>JAUPFN010000011.1:40611256-41211256 GCA_036924255.1 Apodemia mormo | reverse complement strand
TATAAAATTATAAATTACGTTTAAATACTTTTAAAATCAATAAAACTCAAAAAAAAAGAAGTCAGAATAGATTTAAAAATTAATGTCAAATGAGAATTGAAATAAATTAGATTAGAATTAGAAATTGTTATTTTAAAAGAACATGCGCTATAGTAATTGTGATTACATCAAAATAATAAATATACTCCTATGTCTATCCTTTACATCCTTAACACGTGGTCGGGGCTACTCTCCGATCGTGTTATTCCTGTACCCATCCTGTACCTAACACGTGGTCGGGGCTACTCTCCGATCGTGTTATCCCTGTACCCATCCTGTACCTTAACACGTGGTCGGGGCTACTCTCCGATCGTGTTATTCCTGTACCCATCCTGTACCTAACACGTGGTCGGGGCTACTCTCCGATCGTGTTATCCCTGTACCCATCCTGTACCTTAACACGTGGTCGGGGCTACTCTCCGATCGTGTTATTCCTGTACCCATCCTGTACCTTAACACGTGGTCGGGGCTACTCTCCGATCGTGTTATTCCTGTACCCATCCTGTACCTAACACGTGGTCGGGGCTACTCTCCGATCGTGTTATTCCTGTACCCATCCTGTGTTTAACACGTGGTCGGGGCTGCTCTCCGATCGTGTTATTCCTATATCCATTTTATACACCCTTAACATGATTAATTAATTTATGCCCAAAGATAGCATTTGAGTTTATTTGTTATAATTAATCAAATCTTCAAAAAAAAAAAATAATGATAGTAAAAATTTAAAATAATTTACATGCCACTTCTAGCTACAAACAATACATGATCGTAGCCGCAGTATCATCCGATGGAATGTAATAGTATTTTGTTAAATCTACCCACATGTTTGATAAGTATTTCTGAGAACCGAGTTACTGTTTAAAAATTAATATTAATAGCAAACTCAAAGTACATACAAAAGCATTTCGAGCGTTCGAAAATTACATAACTTCAATTGTCTTAATAATATAGTTGTGTCCTGCTATACGTGAAATAGTATGCTCGATGAAATAAGTTATTTCAATTTTACAGTGTAAAGTAAAATATATTTGTGTGTTCTATAACAAAGCATAGATTTTTGAGCAGCTTATAAAAATTAGAGTATTTCAGTTTTTGCGCAGTCGTATATTTTCAAAACGATCGTCGATTTTGATCTTTTGAACAGCACTCGACTCAATTATTTGAGTTCTAAAACCTTTTATTAACTTCAAAATTGATTGAATGGAAACCAACGAAATAATGTCAGTCATGTATTAATTTTTAACAAAAAAAATATATCGTTGATAAATTCCAAAAGAATTGAGCAAAGAAAATGAGTAAATCCTATTTACGTTATTTGACTCAGTTTTTGAGATCAATTTGAAATCAATCTGTTTACTAGTAATTGTAAACAATCTAATATTTGAAAAGCTATAACTTTACACAACTTGATTCGGTTTTTATTTTGGTAGGGCAACTGCATCCGTTTTTAAATATTTTAATATTGTAGACATCGCAGAACATTATATATATTCAACTTTTATTCAAAGAAATTTACTCCTATTGGAGACAAACATTGATTATAGCGCCAATCATTAATTTGTGGCGGTAATGGAAAACAAACTAGATGTTTCACTAAACGTGGATAAATATATAATTATATTAACAAATAAGCCATGTAGGTGTGCTTGTTTATAGAAAGAGCCGAAACCATGTAGGTGTGTTTCGAGAAAACTGAAAATAAGCCATGTAGATGTGCTTGTTTAGAGAAAGAGCCGAAACCATGTAGGTGTGTTTCGAGAAAACTGAAAATAAGCCATGTAGGTGAGCTTGTTTAGAGAAAGAGCCGAAACCATGTAGGTGTGTTTCGAGAAAACTGAAAATAAGCCATGTAGGTGTGCTTGTTTAGAGAAAGAGCCGAAACCATGTAGGTGTGTTTCGAGATATACTGAAAATAAGCCATGTAGGTGTGCTTGCTTAGAGAAAGAGCCGAAACCATGTAGGTGTGTTTCGAGAAATACTGAAAATAAGCCGTGTAGGTGTGCTTGTTTAGAGAAAGAGCCGAAACCATGTAGGTGTGTTTCGAGAAAACTGAAAATAAGCCATGTAGGTGTGCTTGTTTAGAGAAAGAGCCGAAACCATGTAGGTGTGTTTCGAGAAAACTGAAAATAAGCCATGTAGGTGAGCTTGTTTAGAGAAAGAGCCGAAACCATGTAGGTGTGTTTCGAGAAAACTGAAAATAAGCCATGTAGGTGTGCTTGTTTAGAGAAAGAGCCGAAACCATGTAGGTGTGTTTCGAGATATACTGAAAATAAGCCATGTAGGTGTGCTTGCTTAGAGAAAGAGCCGAAACCATGTAGGTGTGTTTCGAGAAATACTGAAAATAAGCCGTGTAGGTGTGCTTGTTTAGAGAAAGAGCCGAAACCATGTAGGTGTGTTTCGAGAAAACTGAAAATAAGCCATGTAGGTGTGCTTGTTTAGAGAAAGAGCCGAAACCATGTAGGTGTGTTTCGAGAAAACTGAAAATAAGCCATGTAGGTGTGCTTGTTTAGAGAAAGAGTCGAAACCATGTAGGTGTGTTTCGAGAAAATTGAAAATAAGCCATGTAGGTGTGCTTGTTTAGAGAAAGAGCCGAAACCATGTAGGTGTGTTTTGAGAAAACTGAAAATAAGCCATGTAGGTGTGCTTGTTTAGAGAAAGAGCCGAAACCATGTAGGTGTGTTTCGAGAAAACTGAAAATAAGCCATGTAGGTGTGCTTGTTTAGAGAAAGAGCCGAAACCATGTAGGTGTGTTTCGAGAAAATTGAAAATAAGCCATGTAGGTGTGCTTGTTTAGAGAAAGAGCCGAAACCATGTAGGTGTGTTTCAAGAAAACTGAAAATAAGCCATGTAGGTGTGCTTGTTTAGAGAAAGAGCCGAAACCATGTAGGTGTGTTTCGAGAAAATTGAAAATAAGCCATGTAGGTGTGCTTGTTTAGAGAAAGAGCCGAAACCATGTAGGTGTGTTTCGAGAAAACTGAAAATAAGCCATGTAGGTGTGCTTGTTTAGAGAAAGAGCCGAAACCATGTAGGTGTGTTTCGAGATATACTGAAAATAAGCCATGTAGGTGTGCTTGTTTAGAGAAAGAGCCGAAACCATGTAGGTGTGTTTCGAGATACACTGAAAATAAGCCATGTCGGTGTGCTTGTTTAGAGAAAGAGTCGAAACCATGTAGGTGTGTTTCGAGAGATTACAAATGAAATATTTGGGTGGGCTTAGTTTGGCGAACTAACTGAAACCATTCGCAAGGCGTGCACTGTAGATGAGGAGACAAAATTAGAATGATGTAAAGCAATAGATAGTCCGTATGATCAGCTCGAAGATTTCATTTATGCGTACTAGAGAGAAATTTGAATTTAAGTGTGGCGACAAGCGATTTAAAAGTAATGTACCATGTACGAAAGATCCTATGTTCACGGCGTTCAACAAACGTCAGCCACTAAAAATGATTACAGCAAAATGAGATACGCTCAAACTTACATAAACAGAAGGATTGGGTAATGTGATTTTTCATGGACATTAAATTGAAACTTTATAATTGACTAGCTATTGCCCACGACTTCGTCCGCGCGGACTTCGTTTAATCCGCACAGCTCATCCCCATAGGTGATAGCGTGATAAAATGTTGCCTATATGTTGACCAGACCTATTAGTAATATTCATGAAAAATTTGGAGTAAATCCATGCAGTACTTTTTGAGTTTACCCCGGACATACATACAGACAGACATACAGACAAACAGACAAAAATTCTAAAAACTATATTTTTGGCTTCGATATCGATTGTAGATCACACTCCAAGTATTCTTTAAAAAAAATATTCAATGTACAGTTTTGCCTTCCTACGATTTTATATGTTTTTATATTTTATTATATTTGGTACCGGATATCAAAAAATATATATTTTATGAAATTATATATTGATGGATACTTTCAGATAAACCCGACGAGCTTTATTCGAAAACCATTCAATACGCAATTGGCGTAAGATTTGGAATCATAGATATTAGTATCCGTCTGATAATATAGCAATTTTAGTTTATCGGCGCACCCACTCTGCTGTCGCGTCATTTTGTCTCGTTGCAAGATTCAGTAAATATTTGACAATATAGTGTTTCGTCAATATATAGGTAGTTCTAGCTTAGACTAATATCCGATTTACAATATCGTAACGATGTACAGTTTCAATATCTATACATTTTGTATCGCCTACTCCTAGTAAACATATGTAATATAAGGCGAATTGACTGATAAGAAGCCTCAAAGTTTTGGTTGTATAGTTCATTATGACAATATCTGATCTTATAGGAAAATGCATTATTCTTAACTACAGTCATTCCACTTACATATACACATACTTAAAGGCCGTCCACGCGGACATATTCAGAGCTGCTAACACAACACACACGTACATAGACAAGAGGATTTAATAAAGAGTTTGTACTGTTATCAATATTAAATTTCAGCAATGGCGGATTCTTCGGCGTCTGAATATAAAGCGCCGTTATTTCTTACTGAAAGTCAGATCCAGAAAGCTGTTGAGCTGATGTCGTCGCTGCAATCACAGAGACAAAGTCGAAACAGATCGCAGGCGGAAGTCCCAAAAGAACCTTATCTATCGGAGTAATCGTGGGAAATGTAAGAAAATCGACACCAATAATATCGAGTGTAAAAGAAGATTCAAAGACGTAGTTATTATTTATTCGCGGGAAATGCTAGAATTGTAAAATTACACTAGTTGACCAGCCAATTAATCTCGATTGTTACTCAATGTATGAAATAAAATGTTTTCAATAATATGACGTTATTTCACATTGGATTATGTTCAGTTAAATTCATGATTTGTTTTGACAATTATCAGTTGTCACTCTTTGTAGGACTAAGTATTAATTTCGATTGAAATTTCATGTTCCTGTAGTATTTATAAATACTAGATTTATATTATATGTAGTATGCGTATTACAGGTAGATTTATTGTAATAGTAAAATCACACGTTCAGGTACTTGGGAGTAAAATCAGAAATTATTAAACGATAATTTATTTCTGAGGTTGACTTAAGGGTACGATGTAGACCATTTATGACTGGTACTAACAACCTAATTAACATTACTGTCAATGTTAATATATATCACAGACCACATAATACTAATAGACGTGGCGTTAGGCATTGAACGTGTAGTCGTGCATATGAGCGAATGCTCATATCAATGCCAAAAGTGTGGCAAATTATATAGGCAAATTGACACTAATTGTAATTAGGTTTTTATTGTTGACGTACTGTTGTATACATTCTCGTATTTATGTCGGTTCAAAATTTAGCTACGATTGGCATCTAACAAATGTCTTAAGAAGGCGCCTCCTATTTTATTATATATTATACTAGCGGCCTGTCACATGTTTCGCAACGTATCGTCATTTATTGAATTCATTTGTTACAAAAAAATGTGATAAATGAAGAACCGCTGTACCGATTTTGTGCAAACTTCACATTAACCATCTACTAAACAATCCGAACAAAGCCTAAACATTTGGTTTGGATAGGTGAGCCCGTTCTTTGGTTATAAAATTACAACGAAAAATGGCATTGATTTTTATAAATATATATAAATTAATTTATGTTGACATGTAAGACAGATATTGTGGCACTTATTTCTCTCTATGTAACATATGTTTTAAATCTGTATTGTAATTTGTGCACCCTAATCTGAGAGCAATGAATTATATTGCCACTCGTTGTCTGGAAGAATCACTCTTTAGCAATAAGACCCTCTATTTATGCGCTTATTTTAAGTGTTATGTAAATGCTACTTGATTATGGTGTACATAAAGCATTAAATTATTAAATTAAATAAATATTAATAAACAATGTTACTTAGAACTTTAAATGAAATAATTAGTCAAATGAAAAATAATTTACAAATCAACATAAAGAAAAGGCAAAATTATTACAATTGAAATTTAATATAAATATGATAATCCTATAGAAGTATAATATAGATGATCAAAGAAATAACAAATCGACAATATTCGTAACACTTAATACTAAATTGTATTTGCTCTCCGTAAAATTAGATATAAATATATAAGGAAACGGCAATAACAGGCTTTGGATATGTTTCATTAGTATTTTCTTATGGACTGCTTGTATGAGGTGACTCTGGATTTGATGGGTAAATGCTTTTACAGCACAAAAGAATGAGTTAGGGCTATATGTAACATCACACAAAAACAAACTTTAAGCCTGTTTTTAAATCTGAGAATATTAAAACTTCCTTGTGTGTAGGTACATTAGAGCAGCTTGTTCTTTTAAGAATACACTAAATACTTTAAAATCAACCCGCAATTTAGTACAAATAACAGACAAGCAAGCAAGCCCTATGTGCCATAGTATAGACTACAACATAGTCATGGCACAAAAAAAAAAAAAGGTTTTTTTTGTATATGTATGTACATTATTTCTTTTATCAATTACCAAGTATAATGAAATAGCTAACTATAAACCGGTATAAAATACAAATGCATAAATGGCTAATTTCTCATTCTCTGTAAAAGAATACCTATTTAAATTGTAAAAATGTCAATACCTAGTCAGATGTCAAGATAATAAGTTAGTGGAAATGTAAGTATATGTATATATGGTGTCGTTAGTTACTTGTTAGACTTGCTTTATAAAGAAATTAATAATTAGATTAAATAATATATAAATAATTTAATATTATATAATGAAATGTACAAATTTTTATGAGATATATTTAACAATGTAATGTAGGATTTAGTAGTAAGAAACTAAAATTGGTACACTTTAGGTTAGAATGAGTAAAACCATATAATGTAATTGACTTTCAGAAAAAAAATATATAATTAGGTATATGGAGTAAAATTGGTCAAACATTTGTAAATTAAAGTAATACGCTTAACAAAGTACGTAACACCAAAGTAAAATAAAGTATTATGTATAATTTTTATAAATTTTATATAACGTATAATATAAATTAAAATAAAATTATGTAGCAAAACTGCTTACAAATTTTTGCTTTCAAGGAAGATAACACTGTATTATTACTTGTTTTTTAAATAATTATGATTATGATTAGTAAGTTATTGAATGTTAGGATTGTGTACAAGCAAATTTTTTTTTCCTCATAAAAAATATATATTTGTGTCGACTTATAGTATGGGCGAAGGTAATGATTTAACTAGTTGTACTTTTGCATCTTTAATATTTTCTAATTGATGTCCTAAGGATTTACGGAAAAGTTAATTTTAGAATTGAGTAGTGTGCCGGGAGTCACACTTTGCCGGATGGCCGAATGTAATGATTTAACTTGTTTGTAATGGTTTTATTCATCAAAAGAATATGTTTTAATTGTGTTATATTAGAATAAGTGACAAAATATGGCAACACTAGGCGTCATCTTCCTATTGGTTAAAATTGTAAAAGCTAAACGGCGGGACAGAACGCGGCAAGATGGCGCGTAGTGGGGCTTACGATATGAGAGACCTCATTTTCGGCGACAGACGGTTCTGAGCCATGAGCTCGACAACTTGTGAACACTCAAGTCTATAATTGTAATGTTAAAATAGTCTGCAAGAAGTACATTAAAGAAATATCAAGCTTGTATTATATTTTATTCACGAAATACTGGAGACGCCACAGGATTTTCTTTTGTCAATAAAGGCATCGAACTTTCTGTCTGATTTTAATGCCAGAGTCTCAAGAGAAATCGAAATTTCTAATCTAATCGAGAAAGAAATTAAAGTCCCCCTTACGACACCACGGTAAGTAACGATACCACTAAGAAATTACGTGTTTACGCTATAATCTCTATAGGCACTACCGCTAACTTCTAGGGTTTTCACCCAAAATAAACAATATTTTCCCTCTTTACCATTTTCAATTCAGTACTCTATGATTTTCATTCACTTCTGAACGAAACATCGTATAAAATAACATCAAGTTGGCACTCTTTTTTCAAGCATGCTCTTGGGGATAAATAAAAGAAATTAGACCGGCATTAATTATAATCAACATTAGTTCAAGGTCTAGGAGTTTAGATAATAATTGTGTCAAAAAGCGTAAATAACAATAAAATATATTTTCCTTCAAGGACCTTATCACTTACCAGCGCTCTGGATATATTGGTACCTATTATTATTTATTCTCGTAAATTTTAGTGTTGATATCTAAGATCTCAAAAAAACATACGATCTGAATATGAAATATTAATATCCTATACAATATTTAAAAAATGTTGTATTGTATACTGAGGTTTATTTATTTCTTTACGACTAAAGTCGGTTGTAAAACTTAAAAGAGATTTTAATTTAGTCTATGGTGGAATTTCGACTACAGGCGATAGCTAGTATTATATTATTTTGCACTATTTTGTATAGAAGAAGAAGAAACACTACAAAAGTTACTTAGGTATGACCTAGTTTATCTTATTAGCACTACGCAATAAAAAAAAATACCTCTGCTGGTAGACGCCACAGAATTTTTTTGTCAAAAAGGCATTGACTTTTCTGCCACATTTTAATCCCAAGGTCAGTATGCTCTAGAGAAATCGAAATCCACTAAACACAATTTGGGGGCTGAATCACCTTCGTCCGTAGGAGAACACTCGGAATTCTGTATACCTACACGTGGCCCCTGGATGGTGCTAATCAGGTGATATAGTGGGAGACATATGTCACGGCTATAAGGACCACCCATCAGCTGAAGTCGTTGCGCCAAGCGTCCGTTTTCCGTCACTTTAATGCTGATGTAGCTGTAGTGAGGACGGGTCGAATCAGTTGCGCCTATACAATCTGGACGATCTAATACACACTGACGTTGATGCATCTGGAGACCAGTCATGGAGAGTAGCGGGATCCAAGGCACGGTGCACCGCTGGCCGACCGCTAGTCAGTAGGGGGCCCAATTAGCGTGCTAACCACATGTGAAAGGCTGCCCGCCAACTAGCGAAAAATCCCAAAATGCGCCATAGTGCCGGTTTGCGACCGGATGAGAGGGCCTTATGGATATTCTTGGGGGGGCTCGGGCGTTCCCACAGTCTCCAGACTAGTCCCCAACAGTGTAACTTCGAGGTGTGTGTCTCAGGTCCGGAAGTATAGCGCCTCGATTCACTGCCGTCTTCACACCTACTTCACTCACTCTATTTAATGAAAAGAGCAAGGTACAGGAATAACGTTGTACAGCGGCAGCACTCCCTCTCGATGAAAGTAAACCTCACAAACATCAGAGGTTTACTTTCTAATCTCGCTGCAGTCCATTTCCACATGGAGACTCATAAACCATGTATCTTGTTCCTCACGGAGACACAAATAAAATGCCCGTCTAATTTGGCGTACTTAACCTATCCCGGCTACACCCTTCATCTAATGAGTCATCGAAATTTTAAAGACTGCAAACTTCGTTAAATGCAATATTAACATTTTTACTGCAAGCATGATTGTTATAGTAAGTGTTATTGTTACTACCAGTAAAATGGCGAATTTGTGTATCATTCTCAATAATTTAATTGATTTTATAATATTACAAGATAAATGAATTAAAATAGAATAACTATTAAAAAAAAAATAATCTCGTAATTTTGAGAAAATAAATGTAATCAATTATCTCTTTTCTCAAAAAAGTTGCTCCATACTATAAACTTGATTAAATAACCTGCCTTTAATAAAATAAAGCTTTTATTTTATTAAAAGCAGGTTATTTTACTATTACAAAACTAATCACATTTAACAGATTGTAAAACTATATTATTACTTTCAAAGTGTTAATCTTTGACAAATAATGATTCAATAAAGCGGATATTTTTTTATATTCTACAAATAAATATTTAACTTTTAAACAGTTAAAAATATTTAACATTGTTACAAGCTATTTATCATATTTTATGAATGTTTATCTTTGATAAAGATTCATTCAATTACTCATTCGTTCGTTTTACAATTCGTTCATTATTGCCCGCGTCTATTAATTTCATAGAGAAGCTCATATTGTATGTGTCAACTTCATACGGTATTTTTAACTGTACAAATAAATTTTAGTTTCTAGTAAGTTTTCGTAAATTAAATGTGATAAAACGATATATTAGAAACAGTTTTTAGTGCCAAAAAACCGTTAAAAATTAATGTATACAATATAATCCAATAATATTTAATTCAATGTATATGATTGATGTGAAACTTTAATTTTTTTTATAAGGTGGACTTTGTTGTCATCTTTAGACAAGTAAGAAGAAATGGACTGTAGATACACTGACATAGTCATAGACAGTTATCATACACTTATTATTTTCAGCCGATTTTCCAAAATGCAGGAGGCTGATATTTTATGTTTGCTATTTCAGAACTCGGACATTTGAAAATTGTTAGGGGGGGGATTCTTTCTGTGTGGTCTTGTTTTAATTTGGTGAAGATCTGATGCAGGGTTCCTGAGATACAGGAAATTCGAAGTCGACTGTTGCAGTTTTAATGGGTTAAAATTATATTTATACAACGATCAAAGCCCATGGATCTTCTGAGTGAGACAAAGTAGTTCTATAGACTATGTGTACTAAATATATTAATGGTAATTTTCGAACTTCAAAACAACAGTGATAAGCACTGATGCTGTAGCGGCAGGTTATATATATAATAGGTTATATATATAATAGGTTAAAGGTAGTGGCACGAAACTCAAGCAAGAGGTAGTAGAAACTGAGTATCACGGTGGTGACACGTTTGTCCAATTGTTTGCATTTTTTGAACAGTCTTATAGGAAGGTCAACACGTATTTGAGTTTTTAAATATGAAATCATCATCATCAGTATCATCAGTAGGCAGAGCAAACTGAAACTGAAGAGAAAAAAATTAACTGACTTTCCACACGACCACGATTCACTAGTTTTACGGCTGGCGAGATGAGTGATAATCCCCATCGCCGCATTGTACCACCTGATAACGATTATCGACTCCTTCTAGCGATAACCGGGACCGACGCTGTTACGTGCTCATCTGAGGCTCGGAAGTAGTAATACACCAACCGCCAGACTCCAAGCTGCCACTGAGATTTTTGAATTTTCGAGAAAAGCCTCGATAAATCCTTTATAACATTTTTGCCCAACTCGGGGTTTGAACCTCGGACCTGGTGATCTGAGCCGTATAAGCTAACTTCGAGACGACGAAGCTAGCTATGGTATAGCTACAAATTTTAACCGTTATATCGAGTTCTCAGTATATTATTATACTCGCTGTATTAGTCCGGGTCCCTTTTGCGTGATAGATCATCTGACATACCTACAGCCAGGCGGTTCAAAAATAGAGTACTATTGGCTAAACCTATGAAGAATTACTAATTCTGCAGAATTGTAGCTATAAGTTGAAATAGAACTGCAGTCTCTATATTGCCATCTGTTAAGATTAAAATATAATTATATTTGTTATATTTGTCATTAAATATCGAAAAGAATTAAAAGTAATATTTATGTCAAATGTTGTTTAAAAGCACAAGGTCACAAACTATCAGATGGGTCCTCCTGAAAGATGTCAAATATCTACTGCGGACAAGACACCAAAGGTGTAACTGGTTAGAAGTATAGGGGGTGATATTGTGGGGACAGATTTGGAATTTGCTGACGCAGACGCAACTTTATATGTGACGGCAGTATGGAACGCCAGTCGTCTGCGTGCCCTCACGCGATATATATGTCTTGTAACAAGTAATTTATGTGTGTGTCATAATACAGAATATGCACTACTATAAACTCTATTAATTACCTAACTGTGGCATCGAACATAGGAGTCAAACCGACCACACACGCGTGCCTAAAGCCCTACATCTGAGGCTAATAATACCTAATCTTTCACCCCCTAGAGTGGTGACCCCGACGTGATTACGTCAGGGTCACCATTATGACACACACATAAATTACAAGTAACAACACTGGTATATATCGCGTGAGGGCGCGCGGACGACTGGCCTCCCATACTGCCGTCACATATAAAGTTGTATCTGCGTCAGCAAATTCCAAATGTGTCCCCACAATAGTAATCGAGATATCCACCACCGTGAAGTTTGCTGACTTCTCACAAGGATAGAAAAAGAAAGATCTTCTTAGGTTGGCTAAGTGCCTGGGGACATAAGTCCGTCTCAAAAGCGTTAAAGAATAAAAATTGTAATAACGTGATTTATGATTTATTTTAACTTTATATAATTGTAGCGTTGAAGATTACACGACCGCTATAGTAGCTTTACCCGTGCTTGTGACGAAGAAAGCCACATACACAGGTTTATTGCTTTCCTCATCTTCCAACTAGGACACAGTTGTAGTAACACACTTACTTTTACTTTGAGCTGCTTTGCAAGAAGGACTTGAACTCCCACGGAGTAATATTTTATTTGAGTTAAATGGAATCCATTGAACTAAAATTTAATGGAATATTTTGGCGCTGTCAGAACATGACCGTAGCATCTAAATCAATATGTTAACTCAGTAACTAATACTTAAGGAAAATTTTCAATTCTGGCCGTTGAAATTGATCGCCGTTATAAATGCGATGTGGAGCAAGCATAACATTGTTGCGTAACGCTGTGCAGGTTTATCAATCATCGTAATTCCGGGGCTGTTGCTATTGAATGCTAGGCACACACTTTGTCGCACAATCTGCATAATGCTCAAATAAAATCGGCGCTTATCGCTGCTGGCCGGCCACGAATGAGGACAAATTACATTTAGGAATTTGTTGTCTTTTTTTAAATAATATTCTTTTATTCCGCGAAGAACACCGTTTGTTATTACTCGTATTAGTCCTTGTATGTTGTAAAAAGATTGACGAAGACAGGTAAAAATATACGCGTCGAATTGAGAAATTCCATCCTTTTTTCGTCGGTTGAAAATAACTGTAATTAATACAACGTATAAATTATTTTAATATAATAGTTATGCAAACATGATGTTTTTAATCCTGTTGAAATGTTCGTATATCTATATTTTTCTTCCGTTTATAAATGCGAAGTCTGTTTTTCTGCCCGTTTGTTTGTGTCTATTACGCTTTCACGTCTAAACCACAAAGCCAATTTTGATGAAATTTGGCATGGAGATAGTAAAGATTCGGTGTCAAAGATACACTAAGGCTACTTTTTTCAAAAATCTATCCCTAAACGGCTAAAATAGGAGATGTAACTAGTTTGTATGAAAATCTATATCGACGAAATGTTGAGCTTTTATACTGATATCGACGAAGAAGTTACTTAAGTCGGTGTTCTAATTTCTATGATAACTGTTCCGGCTGCAAACAGGCAGGTTGCAATTGCCATAAAAACTAAATAGGCTTATCCCAACCCCACCAAGCAGGGAGCGGAGTGGATTATGCGGACGAACTTATCAGAGCACACGCCGCCTTCAATAAGATTTCATTACCTCCAGAATTAACTTCAATGCGGTAGTTATCCAACTTTGAGTTAATTGGTGAGTATACCAGATTATGTACACTCGACAACGTTAAAATCTTAGGTTTAATATAGTATGCAATAATCGACTATTTGAAAAAAAAAACTTGGCGTATAAGTGATTAGACCGCTTTTATGTTTTAACATTCTCGAGACATGTCAAAAGCCATTTTCATCGTTAATCTTATGGTGATTAGACACAAAGCATGTGGTTTTCCCTCTCGTTGATCCGCCACTTGCCACTTGTTTTTGTTCACCTGCCACTCTGCCAGAAGGTTCGTCAAAGGCGAACTTCGACTAAACGTCGATTATCGTTAGTATGGGGTGTTATAAGGCGTTGAACTCTAGTTCTGCAACGTCTCGCCCGGGTTTGTTACTATTAATAGTAAGTCCAGAAAAACATATTAATGTTGATTACATAATTTATTACATTGATTCATATATATACTAGCAAAAAGCAGAGCTTTGTAAGGGCTCGAAAAGTTATTTACTCACTATCTAGTAATATTGTTAGAAAAATATTTTTGTGAGAATTACATCTTTTAATGTATAGACTTTATTTATAATAATAAAGTCTATAATATTTTAATGTATAGAAAAATAAATAATAAAGAATTGCATCTTTCGCTTTGTATATCTGTTTTGTTAATCTTTCACCTACCGTTCTTTCTACATGTCCGAACCAACGGAGCATGCCCTTTCTCATCTTTACACCAACACTTTTTTCAAGCATAACTTCTCTCTCACTTCAACATTACGAACCCGGTCCGCGAGAGTTACGCGACAAATTTTTCATAACTATTTGTTTCATCGACTGCGTTATTTATACTTTCATGCCCTTCTAACATACCCAACTGTCACTTTCATACAATATCGTTGGGATAAGCACATGATTATGCAGGGCAAGACGGGCGGGGATCCTGACTTAAAACTGGGCTTTTAAGTAATCTCTCTAACGCTCTATTCACTCTGTTCCCCGCACACATCCCTGCTCTAGACCTACAACCCCCTTGCGCCTAACACAAAATTCCTTCGGACTTCCCTTGCATTCTCCTTTCAATGTTTTACTATACACCTTCGATGCTAAGCAGATCAAACTGATGGCCCTATAGCTATCTCAGTCTATACGTGAACCCTTGCCAAAAGCTTGCTAAAAGTATTTTGTGAAGTAGTCTCTTAATAAGTTCAAAAATCATTAATAAAAAATCTTTAAACCGGATGATCCTGCAAGCCATCCCTGAAACCGTGTTTAAAAGGATACTGTTTTAATTTTTAAAACTTTCGAATTTGATTATTGATTTTAATTTTTCACCGCAAACCATTTTTCGATCAGCCAGGGCGTTTAAAATCTGTGAGAGATTTAATCACGTGCGCAGATACAGATATATACTGACGTCATTGAAAAAATATAATCACGTTTCAAAAATCTCAAACCATAGAGATCTGATGAAAGCTGGATTTTTGAAAATCGCGGTTAATAATTATAATTTCCTGCGTAAAGTTTTGAAATCTTTTAAAAATATTTTTAAACATGTTATTTAAAATTGCTCTAATAATACTATACAAATATGAGACAATTTAAACGCAGAAATCTTGCAAATAGTTTATTTCCCACTTCCAGTATCCTCCGTACTCTGCATCAGATCTTCGTCAAATTAAAGTTAAATAACCTGAGAAGTATCTAGGTACTCACTGAAACAAAAAAAAATCCTTATCGGTTCAGGCGTTTTCGAATAATCAGTGAACATACTTAAAAAAGATTCCGACCGAATAGGAACCTCCTCCTTTTTGGGTAGTCGGCTGAAAATAGTGAGTAGCAAAAAATGCTTAGGTTCCTAATTGCTGGAAAAGTTGAAACCGAGTTTTTTTTTTCACGGGACAAATTACACTTACTGATCTAACCCCAAAGTAAACAAATTATTTGCTTGTGCTATGTGCGTTAGTCAACTAAACTAATACATAGAAGTGCATATATAAATACAAAAATATCGAACCCGAGCCCCGTCGATTGCGTAGTCAGGGTTGCTAATCACTCAACCAACCGGGCGGTCAAGAGTGGAGTTGGTGCTACAGTTGATTTAACTATCTAATGGTACCATTTAATTAAATAAAAGTACCTTATAATATGAAAAATTAGGAGTTGAAAAATTTTGATTTCGCATCAAAAGTTGGTCTGAAGTGTGAACTGCCTCTATTATTAGACATCTTTTTATTATTAACTTGTTAATTGTACGGTAACAAGGTCTCACTAAATACCTGTAAAAAACATCACAATACCTGTATTCAATATATAACTATATATATATATATATATATATATATATATATATATATATATATATATATATATATATATATATATATAATCACGTAGTTCCCTTGCGAAGATAACTACCATTATTTCTTGCAATAACTCATATCGACAGATTTATGAGGTCATCAGAGGTATGGTAATGTTAAGTTTCATTTACTACCAACGAGGTCCATGCTGTTTGAAAGGTCTCCAAAAATCTCAATAATTTTTTTAACAATGGGATCGAAGCTTAGATCTCTTTAGAGCCGAAAAGGCTATGACTACTGCAATCAAAATATATTGTATAGGCATTTGAATAATTGTGAGAAGAAGCTTTAGTAAATAATATTTTCAAAAGTACTGAAGTGTTGTTGTTCGCGGTTTTGCTCGCCAACCCCCATTTTACTAACCAAAGTGAGGTAAGGTTTCCTTAGTTTGATACTAGACAAATTCGAGTCTATAGTCTGACACGTTGTACTCGAAGATTTTATATCTCTGATCGCTGATCTGACATAGGTATGACATGTTTTCGCATGAGACTGTACATAAGTTATGCGCATAGATTAAGTGATAGTTTCCCTAGTTTGATTTCGGCTGTGTAATTAATGAGTAATGAATTGCCGCTCCCGCGCGCCCACCCGCCGCAGCTCACGACAACTCGGATGTTCGCTGACTGCTCGGTAATGTTGTTTCTTCACTTCAGTAATATACTAAATGATGTCGGCGCTGTTACACCCCGCCACACGGATTGCTTTGCACCATTACCATCTTTGGAATCTACGTGCAAATGTTATCTCTTGACACTATGGTAAGCCACTGCTTGTTTCTATATGATTTAATAAAGTTAATTAACGTATTGAAGGAATAATTTTTTAAAGTCTTCGTTTTTTTATATCATAAGATAGCAAACAAGCAGATGGGTCTCATACTGGAAAAATCAACCATCGCCTATTAACACCAACGATGTTAATGGTGGATGGTGCGTTGCTATCTTCTGGCGAGGTCTAGTGCCACATGCATAAGTTTACCGGCTACGTTACCCTATAATCCGGAACACGACAGTGACAAGCACTGACACTATTGCGGGAATAGGTAAGACAGTGTTACCTGACCCGGGTGAGACAATGCAGAACTCTACCACCTAGTAGCCACGATGGTAGTGACTCGCATAGCCAATCGGTCGCCTTTTACGACCTGCCTGGCAGAACTGCAGTTGGCCTATTCTACAAAGGAGCCTGGGTGATCCCAGGGATCAACACGGGGAAAGTCTTCAATTTAGTAATCCGATTTTTCAGTAAGGGTACGGCAATGTTCCGACTTTGAAGTAAAGTATGTGTTAATTTAACACTGACACCTTGCAGATTTTACGTATCTATCGTACCAATAGACATTAACGCATCTTTAACTTCTGTGATGTTCATATCCATCGGGATGAGCGGTTTTCTGATAACTATGAAAACAGTATGTAGGTATCATCACTCATCGTTGTCATGAATTATTACAGGTTAGGTTCTGTTACTAAGATCTAGCTGTTTATTTTCTCAATGATAACAAGCATGTTGACTGCAACACTTCACCGCACATAAACCAGAAAATTTACACGTTTCCTGTGACTTACCCATGGAACATTGTTTAACTGGGGGTCTTTATTATTTAAAATAATTACTCGGTATTTCTCTTCGAAACAGAACGATAAATAATTAGAGGATGCTGTTAGATCCGTACGTACTGCAATTGAATTGCCTTTGTCGTTAGCCAACAAAACAGGCTGATACTTCCCTGTATTGGTTCGGGCCCCTTTTGAAGAATATGCCATCTGCCGTTCTGCCAGGCAGGTCGTATGAGGCGAACGATTGGGTATACGAGTGACTACTATCGTGACTACAAGGTGGCTGAGTTTGGCAACGTTGCCTTGCCCTCGTTTTGGTACCAGCGCTTTTACTATTCTTGTCACAATGGCGTGTTTGCTGTGTGAGGTGTTTGCTGTCTAGTATCTTGTAATATTAAAAAAATATTAAAACGGTGAAACCTTTTAGAGACAATAAGTGCCTATCGTTTTGTCTCGTAGGTAGATACCTATATGTAAAACGTGTACCGCCAGCACCATCAATTAAACTAAAAGCTGCAACATTAGTGTCCACAGTGCGCGCGGCGGTTAGCGAACGGATCTGTTGGCGGGCGTTAATGTTAACAGCTCTTTATGATGGCGTATTGTGCAGTAAATGGTTCGTAGATTAGGATTTACCGCGGGTACAGTTAGCGGCGGCTGGCTGCCGGGATTACTGGGCACGCGGTGTCGCGCGCGCTAATGCTCTTGTACTGCCGCTGTATTCAAACATATTATCCACAAGTTTTTCCTCTGACTTCTTTCGTTTGACACACTTATATATAATTTCCTTTACTCAGTCAGGGTAAAAAGTAGACAATGTCAGTTTACATTAAATAAAGTATTTTTAAATTCTGTCCAGTACTTTTTGAGATTATCCATTCTAATATATCTGACTAAGATACAAATTAGTCACCTCTGTGGTCTAGTGGTAAAGCGTTGGCGTTGACCACATAAGGGTCCCGGGTTCGATTCCCAGGTCGGGTACATAGAAAAAGTGTTTTTTCAGTTTTCTGAGAAACACAAATTCGCCCGGGATTGGAAAGTGGCTAGTGGAAAGTGAAAATCGATCATTCTCTATTTTTATACCCTTTTGGGTGGATTTCTTTTTCAAAAATCATATGGAATAGACGTTGAATATATTCAATACAATAAAAGAAGATAATAATCATAATCAGATCACTCTGTAAAAAGTTATGCGTGGTCATGCATCCTCTGATTTCGTAGCCTTTTGGGTGTTTGTTTTTATTTCAACAATACAATGAAACCACTTTCGGAGTATATCTACTCTATTAAAAAAAGAATTATCAAAATTGGCTATACTCTGTAAAGTTATGCGTGCTTTAACATAATAAAATATATTCGCGTTGAATTGAGAACCTCCTCCGTTTTTTGTCGGTTAAAAATATTTCGAAATAATATGGAAATACTGTCAGGCATTAAGTTATATGATTGGCGGTCTTATAGACATTTTTTTCAATAGAAGAATAGATGAACTATAAAAACCATAACGTAACATATAATTTGCAAATATTAGGATATGAGATTATATAGTATTATTATTATAATAATGATAAAATTAGTAATTACAATGAAGCATGATAAGGAAGAAACAAACTTTGTGTTTTAAACTTAATTTATATAATATTTGTACGCCCATGCAGGGCAAAAGAAGTTCGACCATATAAATAAATCACTAACAAATATTGTAAAACTTATTCTAGCAAATAAATAATTTATTATTATTATATATTTACATAGTATGTTCACACGAAATCTGTTACTGAGTTTAGCAAAAGTAAATTCTCCTGTCCTAAATCCCTATTTATCTTTTTAAATTGTATCCATCACGTTCTGTTATTACACACTCCTCGCGCATGTCTTTCCATCACATGGCGTACAATCACATGTCTTGCCATCTCTTGCGTATGTCAGCGATTATATGTTACTAAATTTTCCCTTCGGACATAATAAACAAATACGTTATATTAGTTTTTTTTTAAATTATATCTTAAATAAAGATGTAGACGTCAGTGTAGTTAGTACCTATTTATATTTTTAATGCAGTAAATCTGCAGACTTCCCATTTCCTGTATCTCCGGAACTCTTTATTTATCTTCACCAAAATAAAATGAAACCAAACGGGAAGTGTACATTCTCAGATAAAAAAAATCAAAATCGTTTCATAAAGTTCTAAGGTAATAAAATAAATAAAAATAAAAAACGTTTTATTTCCTACAGATTACAGAAAAAGAAAAATTTAGATTAGATTAAATTAGATTACATGTATATTAATAATTTTGCTAGTAATTAAGTTTGGTTCCTAAATTTATTTGAACTTTTTTATTAATCTTGTATTGTTATTCTTTAGGCTGTAAGAACCCTTCTGTAGGTGATGGCCTCCTTCACGGAAAGCCAGTCCTCTCTAAATTGAGCTACTTGAATTCTGGTGGGGCCAGCTATTTTTTTGATCTCATATTCCCAACTAGCTATATTTCTACCTCTCTTTCTTTTGCTCTGTAGACCGGCCCATGTGGTAACCGTTTTCGTAAATCTTTGGTCTTCTAGACGCGCCAAATATTCGGTCCACTTCCATTTTATTGATTGAGCGTGTACTAATACATCCTTTGCCTTAGTTATGTTTCTAATTTTGGTATGCCTTGTTTTCTGAATCTCTCTAATATTTAGCATACTGGATAACGCAGTAAGTAAAGGTTAACGCAGTAAGTAAGTTAGTAAAGGTGACAAACATAAAAAAACATACACGAATTGATAACCTCCTACTTTTTGGAAGTCGGTTAAAAATCTATAATAAAGTATCCGATATCGAGTGTTAAGTCATTATTTACAATTTAAGATATAATCTGGCGTTGTTCTGCTCCGGGTCACAAAGAAAGTTCCCGTAAAGGTGTCGGCTATTTACTGAATTATTTACGGTCAAAATTAATGGGGTGTGACGTTTTCTTTAGTTTAAATATTTTATCTGGCAGTTTTATTGTGAATACCTATTACGCCTTACCGAACGATGGTACTATGTTTGGGTTATACGCTGCAGAACTGTACCAGCTGGTAGTGATGGTGGCAGTGACACCGTTCGGTTTGTATGAACTGTGTTACGTACGATAAAATCTTTTTGAGTGAGAAACTTGGGAAAAATGTTTGCTACGTAAATGACTGCTCGCCGCACTGACGTGGTGTCACATTACTAGACATCTAAACATACACGTCAAGTACGTAAACTTGCCAGGCGAATATATAGTGGTTCATTATTGTATGTAGCTAAAATGTCAACAATCTTGCGGAGTAACCAGAGAGAACCGGCGGAGGTCAAGAAAAAAATGCCTCGATTCTTGTCGTTTCTTCGTACTCTTCGCATAACTCTTGATTCTTCATCAACTCTTGGTTAAAAAAACTTAAAAATTTTGAATTACAGATTTTAAAAAACTGTATGAAGAATGTACTAACTACTGAGATCTAATTGAAAATAGAATGTACATACAAGTGGACCTCTGTCCGACAAAAAATCATATAACTATGAATAATGGTAACTGGACTGCATCGTACCGTTAAAAAAGCTCGTTGGAACTAACTTGTTCCAGAAATTTGTGTATGTTTTTTTATTAAATCGTAAATTGGTTAACAAGCAGATGGCGGATGGATGGATGGATGGATGGAAAAAGATGAGCGCTGCCCATAGATATCAAAGATGTATTTAATAGATTCAGGTATCCATGCGGAAATCCATGATTTAAAGAAATTGTGGTATTTAATTTGTAAAATTTCCGCGAAAACTTATATGGAACTGATGTGATGCAACTGTAAACCACGTCCATGGGTAATGGGTGTAAAATAGTGCTTCTTCACCCTTTACCCTGGAGTGTGGTGCTATTCGACTCTCCCGAAGATGCTCCGTTTGTAAGTGAAACATGCGTTGAGTACAACATTTGCATGTTCCTGCCTTTGCTACTAATGCGAAAGAAAGTGTAGTGGAAGTGGGTGGACTATTGTGACGCTGTGGTCACCTCTAACTTTCATGCCTTGGATAAGTTTGCCCCGTTCCTTACATTACCTTTCGTTTTAGTTGCGTAACAGCAGTTCCACATAAGTTACTAGTCAAAATGGTAGGCAGCTGCCTGGCCTTCTCTCGCGTAATATTATTTTTTAAAAAGGACCCGGATGTATATGAGGATGTGTCCGAAAGTTAGCAAACTTCGACGATAGACTGATATTACCGAATCACATTTATATATTTTTAAAGAAGTAATGAGAGCTCATCTAGATGATCTAGCATTCATAGCTCTAGAGAGCATTTTAAATAAGTTTTGGCGACAAGATTTAACTTTAGACCTTCGTAAATTCTGTTAATTTTTAAGTACTCAGTTATGGAAGGCCTTTGAAGTAAATTTGACACGACTGAAATATTTAAAGAGTAGAAAACTCAATTATTAGTAGAAGGAGGTAAAGGTTTCATTTGATACAAGGATTTTCATCTTTATCGTATAATTATATTTTGAGTCGGCGAACTCGGGCGCTTAATTAGATAAGAAAATATTATTTAGTCTATTTTTCGTGATCTATTTATACAATTAAAACGGCAAGTTATAATATCAATAAAAAGCCGCTACTTGGGATTAGTATACGATGCGAGAAAATTACGTTGACTTGTTTTTTCGTCACTGAAATCATTATCCTTATATTTTCTTCTTAGCTAGGAAGGTTGATTAGATCAAAAGTCTAAACCGTTACTTATCGGTGGTCGTTTTGTGTACTGTTCCGAAGGACTGTTTGGATTTCTGTTTGTTACAAAATTTCGCCACTGGTTTTATCCCCACCATTTCGATGTCTGGAATTCCACAGCTGTGCGATTATCAGGATCTTTTTGTCCCACACTACAGTCTGTGCGACCAAATGTAGGTGGATTTTTCAGAACGGATACGACACAGACAGCTTCAAGAAAAGGGATTACTCATTCTTTGAAGGCCGGTAACTCAACTGCACCACCCCTGGTGGGCCCCACCCCATAAATGGCTGTGACCACTTTCCATCGGGTAAGTCTCCTGTCCGTTGGCTCCCTCTTCTATAAAAATATTTCTCGTAGCGGGTGGAACGAGATGCTACTATCTCGTTCAACTTGCTATAAGAAATATGTTTTCGGTATTGACGAAGTCTTTTCTGTCGTGTGCAAAACATTTTATATCATAAACATGCTAGAGGTAAGATAGCTACTGCGTTTATGTATCAAATTTATTCGGCAAATTTTTTCAGCAAACTGAACCTTCGGAGTTGAGTACGATATACAAGTAGCGGCAGGTAAGTGGCATGCCTAGATTCCATAAATGCTCGTATCCCTTCTCAATGTATTCTTAAAATCGTTGAAGATTTGCCAGTTTTCAGTTCTGAGTGTGTACCTTAAACAGGGAATTTTGCAGTCTGATTCCTTTGGCACCTTACTTTTAATATAATTTAAGAGTAATATAGTCCGATAGATATCATTCGCTACTTAAGTAAACGATAAAAAACTTTCTTGCCTTTGCTTTCGCGAATTTGAAACTTGCGAGATGTCTGGCAAATAACTGGCCTATTCTATGTCAACACCTCAGACTGACACCAAAAACTTACATCTGTTCACCAATGAAATAAAATTTTGCCATTGTTTGGTAAATATTTTGAAACTACTAATATGCTTCGCACTCGGGGTATATGAAAATTTTACAAACAGTACATATGCTTCGTACATATCCCCCTGTATTTAGCGACGATTTTAGAAGCCGCCTCGCACCGAATCCCGCCAGAATAAACAGCGCGCTATGTGGCGCAGTTCATTAGACCCACTCCACACACGCGGCAACCGCACGCAACTTGATTACATCTCCGTGCTTAACGTATTTGACATCTACCACCGCCACCTCCTGCGCCCCGCCGCGCTGGGGAATGATGAGAGGTACTGACACAAATACATGTGTACAGAGCTTAATTTATTTTAGGAGAAAAGTATTAGTACAAGATCAAACATCAATGATGATGCTGAAATAGTAAAAGCTTTCGGTTGTAATACAACTTGTACAGTATGTAACAGACAAGGTTATCTTTTCAATCATCAAAGGCATTGTTATAAAGTTGTGTATCTAGATACATACATTTTCTCCGATTGAAATAATTTATCTCGAATGATAATTCAAATATTAGTCTGACAACACAAAATATCGACCAGAAAATAATAGCAAACACAGAGGCGAATACGACGTCAAGAGAGCCGCGACCGCTGATTTAAAAATACGAACATCTTAAAATTCCATCATATTTTTGTTTAATTGTTTTTATAGATAGAATAATTTGATTTTTTAAATAACGTCATCGACCTATCTTCAACTTTCGGGTCGGACAGGGGTTTTGTTACTCTCTGTACAACTGGACTGTGTGAATGTGTGAACATCAAGTCATACGTACTCGACGTCCACACTTTACCGGTAATAAATTTATTTGAATAATCTAAATAGTGCAGTGTCAACTTTACGCAAATACCGGTTAAGGGAGGTATTTAGCGGTTTTTAAAAAATTAATAGCCCTGCTTCCTCACGCCTCAATGGCTGGACAAGTAAGTAAGATTAGCTTTGACAAATTTCGTCGTTCGTGTCGGTCCGGGCTCCTTATGAAGAGTACAGCCATCTGTAATTCTGCCAAACAGTTTGTAAAATGATTTGTTATACTATTGTCTAAGCTTGTGGCTACTAGGTAGTAGAGTTCTGCAATATCTTGCCTGGGTCAGGTATTCCTGCCGCAATAGCTTTAATGCTTATCACTGTCATGTTCCGGTTTAGCATGCATATGGCATTAACTAACATCTTGCCATGCTGATAGTAACGCACTATTAACATATTGGTGCCATAGGCGATGGTTGACTCTTTTCGCCTGGAGAGCCATCTGCTTGTTTGCTATCTTATGATAAAATAAATGTTTGTGAATTACAGACAATAAGACAATGACAATGTTTTTATAATATGTGGTTCGAAAGTATCTTTACGTCCGTATCCTCGAAGAGATAGGTAGAGGTGCACTCACCAGTGCACTCACAATTAGCCGAAGATGTTAGCCGAAGACTAGCCAAAGTCTCACAACGTGATAAGTGGCAAGCCTATCGCCAACCGGGCACTTGTCCAATCCCGGGCAATGTTGTTTTTATCAGTAAACTGAAAAAACATATTTTTGAATTTCCCGATCTGGGAATCGAACCCGGAACCTCATGTAGTCAACACTGACACCAGACCACTAGACCACAGAGGCGATGTGGTGATAAATGGTTTAAAGGTGATTATTTGAAATGTTTGTTTTGTATTCGTTAATTAAAAAAGCAAACATTACCGGAATTTTTAAGAGGTAGGTATAGTGAAGCATAAGTAAGACACTGCGGTTCATCAAAGATATTTCATGTTTTTAAAATTTAAATTAAAAACTAAAGTCGTTTTCCACATGCATGCATAATATCACAAAAATTAAATTACCGTAATTAGGTAAATCGACAATAAATTTAACGGGCTATTAGGTTTTGTTTGCAAGTCCTTTTTAAATTGTATTTGCAGGCATAAGAATAAGGTATTCCGCCCGATGGAAAACAGTCACGACTGCAATAAAAAAAACTAGATGCCAGTGCAATGTTGGCTTTTTTAAATTGTTGACCTTCCTTTTAAAAATCTTATTGTACAGATATTAATTTTTCGTCAAAAGAAATCATGAAATAATCGAGTAGTCGTAGACTATTGTTTATGGAATATCTCAGTTCGAGATGTAGAGCGATGGCAGACCATTGATGGCGGCATTATATTAAATAGCTCATCAGAACACTTCTCATTATGCGACCGATAGAACATACATAGAGGTCCAATAAAAGATAACAAGAGAATTGTTGAAAAGGCATATAGGCAGTCGTTGTTGAACATTATTGAATTAGAATGTTTGATTTTGGTATGTTTCGGAATCCCAAAGATGTAAACAGAACTTCATCTGCGACTAATTTTGGGCTTTATGAAGCAGTAGCTGTAGTGTGCAGCCCGCTGCATTATAAAAGTTTTTGCGAATCTCGCGAGATCGCTTATTTTTTCGCAATAAAAAGAAGCTTATTTGCTATTCCAGGTTATCATCTACTTGTGTGCCAAATTTCATCTAAATCCGTTTTGTAGTTTTTGCGTGATTGATTGACAAACATCCATCCATCCGAAATCCAGACATCTAAATTTTCGCATTTATAATATTAATATAGATTAGTAGAGAGTCATCAGGCATCTTCTAGGTTTTCAGTATTCGTTGCTTCTTTGAAGCTAACTTAGCTTTATGTTCTAAATGTTTACAGTAAAGTTTGTTAGATGGAAACTTATTAATGTTTTGGTGCTTTATTATACATGATTCCATCTAACTTTATCGTATTTAGAGCCGCTAAAATTAGACGCCGTGTAAACGTTTACTTTGAAAATGTGTTCTAAGTTAAGACGGTGTGTTGCACAAAAGTGTAATTTTGTAGTTGTATATCATATTTTAAATGCATGTTTTAAAGCTTATGTCGTCGATTGTACCGTCGCGTTGTTGAAATTCCACCAAAAAGTGTTAGCAGACGTTCGTTAGCTAATTACGACGCAATATTCGGAGACGTTGGCGTTTCTAGTGTGTGCTGCTGCTGCTAGTTCATTACTGCGCAAACGTCCATATTTTTTCGATATTTTTTATAAATATTTACAAGGACTGTTAACAGTTTGATAATTTCAAGTTAAAAAAGAATTGCAACACAAGTACATCTTTATACTCAGGATATGCCTCATTTTAATTTTTACACTAAATATGGCATTGCCTATATTTCGTTTTAAATCATAAATCAAAGTAATATGTTAAAAACATAAGATTGGTATTATAATCAACTTTGAAATTGGGAGTATTACAAGAAGGTAGAGTTGTGCAACGAAAGAATCGTTTGAGTAATTTTTTAGTATCGATAGAGAAGCACTTGAACACGATCTCGCCTGACGGTAAGCTAAGATGCGGCCTAAGATGGAACGCGCTTCCCTAGAAGGTACCTGTTCACTCTACTCTTGAAGACCCCCAGGTTGTACTCAGGAAGCATATTTCAGTCCCTTGAGGTTCGGATCAAGAATATCGAGTCGAACTGCTTTGTCCGGGTACGTGGAACGTCCACCATATGGCGATGGGTAAAACAGGGATGGCGGATTGAAGTCGTACAATTCTGCAGCGCACTCTCCAAAATGTAACCGATAAAAGACCGATAGACTAGTCACTCTGCGGCGATGAGCGAGGCTCTGGAGTTTTTTACCTACCAGATCATCGTCATTTATGAGCTTCTTGGCACGCTTCTCTATCTTTTCAAGCGTTCCCAGCTGGTATTTGGTGGATCCATCCCAAAGGTGCCTCCTTTGCAAGAATACTAAGCTTTTTTGTGGCAAAAAAGGAAACTTGGGTTTTCTATTCGATGTACGAACCAAATTTGAAAGTAGGCATTAAGGTGATACCAAGGAGCTCGAGGTGGTCAGTTACCGGCACGGACACGCCCTGAAAAGTCGGGGATAGGTGGAATGGACTCAGTTTAGTGGAGAATAGACATGCCTGGGTCTTAGTTGCAGATTGGCGTCGCGCCAATCGGAGACTGCCTGTAAGGACAGGTTCATACAATCGACCATCGCCTCTCTGAGATACCAGATCTGTGCCTCACCCCACTGCTCGCGCGCCGGATGCATAACTCTGTACAACAATGCTATCGTTTGCGTATATTGAAATATTTTATTGATTCAGGCGTTACTTTGCGGAAATCCATTATTAAAAGGTGAAATTAATTAAATTTGCTATTATCCGCTAACTATTATTCTATGTATCCTCCGTGATGGTACCGAAAAGAGAGACGTCGGTTTAATAAATGGATAGGACTCACCGATGGTTCCGATCAAACGAAGACCCCAGCGGCACCCTTATCCGCCCACATCCACCGCGACCACGACCACGCCACGGATAATAGCAAATTTAATTAATTTCACCTTTTTATATTGAAATAACCCGAAATATTGCATCCTCAAACAACAACCACACAGAAGACATTGTCACGTCAACTGCGTGGGAACAAACCGGAGGACTTACAGAACAGTAGCTTTTTTATATCATAGGATAGCAAATAAACAGACGGCTCTCCTGGTGGAAAGAGAAATCATCGCCTATAGACACTAAAGATGTTAATGGTGTGTTGCTGTTCGTGTGGCAGCATGTTAATGCCACATTTTTTTTATAATAGTTGGATAGGCAGAGTTGTTTGTAGGATAGACAAACTGGCAGACGTGCCACCTGATGGTAAGTGATCGACGTCGCCAATAAACATAAACTAGTTTAACTGGAACTAGCCCAGGTAACTCATTTATGTGTTGATATACGTGTCGGTGCCAATAATTACACCGCCTTTCTTGCTCTTCTCTCCAAAACACAGCTAAGCCTTTTCATGGGAGAAACAAGCAAAAAACAAGAAACAAGCAAACCACACGCATAAGTATACCAACTAACTACCTTAACCTCCAAACTTGAACACGAAAATGACAAGCATTGATGCTGTTGCGGCAGTAAAAGGTAAGGCGGTGGTACCAAAAACCTGGGTCAAACGTTGCAGAACTCTACCAATATTACACTTACATACTTACACATATTCCAAGTAACTCTACCATATATCCGGTAGTAGTAAAAAAATAATGTTAACGCATCAAAATAACTTGTAAAAAGTTTTATTGAATAAAGTACTTCTGATTTCTGATATTAGTGACATGAATAGCCAATTCGTCGCCTTTTACGACGTGCCTGGTAGAAATGCAGTTAGTCTGTTCTTCAAAGAGTCCCAGACCAAAAAAGCTAAGCTAAGCTAAAAAGCTAGCTGAGAAGGAAACTTTCACTAGTCCTGCTTACGCAACTATCAGATACTATGAAGAAATCTACTTTTTTATTTACAATATATTATAATTAAATATAATTTGTTATATATTTTGAAAGAAGTGTCGGTGTAAAGATGAGAAAGGGCATGCTCCGTTGGTTCGGACATGTAGAAAGAATGGTAGATGAAAGGTTAACAAAACAGATATACAATGCGAATGTGGAAGGATGTAGGTACCGGGGAAGACCAAGACTGACATACCACGATCAGATTGATCGAGTACTGTCCGAAGGTGGTGTCAAGAGTCTTCGCAACCGGCGTGTGTGTATGAAGAGAGTGATGAATGTGGAGCGAGACAAGCCTGCAAGGATCGTGATGTATGGCACTCGGTTCTTTCTGCCTGCCCCGTAAGCGATCTGGCGTGAAGATATGTGTGTATAATTTATAACATGCAGTAAAGAGAGAAGCTTTCAATAACATGAAAAAATAAACATGAATAGTTACTAAGTGGCAGCCGCTTCGTTTTGTATTCAATGCGTCCTCAAATCATAGCCGTAATACAATTTCTCATCCCCTAAAAGTTAAGACAAACTAAAAATTAATGAGTGAAGTAGGCGACTGCAAAACACCATAACAGCTAAAAGCTTTCCGACCATTTATAATAAACTTTTAATAGTCCGCGAAGCAAATGACGGCGAAACAAAAACAAGGAAACATTCCGAGCATTAATCAGGCCAGCCAGCGCCGATACTACTGTTTGACCCGGGGTGCGTACTGTTCGTTTCACAACCACAGCCCCTGGCTAACTTCCAAACTCAAAATATAGCGATGTACCCACTCGCTACCACATGAAACGTTACAAACTATTCTCTTGTCGTTTTTCTCACAATATTGTCAGTAACTGCTATATACATAATCGTTCAATAAATGGCCACCCTGAAGTTGTTTAAACAATATCCGCTGTTAATATACCAAACAACGCAGATTATGATGTAAATGTATGCAAATGGAAAGGGGAGCGATGCGCTAAGCGGCGGACATATTTCCCGCGACACTGTGAGCCAGAAAAATGGCGGCCCGCGGCGGGCAGATAACGACAGCTTACGACAGAAACGTGAGGTTTTATGCTAAATTGTTGAAACATGACTTGTTTCGGAAATTTCCGGTAGCTCGCTCGAGGGCTGTAAAAGGTAATAACGTATTTTGCGTATCAGCCAGCAAAATATATTATAAAAAAATATTTGTAAGTACTGCAATCTGAAGGCAAATGTCCGATACTTCGACAACATTTCAGGTTGAAAGTGCGTTATCTATACATTAATACGTAAAGGAAAAACTTCGGACCCCTTTGTAAACCAATTGGGTGATCGGTGGAATGTGAAATTTGCCACAATTAAAGATTACGTTGCGGAGGACTGCAGACACCGAATATTTTTAAATAATATCATTAGAAATACATTTAATTGATAAAAATAAACATTACCCACACTACATCCATGTGACATCATGATAATATACAAACATGGATACTAATTTCTTTACGTCTAAAGTCAGTTGTCAAACTTAAAAGAGGTTTTGTTGATTAGTCTATGGTCGAATTTCGGCCACAGGCGATCGCTTGACTTGTAAATTGACCAATTTTCAATTCCTGTATTTACAATTTTCTTGAAAAGATTTTTAGTAAATGCTGTAAAATTGAGGACAAATCCGTTTGATATTAGTTTAGTATTAGGAGCAGACTCTACAGAATCAATATCATACATAAAATTCAGATTAAGCTTTATGTTTGTAGGTAAAATAGAGAAGTATCTCGTTTCGCATAAACGTGTGAAGGTCCGTTAACTTCGTTGATCATAATTTATGGATTTTATCACTAAGTACTTCGACTAGTATTTATACATAATAATAGAGAAAAATTAGTTTTAAAAATGCTACCAAAATTTTTTAATCTATGTATGTGTCTGTCTGTACACTGATTTTTCATACATACTCATATTCTTTTTATGACTCACTGGCATTAGTTTTGCTATTTTGAAATATTGTATCAGTTTGTCTGTCTCCCTGTATGACTCTCGTTGTAATTCAAGAATCTTGGTATACAATAAGGACCTGAGAGTGCACAAATTACACACACACACACACACACACACACAATATTTAGAGTAAAGGCACAGGGAAAATATTTTTTTACAACGTTGATGCTACTTATACGAGTCCATCACCAAAAAAGTGAGTATGACTAACTATTTAGTGCGAATTCTGCGTAATAGCACCCGCCATCCACAAAACACAAGCAACTATCTGTAAAATATTTTACTTGTCGAATAAAAATTAAGTTGTCGATAAAAACCTTCCATAAGCCATTTGGAATAAAATTAAATCACATTAATTTTATTCTATCTGTACAGTAGATTTACTATTAGGTAAGAGACGCACCAGTGGATATGTGAACCTCGTGCTTTTTTCATAAAAAAAATAATTAAAGTAAATGTGATTTTTTTAAAAAGGAACCGTGTTTATAAAAAGAGATCTTACAGCGTATCCATTAGTTTTCGCAATTCACAAGTTCTCGTCGAGCGTCGCGACCACAACAGAATTTAAATGCGTCGATTCCTTGCTCGTTATGGTAAACACCCGAATCCACCGCTCGAAGTATTCAAAGGCTGTCTGCTTGATGCTCGCCGTCTCAGCTCTCATATTAAACTTAAATCCAATTGGCAAAATTCTAAAATATATTTAAGTCTTAAGTAATATATCTGTTCTGAAAATAGATACAATTCAGGACAAGTCGTTGTCACAATAGTTTAGCATTGTGATAAACATAACTCCACGCATGCTCATAATGCTAGTTTGTATCTACGAGGTATGTTAAGCAGTTGATTTACTCTTAAAAAGAGGCCCGGATGAGCACAGGGAAAATGATATTCCCTACTTCCCGCTACATATGTAAATAAGGAAGTTACTGATTTTCGAAAATCGAGTTTTCACGAGATTTCCACGTTTTGAGGCACTAGGAACCTTTAGGATTATTTTCACAATGACGTCACGCGGCAACACTGAATGGCGTTTTAATCTAAATCCGGTACGCCGGTTTCGGCGTAGTATTTATTGCCGCATTTGATAAGTACGTCGGCGGTATCTAGTCAAGCGCAGCGAGACCAATTATTTATCTAAGTTTACAGGCCCGATTGACTTAAAAATCTTATCAGCTTCCTTCTTAAAAAACTTCCTCAAATATCGTTAATTAAATCAAAATCGGTCAATTGGTTAGGGATTTATCAATAACGAAAATAAAAAAAAAAACTGTTTTTTGACACTGCTTTGAAATTTTCCAACTAGTCGATTATTTAGTTAAAGCCATATTTTAGAACTTAAAAATGTCCTAAAAAAGATCAAACCGATCATCGATTTCAATATATATGGCTTTTTAAAAATCAATATACTACCATTTTTAACAAAATATATTTTTGAACTAAAAAATTTATGTTTTATAGTTTGTACTCTTTTGAGCTTAAAATACCTTATTTTAGCGGGAAATTTCAGATACGGCTTGCAGAGTCAACCGTTTACAGATCTTTTTATATCATAAGATAGCAAACAGTCAGATGGCAAACGTTGTGGAACTCTACCACCTAGTAGTGACGATGGTACTGACATATATAGCCAATCGGTTGCATTTTCCGATCTGCCTAGTAGAACGGCAGTTGGTCTATACTTCAAGGAGCACAAACCAACGCGGAGAAAACATTACTCCTATATATTATTTATATCAAAAGATAGCAAACAGGAGATAGCTCTCCTGATGAATGAGAAACCTTCGTCTATAGACACTAAATATGTCAATGGTGCTTTGCTATCCGTATGGGGATATGGTGATGTCACAAGCATTAGTCTACCGGCTACCTTATCTATCCATCCATATATATATTAACCATCGGCTATAGACATCGACCACGATGTTAATGATGCGTTGCTATCCGTGTGGTGGTATGGCAATGCCACATGCATGAGTCTACCAGCTACCTTACCCTCTAAATCGGAACACGATAATGACAAGCTTTAACGCTATTTCGGCAGCAATAAGGTAAGGCGGTGGTACCATATATCCGGTAAAAACTTTGCGGAACTCTACCACCTAGTAGTCACGACGGTAGTGACACGTATAACCAATTAGTCACCTTTAACAATCTGCCTGGGAGAACGGCAGTTGGTCTATTCTTAAAAGGAGTCTGGAAAAACCAAGACCATCTGCTTGTTTGCTATCTTATGATATAAAAACTATATATGTGTAGATTTGTAAGTTTATTTTAAAAAAATTGTATCATGTGATAACTTACAAGCAGAAGGCTCTCCTGCCCCCCAATTCACGTAATTGAGTCAAAGCGGTTAAGGCTCTCACACACATAAACACGATAGAACGTCTAAACGTGCTACGACGCAGCATAATATGTAAGAAAATGTGTAAGTGTCTTAAATGCTTCGACTTGCTTGCCGTTTGATTACGTGAATTAGGCCCCTGGTGGGAAGAGAAACCATCGCTACGCTTAAAATGTTAACGATTCATTGCTATCCGTGTGGTGGGTGGTAATGCCACATGAATAAGTATATCAGCTACCTCACTCTAAACCGGGGCACGACAATGACAAGCATTGATGATATTGGGCAGGAATATGTAAGGTGGCGGTACCCGACGTCGACGCTGTGGTACTCCACTACTAAGTAGTCAAGGGGGTAGTTATTTGTTTGGCGAATTGGTTGGTTTTAACGAAACGTCTAGCACAAGAGCCTATATTATATTTTACAAAGGGGCCTGGACCAATACGGGTTTGTAATACGTGTTCGGGAAATTCATTTCTTAGGCGCATTATCACTTATTTATTAGTATTCAAAAACCAAGGTGTCGATATCTCGGCATTGTATCTCATGTAAGAGTTACCGGTACACTAATCGGTATTTATCACCGCACAGTCCCACCATTAGCCTCTGACCGTCACCGGCAGCCATGACAAATTTCCCATTTACATAAACCTCGCATTACACGGCTATCTGTCTTTAGCGGGTGTATTTCCTCAAATTAACAAGCTCCCGTAAACAACCGATTGGAGGTAATAAATTAATTTGGTCGTAATAAATGTCTTACCATGTCATTCAAATTGTAATATTTATAATAAAACGTTTTGATAATAAATTTATGAAAAGGAAGATTCTGCTTTATCTACAGATATTGAATATATTTTTACTGACGGTAGTTTATTAACTATGCTATTTTGTAGATTGAATAATCTGACGTTTTATGTCTTTAATATTCATAACAAACTCCCGCAAGCAGCCGCTTTGAATCAATAAAATAAATTGAAGGTAATTTATAATAGTTGTAATAAATATAATGAAACGTGAAATGATGTTGAATTTTTAATGGAATTCACGGAGTATCAATGAGTTTAGGAAAAAATAAATCACAATTATAAATGAGGCAGCTGCCGCCCACATATTTGGTGACGGGATTTACGTTTATATTTTCTCTTTTCTACCCATCAAAATTGACGGCCTTAATAAATTTGTTTACACGTGGTATCAGTATCGGCTAAATTATTAAACGTGTAATTCATGTGTAAACGTTGGACTGACGTTGAAGGTAATTCAGCTAAATGTACATATTTTAGTATTATTTATTCTGGTCACAGCTCTGCAGAAAACAATAATTTAAAAAATCTGTCTTATGTGCTTATTTAAATAAGTTTTTTTGAGAAAATAAAAATGAAGTAGCAGTGTGTAAATATTATTTTTCAATTACATGAAAGTGATAAATTTGTTAGTAACCGAAATAAAAATAACGAGGATATGCCTTTTTCACAAATAAACAATGAATCTTATTTTTTTGCAATTATAAATTGTCTAAAATATAGCGACATCGATCACATCCATTTTTTTACCCCCGCCGCAAAAACGAGGTTTCAGATGTGTATCTATGTATCTGTATGTCTTTCCATGACATCGTAGCGCCCAGGCGGATGTTCAGATTTGGTTGCAGTTTTTTTTTAATTTAAAGCCCTATTTTGCGAGATGGTTCTTGGCTATGATTCAATAGAATCTGTTCAGCCGTTTCAAAGTCACCAGCTTTTTTCAAATTGATGAAAGAAATTGAGCAACTTAACAGCTACATCGATACTAAATGTCGTATTCTATTACTTCAATGATATTGCAAGGGCATGATAACCTTGATCTAGTGCTACAAGATCCTCATTCGAAGATCATCAGCTTCTATTTATCTGGAAATGTTCGAATATTGCAAGCCATTTTTAACGACTTCTTAATATCTGTTTGTATTAAAACTTGGCAAACGTATGTAAGTTCAGTTCAGTTACAATGCAATATTATCTGATCTCATGATGTAGCCTGGATGTAAAGACTGGAACTTTCAGATGCAGGGTTTTGTATCTGAAAGTTTCAGTCCTTAAAGTCAACCAAGTTTTGGGTCATTGGTTTTGTTGTTGTAAGTACTACGTTTAATTAGTACTCAAGATGATGAAGGTTTGAAGATGGAACTAAAGGAGTGCTACCGAAATTGACATGTAGAAAAAGATAAGGATGTGAATAGTAAAAAATTAAAAATATACGTGAACTGGAAGTACAAGTGAGTTTATTTGTAATGCATAACAAACATTTATGCTCATCACGCAAATGCTTGTCCCCGTCGGGGATCGAACCCAAGCCCCGTCGATTGCGTAATCAGGGTCGCTAACCGTTGGTCAAGTCCAACGGGGTGGTCATTATCGTATGACAGTGTTTTTACCCATTTTTAATTATTTGTTTCACTTGAGTAACATGTTTATTTTTGATGTCACAGAATCTAGTCATTTTCCTATAAATGAAAGCATTTGCAAAATCTCCTTTGCATGATAATGTTATACCACGTGCATTAAACTCGGGAGAGACGTGACAGACTACAACATGTTCAATCATTCGCCTTTTACTAACTACCAGGCAGAAAGACAGGTGGCCTGTACGTACCCATATTGTCTCACGCTCACATTATAGAGCGGCTAGCGAGTAGCGACGCAGACTACGCGGTAAATAGATTCGGGTCCGACATCCAACAGGGACAAGTGTTTGTGTGACGCGTACGTCATATACTTGTGTTTCATTATTTCCGCGCCTATTAAATATATATTCCAGTTTTTATACACGTATTTCTATGTTTTTAACAGACACCCGTGTCATCTATACATATAATAAAATCGTAGGAAAGTCAAAACTGTACATTGAATATTTTTTTTAAAAAATACTTGGGGCGTGATCTATAATCGATATCGAAGCCAAAAATACAGTTTTTAGAATTTTTGTCTGTTTGTCTGTATGTCTGTTTGTATGCATGAATTTTACAAACATGTGGGGCCAACATATAGGCTAGGTATTATTACGCTATCACCTACGGGGGAGGAGCAGTGCGGAGTAAACGAAGTCCGCGCGGACGAAGTCGCAGGCAACAGCTAGTAAGCAAATAATTTGCGTACTTTGACTTAAAATCGACTTGTGTCATTCGACCAGTGACACTTATAATTACACTTTTATTTTTTTTACTTGACTGTTTCATCAAATTTAAATAAGCTGTTTTTGTATTTTTATAATAAGCAATTGTTTCAGTCAAGTAAAAGACATCACTTAGAGCCGTCATTTATAGCGATTACGGTTTCTAAATTATCAAAACTTGAAATAAAATAATATAATTGCTGATAGTCAAATGTATGAAAAGTAGTATTTAAGATTTACATAAATAACTTGTGGCATGTAATTGAAAATAAAAAATTTAAATTATTAATAAATACCTACATATTATCTTGGTATAATCATACGGAGGAGTAAGAGGAGGTCTTAGTTGACGATATCCTGGCGGAAAATATATTATCAGATTTGTCTGTAGTAAGTACGTAGGTATTTACTGTTCAATAGCAACGGCTAGATAACGAGACACTTTCACATTACCTGTTTAATTCCATTCATTATCTCAACCACAATACGGGACATCGATTTACCTGAAACAAAAACAACAATGATAATATTGTCAAAGCTAAGCACAAGTGTCTCATGAATAATTTGTTATTTGTCTCTTCCTTAACAAAAAATATGAATCTAATAAATTTGCGAAAAACCACTAACTTTACACAAATATTTTGTAAAATTAATAAAATGAAGGTTACATATTCATACTAAATCTTTTCCGATGTGGGCTAAGAAAATTAAATTTAACCATCCAAGCCGAATTCCCTCGCCTTTCTTATTCTCCTCATAACATAACTCCTTATAACAGGCCTGTTTTGAAGACTCGTGTATCTCAACTACTTAAAAGATGAAAAAATTGAGCTTATCATTACAGTCATTAGATTTGTATTATATTGTAAGATATCTAGCAAACAAATGGTTCTCCTACTAGAAAGAACTAACCACTGTTAAAAGAAACAAATGAGTGATTAGTGCATTGCTATCTTTGTGGCGATCTATCTACCTTCATGCCACATATGCAAGCAAGGCAAGTTGAAATAGATGTCTCGGATTTTCTTATATATCATTAGATAGCAAACAAGCAAATGGTTCTCCTAATGAAAAGAGAAACCATCGCCTATGGACACCAAATATGTTAATGGTGCGTTGCTGTCCGTGTGGCAGGATGCTAATGCCACATGTATAAGTCTACCGGCTACTTTACTCTCCAGACTGGAACACGACAATAGCAAGCATTGATGCTATTATAGCAGGTAAGGCGGTGGTACCATATACCCGGGCGATACGTTGCGGAACTCTACTATGTAATTGTCACGATGGCAGTGACACGTATAACCAATCCATCGCCCAAGTCTAGCAGCTTGCCCGGCAGAATGGCACTAAAACGGGTAAAACCATGATTTACCGACTTTTTTAGTTGGCGAGAAGAAGAAAGAATAAACGTGTTATAAGATACTGTGTATTCGTGTGGTGTATCGACATATTCTACTATACTGTGGCGTGCCAACGTTTAGCATTGATGGTAGGATGAACTTAGGATGGGTGACTTGATAACGATAGTTTGAGAACACTTGTTTCTTGCAATAACACATACCGCCGTTAACACAACCACCACCAGACTTCGAGCTACTGCTGGGGTTGGGATTGTCGAGAGAAATACTGGAAATACTTCATAACAAGCTGAGGATCGAAACTGACAAAAAACTTTTGACAAATTACTAGACCATGAGGACACAGGAAATTTATTTGTTGTCCATGTTAAAATCATAAATACGAAAGTATGTTTGTTTGTCAGTCTCCTGCGCTTTCACGGCGAACCGATTCTCATGAATCTTTGCGCAAAGATAGCTGAAGATCCAGGGTCTAATGAAGGCTATCATTTTTTTATCAAACCATAAGGGCTGCAGTAGGAGATGAAAGTTTGTATGGAAACTTGTATTGACGACATTGTAATTGTAATGTTTGTAAATTATTATATATCGATTAATATCTGTATGGTACGAGCACAATTGAGTGGCTACTACTATATCTCCATATCCAGCCTATAATCCAGACGATATCGTAATACACAGACCCAAATTTAATCTACTTTTTAACATTTGCCTAACGTTATATATATTAATAAAAATTTCAGAATCCAAAGGGAGATTTCAAAATCCACTTGGAGATGCGATATTACAAGAATGGCAATATCAGTGAGCAGTTGGGGGCTATTATCCAATTTATAAAACTAGCGGAGGCCGGATGGAGGGGATCCCGAGCCAAATGTACGGCGGGGGCTTCCGCATAGACTGGGACGTCTCATTGTTACTAGTCCTTTTAAAATATAAACTGGCGTACATATTTGCATGAAGATAGTAATGAATGTGAAGAAAGTCTTACAGTTCCACAAGGATTGTAACATATGGCACTCGATTCTCTTTAAATCTAGCGTAATATAATCTATTTCTTTAAAACTAGTGTAATTAGTTATGCAAACATTTTATTTTTATTTATTCACAAAATCCACAGCCCTTATACAACTTGTAATTTAATATCTATACATATAATAAAATCGTAGGAATGTAAAACTGTACATTGAATATTTTTTTAAAAGAATAATTGGGGCGTTATCTACAATCGATACCGAAGCCAAAAATATAGTTTTTAGAATTTTTTTCTGTTTGTCTGTTTGTCTGTTTGTCTGTTTGTCTGTTTGTCTGTTTGTCTGTTTGTCTGTTTGTCTGTTTGTCTGTTTGACTGTTTGTCTTTATGTCTGTTTGTCTATTTGACTGTTTGTCTTTATGTCTGTTTGTCTGTTTGTCTGTATGTATGTCCGGGGTAAACTCAAAAAGTACTGCATGGATTTACTTCAAATTTTGCATGAATATTACTAACAGGTCGGGTCAACATATAGGCTACATATTATCACGCTATCACCTACGGGGGAGGAGCAGTGCGAAGTAAACGAATTCCGCGCGAACGAAGTCGCTGGCTGTAACAGCTAGTTATTTATAAAACAGAAGGCCAATTACGGATTTACATTTTTTAAGCAATTCTTAATAAAGTACTACCGATCAAAGCTAAGAAATTGAAACATAAATTGAATTACTTTATGTTAGTTTGTGTGCACGGGCTGATAAATGTGTGTGTGAGTGTTTGCATCAATACGTGCATGTATGCATGTATATATTTATGTTTAATTATAGAGTATATCTCACATACCTAGTTATGTTTTATGTAGGATTATTTTTACTATTTCCTTTCTGAAGACCCTCTTAGATAGATGAAATATATCAATGGTAATGAATTTTGAGTTATAATCAGATAATATTCTGTAAATGACAGCGTTCTGTATGTAACTTATTTTACTTTGCGACAGATAAAATGTCGAAAAATTTTTAGTTTTTTTCACAGGTACTCTTAGATTTAAGATTAAGGTTACAAGTGTAATTAGAATCGATAGTGCCGTTACAGATGCTATATAAAAATAGAATCTCAAGCGTGAGTCGTCTTTGTATTTTTCCTTCCTAAAGCAACATATAGACAATTTTACAGGTAAATCGTACTAATATCTGGGTGAGCAGAGCTGGATGAAATTTTGCATAAAAATTAATTACTAGAATAGAATTACTAGAAGAATTACTAGAATAGTACCAAGTTCTGTTTACGTTTGCGTTAGAGGGTGGTGGGACAGGTTTTTGAGGCAAAAAAATTATACCCATCAACATTTCAATTTCAACATATCAAAATAACTCGTAAAAAGTTTAATTGAATAAAATAATTATGACTTCTGATTTCCATGCATACGAAAGCACGGGCAACAGCTTTAATAAATTATTGAGCTCTTTAAATTTTATGCTTTTTTAAATTTTCTTGATATAACTCATTTTGAACGTTTAAAACATCCTCACTAAGGAATTTGTGACAACACCTGTTTGTTCTATTTACATTTGTTTATTAATAACAGTACTGAATATATTGTGTAGAGTAACGATAACGTTCCCTGGGAGAGTCATATAAAACAAAGATAACAAATTTCCTTGAATACGAATGTACATTTTCAAATAAAGTTTATTTTATATAATGTTTACGATTGTCTTTATGAAATGGCCTTATACGTAAATATTATTTCATTTTATTATTCGTATATAACTTGGAAATACACAATTACCTTCAAAAGTGTTAATGCATATATAAAGTGCGTGCTTTATTCAAAAAATAAAAAATATTTTTTTTGGATAAGTACAGCACGTAGAGCCTTACTCGAAATATCTTAGTGCCATCAATACATGGACGTATTTACAAAAACCGCCACTTGTGTCACTCGCTCAATACCATTTTGTAGTAATCTAAATATTTCATTTGGAGAAGTTAAGACATGTGCTTATTATTACAAGGCCATTATATTACAAACACATTATAAAAGCGTATGTTCACGTACAAACATTTAGTTATAATTTAATTATAATTTATATTACTTGATACAGGCTACTCGATATAAAATGTATTGCTTATGGATACAAAAGTATATGAGTTTTAAAACACCACTGTAATAACTTAATTTAATAATTAGATTGTTCTTTATAGAACGTTGTGGCTGAATCGATATATTAAGCAATACGTGTCAAGTGATGTTCGTGATAATTCAAATTGAGATGGCCGGTAAATATGATTTCGTATTTTATTGACTAAAGTTCGCTTGGACCTAATTATTTAAATAGTTTAATATGAATTTTATTACTGTTAAATTAATTTAGCAAGGATTTAACTAGACTTGTACAAGCGAAGCTAAGTATGCCTAACTATTAATAACAAAATAATCGTGCAAGGACACTGGTACAGCCAATCGATGTGAAACAAGTCTCAGTTTAGTGCACGCATTGCAGTGTCGCAGTGCGACTGTTCCTCTCGTCCTTGGAGCTTTTCACCAATTTGGGGCGCTCTTCATAGTGTTCCGCCAGTTAGTTATGGCTTAGTGCCGGAGCCGACATGTGACCTACATCTCAGTCAAATTGTCTTACAATAAAAATACTGATTCCTTCATCATTTCGATATTTATTCTTCGGTAAAGACTGTTGATTTTTTATAAAAATTTCTTTAAGAGTTTTAAATTAGTTTCAAATGGTGCCTGCGTAAGTCTAGTCTATATTCTCAACTAGTGATAAGAAATGTTTTTAAAAGCAACAATTTAATTTTTAAATAGCGAGCCGCTTCGGCTTCGCACGAGTAATATACTTGACAAATTATACACCTTAAGATTCCTCACGAATCCTCTAGCTATTAGTGGAAACCGCATGAAAATCCTCTTTCAGGAATTTTGCGAACCGACAAACAGACAGACTCGGTGGGGGGCATTGTATTATAATATATACAGAATACAGATAAAATATACTAAGATTTAGGACATTTATACCTAAATAGACACTCTCATTAGTTCGGGTGGATGTTGGTAGGCATGGATAATTGCATTGTTAGTAAATCAATATTATAGCCTGCGGGATTGCAGAATTTTTGTTAAATTATCAATATATACTACAAGCGTCGTGAGTCCATTTAAAATGTGTGTAAAAATGTCTTGTTTTGGCAAGACTACCAAACTTTCTTTCTACGACTTTTTTTTTCATTCAGTTCAGTCAAGTGGGCATTATATGTTCTTGTTGGATACATAAGCATGGAACTAAGTAGTTTTAAGGCACTAATAACCGTGGGTGTATCAAGTGCCATCTTTGATTTCTGATAACATACATAATGTAATGACTAAGAACCACACATTTGCATAAGTATTACCACATCAGCGCTAAAGCGTACACGATACTTCTATCTGCATCTCATTTTTTTTACGTGTTTTAAATGTGTTTTTATGTGTACTTTATTTTAGTATGTTCATTTTATTTGTTTATAACAGACGCCAGAGAATACTGAATAGTAGCTTGTACACTACGATTATGTTAATTGCCTGTTAGTAAACGCATATTGATAGCGTAGGCAGGGCACTGGTGATCTGTACCACAAGAATATTACAACTTCTATTCCAGTAGCCGGGCTTTTATAAATAAAAGTTTCAAAATAACGCACTCTTTTTAGTTATATAATATTAATTAATATTTATATATATATAATATACTAGCTGACCCGGCAAACGTTGTTCTACCAGCTTTGTGTCTACTTTTCCGTTTATGACTCTATGAGTCCTATGTCTTTATTATTATGTACTTGTCCCTAGTATAATAATTATTATACAACGTGCTATTTTAATGACAGTGTTAATAAGTATACGGATCTTCAAACTCACTCCTCACCCCTACAACTTTTCCCCGTGTTAATCCAGGCTTCCTTTGAAGAATAGTCCACCTGTCATTTTGCCAGACAGTTCATAATAGCGAGCGATTGGGTTATGGGTATACGTATCACCACCATCGTGACTCCGAGGTGGTACAGTTCTGCAACGTCTCTCTCAATTGCTTAATTTGCTTGTGGGTGCCACCGCATCGCTTATTCCTGTCGCAATAACGTTAGTGTTCCTTATTGCCGTGTTTGGAGGATAAGCTTGGCATGGATACACCGCCACACGGATAGTCAGGCATTATTAAATCTTTGGTTAAATCTAAATCTACCGCCCCGTTGGTCGAGTGTTTTGCGACTCTGACTACGCAATTAACGGAGCTCGGGTTCGATCCTCGACGGGGACAAGCATTTGTGTGATGAAGATAAATATTTGTATTTCCGGGTTTGGGTGTTTATTATGTATGTAAAAGTATTTATATATGTATTTCTATGTATTAGTATCGTTGACTAGCACTCATAACACAAGCAAATAATTTGCTTACTTTGGGGTTAGATCAGTAAGTGTAATTTGTCCCATGAATATTTATTATTTGGTGTCTTCGATCAGGCGATAGTTAGAAATAGTTGTTTCTTTCCATCAAGAGAGCCATCTGTGTGTTTGCTGTCTTATGATATTTCTTATCGCGGTCAACATCCGACCGGATGTGGCTGAAGAACCACACTCACACAGAAAAAATGTCCTTAGCCTTATTATATTTATTGAATTTATAAAAAATACCTTTTTATATTTACGGAAAACGTGGTTTTGACATTCTTAAGGGCGTTTAAATTTTCTTTAATTTTAGAGAAAATGATGTAACCATGAGGAAAAAAAATATAATCTGACAATTTCCACAATCTGAAGTTATCGGAATTTTGATTTTTTTAACGTAGATGCCTGGCTCTATATAAAGGGATTTTTTGGTTTGGTGGTGAACCTCAACAGTATGCGAAGTTTTCCCCTATGTCAATCTGACGTGCTCGAGTAAATTCCAAAATCCCCTATTGGCCTCTCCTACGATTTATATACCTTAACACAGAAATACAAAATATATCATTTTGTTCATAAAAAAAACTTCGCTATAATCATTTTACAGAGTAGGCATGAAAAACCGAATTCTATTATGTATTAACAAAATATAAGTACTAAGAAAACGATTTTCAAGTACGACCAGAAGTGCGAGCAAAGCACAAACAGAACTCTTCGATTTTCGCTTAGAGGATTAGTCGTCTCGACTCGGAGGATAGTGTACGTTTGGAGTGTGTTATACTTATTATAGAATGTGCGCTTTGAACCTGATTCGTTGTGCCACAACTCGGCTAGCTATGAAGCTGTAGAACTACATTTCTTGCTGCTGTATAATAATAATTGTCGCGTTACTGAATGTTACACTGGTGTGCCAGTAAATGTAACAGTGATCGTGACAAACAGTAGCAGATTTTTTTATGAAGCATTGTCGTCGCAACAACGTGAGTATTTTAAATTTTCTTATCGAAATAACTGGGTTTTTGATAAAAAAATAATAAATTAGATAATTTTAGATTTCTGAGATGAATAGATATTCATTTTATTAAAACACATACACACAATAGCAGTAAGAATTATGTTTTTAATACTATTGTGAGAGTAAAACAATTGTTGTTAATACTTTTGTAATTTGAAATGTTCGTATGTAACAGATTATTCAATCCTTTTATTGAACTTTTTTTTATCCTTATGTGAGTTCGATGGCAATGCGACATTATAATAATAACGAGCTGATTTTATGATGGAGCCTGGATGCAGAATGGGCTCACATCTCTTTACCATCACTGTAACTTCTGTGGACCAGAATCAACAGCGGCAACGTCCTGTTAGCACTGAGTTGGAAGCTCAGGCTGCCTTGGGAATAAGCTAAGCTTTCTTGGAACCCGTAACGAAATTAATCAGAAGTATAAGAGGAATAATCCATTTCGGTGGTCTACGAGTTATTTTATGGGCTGTTGTCATCTTTGCTTAATTGATCTGAAGCAAAACAGTGGGAACAGTGTTAGTTTAGAACCATTTAGTTTTTGTTTTTAACTTAAATGAGTGCAAGTGAACAGTAACATATACTCAGCCATAAGAAGGTATTATTGTTGCGAGGCCGCACCGCTGCAGCACAATGGCCGCGCGGGCGCCGGCCGCATGTTGGCGTCGCGCCAGCGTCGAGTGCCACCTTTCGTTTTTATTTGCTCCCAGTCGGGCGTTACTCGCAACTTTACAACCCGTCCTGATTTATCCCACAACAAAAGCAAACATCACTGTTATTGTAACGGAATAAGATGCGTACAAACGGAATTAACGTGAATAAGTATTTAAAGACCTGATTTTGCAGAGATTTCACTTGGGTCTTGGAAAAATTTATGTTAATTTTAGTTTGAATTATTTCTCTTTTTCCTCGTCTTACCTAACTGAACTGAAAGCTAAGGGGTAATTTATGTATTGTAAAATCTAGCTGTTATATTCTGTTCAAAATTTCTTCTTTGTGGATAAAATCAGGAAACTGAAAATTGTAAAATGATATTTCAATAAAATAATGAAGGATGAAATAATTGAAAATGTTAAAAACAATAATAATATTTTGTTAACCGTTATGGTGCTTAACTGTGGTAGATATTATCATTAGGATAAGGTAAAGAAGTTGTCTTTTACGTGTATAGTTATAAAATTGTATAGTTTTCGGCACGGTTCTTAAGCGGAATGAGAACCGCTTTCCGCGTGGCAAAATAAATTGTATTACTAACGTCATAGGTTATACTATTCACTTTTCATGCGTTATACTAATCACAAGATCCGCGCTCAAGAAACTTTACTTACTTGTTTTTTCTGCCCTTAAATGTCAATAATTTTTATTAGGTAATTATGAAATATTTAAGGAGCGATATGAATGTTTGGTCACTGCTTTTTAATACTTCAGTCTCAATGAGTGATGATATGATTCAGTAGGGAAATATTCCCAAATATTGACATTACAACGTTTATTATTAATCGGTCGCCTTTTTAGCCTGCCTGGCAGAATGGCAGTTGATCTATTCTTCAAAGGACCCCAAACCAAACCGGAAGAAAGTTTCAGTTTAGCTACATCGTATGACAACCCAAAGTGGGGATTATCATTTAAGTACCCGACTTCCTATTTCCTATATCTCCGAAACTCTGCATTGGATCTTCACCAAAATAAAATAGTCCACACAGAAAATATACCCTCCCAAACTAAAAAAGAATTTTCGAAATTGGTCCTTATATGATCGAGTTCTGAGGTAAAAACAAAACATAAAAAAAACATACAACCGAATTAATAACATCCTTGGGAAATCTTTCGAAAAAAGAAATGATCGCTTAAGTTATACTAAAGTTGCTTATAAACTTACAGGTATTTAATTTACTACGTATTTTAAAATACATTCAACAAGCCAATTAATAGTTCGATATTTAAAATTAGAATTGCTTGCTGCTGATCGATCTCATATAACTGCAATTAACTATTTGCATTTAACGATTACATATTAATTCAAACAAAGGCTTATGAATACATATAAAGCCAATGCAGATTCGAGATATGATGTATAAATAACGTCCAGTGCACTGATTTCAGAGAAATGTGCCAATAAAATATGTCTGGTGTGTGCCGTGTGATGTGTCCCGGGTAGATATCGCGGGCTAAGCCGGTGATATATCGCGGCTAACGATCATTCGGGAAGATGTATCGGAGGATGGATTATTTTCAACTATTGCTTCTATATTGGAGGACGCAGACTACCGTCTGTGACATTTTACAGGACAATATCCATGGGGCATAAGTATTTTTTATAAAAAATTTATTTTTTGTTTACAAAGAATAGAGTTAGAAGCAATCAGATATAAAATCTCAGAGAAGGCACAGTCCTTAGCAGTTAGCACTAGCGATGTAATTAGTGCTTAAAATTATCACGTTACACTGTCTCAAGGATATTTCGCAGCAAACTATTATTTAGGAAGACGAAAGGGGTCGTTTATATTCAAGCACGCTTAATGTTAAAGAATATATGTCATAACTTGGGAACATCAGAAATACTGGCAAACGTTTTACAAATTAATGATTATTATTGAAATTTATTTTTGTGCCTAGAGCAGAAGTAGATTTTTTTAAATATTGACTTTTCCATTTCTTTCATTCTCATATATAGAGCCAAGGTATCGGTTGTGGCCACTGTTGATTGATGAAACTATTATTATAAAAATAATTTCATAATAAAAAGTTGCATAGTTGAAGAACCTTAAGAATTTGGCACATTTAAGTGCAAAAGTTTGAAAATGTACTAAAAAAAAATATTTTACACTATAAATTTTTGTACAGATGGCTGAAACCGGCACTTCTACTATACAGCTTGTTTACTATCTAATGACAATATAAAAAATTCAAGATCTTATTCGGTATCTGCTGGATTTTCTATAAATCGCAAGAATACAACTGATGCATTTAACATAATTTAATACATTTTATTATGGACATAATTAAAGTTAAATATATTATCATCATATAAAAGCTGACAACAGCTTATCATATCATTTTATTGGTGATCAAATATGAAACGACAGAATAATGTTTTTACATTTAGTTCAGTAGACCTCAACTACAGGAATTAACATAATACTATCGATAATGTTATAAGAAATCTAAACGGTGTTTTCAAGGAGTCCTTCACAGAATGTATCGCAAATAATAATCAGTTGTCATCGCTAATGCAAGTCGCTGGCGGCTGTCACTCGAGCGCTATCTGCCGCACCTATCTAGCGGCTGCCGGCAGACATGGAACATCTGAATCTCACAATTTACAATGTACATTTGTTACTCCGCTTGAAATGAAGAATAGGAACGTGATTCGCGGAACTGTTGCATTTATTACACTCACTCTAATGTCTCGCTCAACTGACTTACGTACTTTTACCATAAAATAAAATCTCGAACACATTCGCATAAAGGACAAGTATATTTTACAAGTAAACTTTAAATAACACTCCGTAGGATTAATAAGGTACAATAATTTTTACGGTGCATATTTTTTTATCAAATTAATCGGTACTTATTATTAGTATTTTTTTAAAATTAATGCTTCACTCTTCATAGAGTGAAGTGCTATTCGATTTTCCTTAATATGCTTCGGTTGCGAAGTGAAACGTGTGTTGAGTACATAATTTGTGTGTTAATGCTTAATGCCTTTGCTTTTGACGTGGATGAAAGTGTAGTGGAAGTGGGTGGATTATAGTGCCACTGTGGTCTTCTCTAATTTCAGGCCTTGGATAAGTTTGCCCCATTTCGTACACTTCCTTTCATTTTAGTTGCATCACAGTAGTTCCATATAAGGTTTCGCGGAAATTTTGGAAATTAATTTTATTTATTTAATTTTCATTGTTCGAAATTTACACTCCATGAAGCGTTTCATTGTCTAGGGACAAGAAGAAAGCAAGCAATCACACGGTGGAACTTTACACCTCGGTCGGACCTGTAAAAGCTGCAACATTAACTTCCATAATCTAAAACACCCGAGATGCTGAAGGCTGATGCATGATGGTAAAGAAGTGAAGGCGTATCGAAAGGTTGTATTTAGCGAAAATGCATTCATTGTGTTAACTACGCCACTTTGTCAAGAGCGAACAACTCAGAAGAAGGAGGATCTGCGACATTTAAATTTTTTGTCAGTGTATAGGTATAAATAAAACTAGTTGGGCGACTGAGCTTTGCTTGAATGATGGTTTTTCATGTGAAAATAGATTATCACGGAGATGGTACTTACCTAGATAAATTTTAATAGTAAAATACTATCTAAATATGACATTTTATCAAAATTGATGGAGGCCGTTTCGAAGAAACTGCTCAAAATGAATTGCTCGTTTAAAGAATAAGATATATGTCTAGTAAGAGAGCAAACTTATGCATAAGAGTGATAATACTTCCCTTCGGGGAACGAACAACGCTATGACGAATATTATGTTAAAAAAATAGAATTAAAATTTTATGTTCTCCGTCGTCGGCACCTGGTAAAACTTCTCTTCATTATAAATTAGACGCTTGCACTGTTTCTATTTAATAAATAACAAATATATGGTGTGTACATTGTCAAACAGTAAAAGTGTCCTTTTAAATCTAGCTGTGCCCGCGACTTCGTCCGCATGGAAAAAATTGTAAAATAAAAGTAGCCTGAGTTACTCACTATTACATCAGTTATTTGCTAGTGAAAGTCCCATCAAAATCTGTCCAGCTATTTCAGAGATTAGTCGAGACAAAAAGATAGACAAACATTGTAAAAAAATGTTACTTTGGTATATGTACCGTGTATAAAGCCATATACAATTATTAAAAACTGTTATTTTAATATTACAAACAGACACTCTAATTTTATTTATTTGTACATATTTTTTTTCATTGTGAATTAGTGTCAAATACTAGTACCTATATCCATATCCACAGAGTTCCTCAAATCGTTACAAAACATAAAAGTAAAGCCATAGTTATTTTTCTGTCATCGATTGTAATGCGACCGTATTCAGGTACATAAATTACCTAATGCTGTGCTCCGAACGAAAATAAGCAAGTTAAATAGCAAAAATATCTCACATCAGATGGCTCTCCTGATGGGAAAAGACAATCATCGCCTATAAACATTAGACACCAACGATGTTAATGATTCGTTGCAATCCGTGTGGCGGGATGGCAATGCCACATGCATGTCTACCGGCTACCCTACCCTCCAATCCGGAATACGACATTGATAACCGTAGACGCTATTGCGAAAGGAATATGTAAGGCGATTGGTACCAAATACCAGGGCGAGACGTTGCCGAACCACCGAGTAGTCACGACGGTCGTGACTCATATAGCCAATCGGTCGCTTTTTAGGACCTGCCTGGCATGTTCAAAAAGGAGCAGGACCAACACGGGGTAAGACATTTGTGGAGTTTAGATGAAATCTGCTGAAATGGGAAGAGAGATTAAAATCTAGCAAGACTGACATTAAAATTTTAAGAGTTTTTGGAGGGAGATAGCATATATTGTTTACTAGATAGAGCCAAATATTATTGTAGACAAATCTATAAAATAAAATTGTAATCCTATTCGATGGCAAGCATATCACTCGAGAACGGCGGAACAGATTTTTGTGAAGAAGAATTGTATTAAATGATTGCAGGTAATAATTGGTCCGATGATATTAACGAAAAAAATTTAAAGTTTTTTAAAAATTAAAAAAAATTTGGTACTAGAGGGAAACCAAATAACCTTTTAAATTTGGAGAGGAGGTATCTGTAACTTTTGCAGTGCCAGCTAGTTATTTATTAATATTACTTAAAATTGGACTGAAGCTGGAAGGACCTCCTCCTACTTTCAACTTTTGCTTTTAATGCAATTTTCGACACCAAGATAATTTTAAACCGAGTATAAGTATTTTAATTAAAAGCATTTTTAAAGCTTTTTAAAAATGCTTTAAATTAAAATACTTAACTATTCTTCAGAAAACCACGCTTACCATACATTATTAAACAGAGTGAAGAGATTAACTAATAAATAAACTAATTAATAATTATTTTTGTTTAAGTTTTATGACAAAAAATATTTCGGTCGAAATTCTCTGAATCTTTTGTTATTTTTACGAAATATTCAGTTTTACTTAATAGCATAGCGTTTGAAATGTGAAATATTTCTGTATTTTATTAACTGAATTAAATAATTATATTCTAATTTGATTCTCATTAAGTCGGAAGATGACACGAAAAGTTCGTTTCGAAGTTGGAGGCGCTTTAGAAGTATTTGAATTTTGACTTGAGCTTTTGGAAACTTGTTAAATCTTTCCTAGCTTAACGCTAACAGCGTAAATTACGCGCTGATGTGATAATAATTAAAAATTGTTACAACAATGATCTATACATATGTCTATTCACATGATGGACTGGCTGAATATGAAGCCCGGAGCATTATAAATTTGCCTGAATTCTGTTAGTTAAAAAATTTATTCTAGCAATGTAAACAAAAACAATCACAATAAGAGTCAAATTCATCTATCCCTTTCATTGTTCAAACAAGAAGAAAGTACTGGTAAAGTTTAATAAAAGCTGACATTTGCATTCTTAAATGACATCGCTATCAAATGCCCCTGTGTGAAAATATTTCGAAGTTCTGAATCAAACGGCTCTGGTAACAAATGCGAGCCATATTTCAAACAGCAAACGCGTGTCACTTACAATTGTCTCGAAGGCGATACAATTTTAATTTAACGGCCCTCTCCATGACGCTTAAGTGCAGAAAACACAAATAAAAGTCGTTAAAAAGCAGTCAGAGCGAGCAATTCCATCGGCGACACGCAGTGATGTATAATCGGCTCGCATGTGATCCATTAGTCTTGATGTCAAGATCGTCGGCCTAAATTATTTGTAACGAAAATACTTAACAGAAATAAAGTCTTAGCTCAGAATGGAACGAATCAATCTCGAAGATTGATGCCATAAAAATCTGAATAAATGAAATATATATAATTTTTCCGTGAATTAATTTTGCTGGTTACATGATTATAAAAAGCAACCTATTAATTTTTTTTTATTATTATTTTTTATTTGTAATCACCTAGCGATTCAATGACCTGCCCCGTAGGCGTATCATCTAACGTTTGCAATTCGCCAGCGATCAGCGATGACTCTTAAACGTAATGAAAAAATCATCAAAAACGTCGCCAATTGCTTGCTGATCACTAGATGCACTTTTTGCAATATCACAGCATCAAAACTAATCAAGCGGCAACGACTACCACTAATGTACAAGGCTGTTATGTGTCTTGCAATAACTAAACAATAACGATAATTTCGCATTGCGAGTTACGTGATCATCCCGCCGGCTTTGAAACAATGCTTTAAATGACAATAATAATCGCAGTCACTCTTAGGGGAATTAAAAATATAATAATTATCAGTGTAATATTTTTTGTATAAATTTAATACTAACAGTTATGTACAATGTAATGGATGTGGATTTAAAGTAAGTATAGTATTTTTATGAAAAAATATTTTGATGACAATACAAAGTAGAACAGAGACCTTCTCTGTAATAGTATACATCTCTATATCATATAGATATTAAAGATGCTAATATTGTATCGTTGTGCTTTTGACTGGAATGTTAAAACTCACGCAGAAGCACTCCAAGTTCGAACTCAGCTAGCACTGACGCCTTACTACAGTGTACTAAGCCACTGTGGCTTACTACAGTGGCTTAGTTGTCACCATGGTGGTAAGATGTTTAATCTTTTGACAACATAGAAAAATAATTTTTTTGCTCTCTTTGTGGTAAATGTGTCGTCGTTGCCGCTCATTAACACTAAACACAAAACGATTCATTACCTGTTACTGCAAATTTTAACTTAAGTATACTATTACACTTTAGGCAGAATTTGTAGTTAGGTGTATATAAAACAAATACAAAGGAAATTGAGAAATTTAATGTGAATAATTTAGAGTATACAAATTCTCGAACAATTTGTAAACTATTTACTCATTTTTTTATAAACTAAACAAAAACAAGTGTTAACAATGACAAATTTACAAATACTTCAAAAATATTTGGGTTACCTAATAGCAGTAAAACCTATGTTTCTAACACCAGTAGATGAGCATGAAGTATTTAAGATCATAAACTCCTTAAAAAATACAAGTGCAACTGATAATATTAGTTTAGAATTACTCAAAAATATTGCTGCTGTAATATCAAAACCGCTCGGTCATATTATTAATTTTTAGAAGGGATGTTCCCACAATGACTAAAAAGTATATAGTTAGATCAGTATTAAAAAAGTGATCCTAGCTATATGAATAATTATAGACCCATTACATTAATTCCAATAATCTCAAAAAATGTTGAAAAAGTTATGCATGCTAGACTTTATAATTATTTACTGAAATGTAATATATTAAAAAATAATCAATATGGATTTAGAAAAGGTAGGTCGACAACCTTAACATGTTTTGAAACGGAATGCCTGAATACAAAAAGTTATCCACTTTGTGTATTTTTAGATATGAGTAAGGCATTCGACTTTGTTTCACACAGAATTCTTTAAGCAAAACGTGAAAAATATGCTATAAGAGGAAAATCATTAGAGTGGATACAAAGTTATCAGGAAATAGGAAACAGTGTGTTGTAATATCGGAAATTTCTGGGACACTAAGAAAATATATACTTCAAATTATAGATGTAGTGACTGTGAAATACCACAGGAAAGTGTTTTAGGTCCCTGCTCTTTTTAATTTACATTGATGACTTTCCAGAGACTACGCAACATGAGTTATTCTTATTTGCAGATGATGCTACACCTTTCATTAAATGTAAAAATAAATATCATCTAGTAAAAGAAGCAACTGAAACCTTACTTAAAGTTTCAGAATGGTTAAAAGTAACAATTTAAAAATTAACGACTAAAACCAATATAGTTGAATTTAAAACATGTTATAGCAATAAAGTTCAAAAATCAAATATATTATTTAACAGAATAAATATAGAAAATACTGAATACACTACATTTATACTTTATAGTAATATTTATTGACAACCATCGCAATTGGAAAGCGCAAAAATTAATAGATTTATCTATGTTTTGAGGAGAATAAAAAAGTACCCAACTTAAATGCTACATTGCGAGCATATCACAGATATATCTCATCTGTGTTGCTATATGGAATCTCTATTTGGGGAAACTCAGTTGACTTAATTAGAATTTTCAGAATTTAAAATAAATAAATAAATAAAGAAGAAGAATTCAAAAGAAATGTATATGTGCAATATGAAATGTTAATCAACTCTACTCTTGTATACCTCTATTTAAAACTCTTAAAATACCTTTACATTATCTTTACATACTGCCGGTATGCGTTTGTATAAAAAAACATCAATATTTGTTTAAAACAAATGCTGAAGTATTAGGGAACTCATATTTTAGAGACAGTGAGAAGCTACATGTGCCTAGCCAGATTAAATATTTATAAAAAAATGCATATTGTATGGCAATTAATATATACAATCATATTCCTGATAGTCTAAAATCATTACCTATAAATAAATTTCGCAAAACATTGTTCAATTTACTTTTAATTAAAACATACTACCACCTATGACATTAGATAATTTTTAGCCGATAAGATTAAATGTTAATAAATATAAATATAAGTTTGTACAATTTGTCTTAAAATTTAAATGTTATAAAAATTTAATAGTAAATTTTGTAAATGGTAAAACTCCTTTATAAATTGTAAAAATTTGGATTAAGTATAAGATGATATTTTGTAAATTGTAAAAATATTTTTTTGTTGTGAAATAATTCTTGTAAATATTGTTATACATAAATATTTGTAATACATGAAATAGAAAAAGAAAACAAGCCCGCTGAGTTTCTTCCGCCGGATCTTCTCAGTGTGAGGCCGCGTTCCGACGCGGTAGTAATTATAAGGAAATCAACCAAAATTTAAATGTTTGCACACCATATCATGGTAGAATATGTTGGTAATTTAATTTATTTTTATAACTTGTGACACCCATATTCTTGCAAATAAATATTTTTCATTTTCATTTTCACTTTCACTTTGTTACGTATGTTATTCCCTATTATTAATAAAAACATATTTTCTGTTATGCTGTAGTTTGGTTAGAATTGAATAACAATCTATAAAACGTATGCGTGTATTATAAATACTAATCCAGTAGATGTTAAAGTGGAGCCGTCGACAGCCAATATCGACGATTGCACATTTCCTCGGCGGAGCTCATGAATTTGGAAATCGGATCTCGACTGTCGATTGCTTTTGTGTGAATACTGTGCTTCCATTACAAAAGTATTTTTATTCGCACTTCTTATTTTTCTCCTTTTTAAATTTTGCAAACAAATATGAATAAATGTACTATTGAACATCTCTATTTTACACAAAAAAAACTTACAAGCGTCTAAGCTCAGTGAACTCAATTACAAAGTTCGTGAGCCGAAAAGTCGTGTATAAGTTTAAAATCACGTAAACGTAAATGTTATATTAACCGTTGGATTGTTGTATTAGCTGCTTTTTAAGGATATTTCAATAATATCCATAAAAGTACAACATTAACAACAATATACCGGTTTGGGTGGACCATCGTTATTATATACGTGTCGTGCTTTCTAACTACTAATGTATTTTAGCACATATCTTATGCTAGGAAATACTTTAAAAACATAAGAAAGAAAAGTGACAAGGTTGCAGGTTCACAACCCGTGGCGTCAAAATTTTTCTTTCTAAAAAACCCTTTTTATTATGACTAGACAGTTGCGATAACCAAGGTTAGCAGCTGTACGTTGTTATTCGAAATAAGGTGGCGATAACATAACACACTACCACCAGATTGCTGAGATCATTTCTTAATAAAATAAAGTTATTTTCCCGACACGAAACATGGGACCTAATAATCTGAGCCGATTAAATTAACCGCTAGGCCGCGGGGAAATATATTATTATGAATAACGTCACTAGACACAAACCATAATATACACAACACATTAAAACTGAGAGAACGTCTCGCCCAGATTTTGTACCACTGTTTCTTATTCCTGCCACAATATATCAGTGTTTGTCCCTGTCGTGTTTCGTTTAGAGACTGTAGACGATCCTCCTCTTCATGTGGCATAACCATCCCGCCACATATTAACGTCTTTGGTGTCTGTGGGCAATAGCTGTTTGTGTCTATCAGAAAAGTCAACTACATGTTTGCTACCATAGAATTTAAAAAGCATGTTAGTGACAAGCTCCGAACTACTGTAGTAAGAATAGGTAAAGTCGTGTTTATGAGCCAGAGTGAGACGTTGCGGAACTCTACCACCTAGTTTATTTACTCTAGCTTTTCTTACATAACATCAATTAAAGGCTTAAATTCCACATATAAAGAAAGTAAAGTTTTGATATATAAAGTTGGTATCAAGGGATCACTCGCAATTCTGGGAGAAACAGTTCAAATATAAGAGAGAGCGTGCGCGCCGGCTGAATCCGAATGAGGCGCCTCTGATCCGCCACTCGCTACTCCGACTTCACACAAGAAACAAATTTAAATATTACGTGAGCGGGAATCCCTCACACGATATATATTTCATCAAGAGTTGATCCGTCCAACATTCTGCAGATTAAATTCGACTTCACAGGCCCTGACGAACGTTAGTATCCCTTGGGTTGGGGAGGTCACAATACGACGACTATTGCTCGGTTTTGTTTTGCACGTACCTTTTTGGTAGCAGATATTGTAGAGTAGAATATTAAATAGTTTATAAACCCAAAAGTATACGATTTATAATAGTTAAAAATAATATTCGCGCTGAATTTCAAGTTTGGCGCATTTACTTAAAACTCAAGGTGGCTAAAAATAAGATGGGATAAAATGAAAATGAAAATGATATGAAAAAATAGTAATTCACATGCGCATTCGGTAGAATAAATAGATATATCGTTGGAAAAATTACACGAATTCATTTACTCCTAAGGTAAGCAATTTATAGGCGTAAGTTAACGATATAAATACATAGAAATAGATAAATATAAATGCTGTTACGTACATAATGAACACCCAAACCCAGAAATACAAACATCTATGCTCATTACACCAATATACTCCCTTTTTCCTGTCGGGAATGGACCCCGAGCCCTGTCGATTCATAGTTAGGTTCGCTAACCACAAACATTACAGAGCCAACTAGCCATTAGAAATACTTTTTTTTTTAAATGTGGACAATACGAGTTTCTTAAAAAATAGATTAAATATATATTTTTTTCTCTATATATCGTGTTTCCTAAAAATGTAACTACCTTCGTAGCTACTAGGTGGTAGAGTAACAGCTCGTCTGGGTTTGGTACAACAGCCTTATCTATTAAACCTCTGAGATATATTCCTACCGCAACAACATCGAAGTTTGTCACTATCATGTTTCGGTTTGGAGGGTAAGATAACTAAACAACTGGATGTGGTATAACAATCTCGCCATTCTTTCTATCAAAAGAGCCATCTAATTGTTTGCTATATACTATGAAATAAAAAAATCACATAAGGCTTTATACGTTCGAACATTAATCGAAGCACCTTTTGCTATGTAGAAACTACTATAAAAGTATATACTGTGTTTGTATTTAAGAAAGTATATTTGAACCATCGCCTTTCCACCAATGTAGAAGATAACCGTAAAGTTATATATTAATAAGGTCATTGAACTATAATTTCTCAATATATTTAATACCGAAAAAACACATTATCGAAACGCTTTCCGAATATATTACAAGATGTTGTAAGCGCTTCTCGTAGGGTTCCAGAATCCTTAAAATTAACATGTCCTCCCTTAAGCCCGATTGTTTATCTCCGAGACGTTTCTTTATTTCTGATGTCCTCGTTTGACTTCCAAATCCCTTTGAATCTGGTGGGCCATCGGACGTGGTCGGAATGCCGCCCCGATTTTATCCCTATAGATGTATTTACCGAAGTGACCCCCATAAAAAAAACGTTCCTTCAGGATTGTCCGTGTGATCGTTGAATTTTAAACACCCTAAAAATAGTATTTTACTGATTTTGGGGGACTGCGGGCGAATAGTGAATGCTAATCGAGCTTCCCGGGAGGTAACGGTCCCTTTGATATGCTGTCGCTGCGAATAGTTACAGTTTATTGACTAAAAATAAAAGTACATAAAGAGACGCATTTAGAACAATGTTTTGTGTCTCTGTGCTATGGTTATCCCTTGACTTAGGAAGAATAAACTTTACGAAATTCTCTGGATTATTTGATTCATCGTGTCATCCTTTCAACCTTATAACGCTTAATGCTAAAAGGTGGTCTCGTGAAAGGTTCGCTAATGCAACTATCTGTATGATGCATCTACATCCACTGTATTTTATATTTTTTGGTCAGATTATTTAGTCAAATCCTATGCTACATTTTACCCTACATCAGAAAAGTGTTGTTCAACTATGATAACGTCGTCATCATAGTTGAACAAAACTTCAAGTCCGTCAATCGTTTTCTAAGTTCTATAACTTCTGACGTTTGCTATTTCTCTTGTATATTTCAATTTTGCATTAAAAGAGCTTTTTTCGTTCCGTGCCTCAAGAACTTTCAATTGTGAAATTTGGCAATAAGCAATGTCTTATAGCATATGTAAAGGGAAAATCTGAAAACCGTAAGAAAGAAAGAAAATATTTATTTGCAAGAATATGGGTGTTACAAGTTGTTAAAAATAAATTAAGTTACCAACATATTCTACCATTATATGGTGTGCAAATATTTAAAAAAATTATCATTATAAAATATTACATTTAAAAGATTCTATCGTAAATAGGTGGGTTAGTTTCCTATGCTTGGTCGAGTGGTTAGCGACCCTGAAAACGCAATCGATGAGTTCGATTGCCGACAAAACAAGCATTTGTGTGATGATTATAAATGTTTGTGTTTCTGGGTTTGGGTGTATATCAAATTCGCCGTATTTAGGTATATATGTATTTCTTCGTATTAATATCGGTGACACCGATACCACAAGCATCTAATTTACTTACTTTGGGGTAAGATCGGTTTGTGTAATTTGTCCAACGATATTACTATTATATTATTTTTAATAACAAAATAAGTTTCAACTTACTATTACAAACTTATCTTTTGCAGGTGATGTAATAATCGTTTCAAGGGATCGAACGACAAAATAAAGTTTGTTCTTTAATCTTTTTTAGGGTTCCGTACGTAAAATGTAAAAACGGGACCCTATTACTAAGCCTTCGCTGTCTGTCTGTCACCAGGCTGTATCTCATAAACCGTGACAGCTAAAAAGCTGAATTTCCTTTTCCGTATTTCCTTTGCCGCCATAACAACAAATACTAAAAATAAAAAAATGAAAATATTAAGGGGGTCCACATGCAATAAACGTTTTTTTTTATAGATGATGGTAGGTACCGAACTCTTCGTGCGCGGGTCCAACTCGCACTCGGCCGGTTTTTTTAGTTAGATCAGTAATTTGTACTGAGTTGAACTTGTCCAATTTGCATTGGGCCGGCTTTTTTTATATTCATCTGAATTAATTCCTACATCGGACAAAGGACTAAGTAAGTGGCCGAAATTACAGATACAGATTTATTTTGAATCTGTCCATGATTTGGTTTATTTTACCGTGGGCTTAATTTTGGGCGGTTAGCACATTCAGGTCAGATCGTGAAGACCTGGGCTGAACAAACTTCGAGTCGAGCAAAACTGTTAAATCTAAATCTTAGTGAAGCTCGTATTCTGATGAGCGTGAAGCCGTCGATCCCGATAATCTCAGAACACAATCGGTTAGCGTTAAGTTGGCAAAGCGTGTCAACTCGCCAAGCGACTCTACCTACCGTGGAAGGAAACCGGCATGATGATATTGCTTGTTTTTTATTTTTGGTGTTTATTTATTGTAAATGTATGGATTGTCTGTATTTCGAATATATTCTTCGTAAGAGTTTTCTATAGTAAGCTCAGCTTAAAAGAGTAATCATGAGAAAATGAACCGTATAAAATGTAATTACGCCGTCCGTCCGTGTGTGTAAATAATCCCGTTATATTTAATTAGCCATATTCGAAGTGTGTCGTGCGAATACTGAAACAATTACTTCGATCATTTATTGTACACTTCTGCAGGAAATTGCTGTGATATTTTGTGACTATTAAAGTACATTTTATGATTTTATCATATTTTTATTAGCTCAATCTGCGAAAGTATTTCAAGTTATATAAAAATCGGCCACGCAGATATCGGGTCACGCGCCGTGTATGGTTCCGTAGTTGCGGTGCGTATGCATTAGTATATTACACCTAACTAACGAACTTTGTTTTGACGCTATAATGTGTCTACTTGTCACTGTCGTGTTTCATCTGCACTAAAAGTCAGTGTACCTGGTAAACTTGCTTATTTGATTTGCTGATTGATTGTATATTTTATTTACTGGATACTGTAAAAATGATACAACGTTTTCTCGAGTTTTTTAACACCGCATTACCTATTCTTGCTGCAACAGCGTAAGTATTCTTCGCGGTCGTATTCCGTTAGTATTATAATATGTATCACTGACATACGAAAAGCAATTCACCATTGATATCTTTAGTGTCTAAGGTTATTTAGAACCATCAGGAAGCTCTCGGCTTGTTTCACATTCTATGATTTAAAGTTTAAATATAGATAGTCCGAGTTCATTTTAAAAATTAAACCATATGCCTTACTTTTCAGAAAATACTAACTATGCTTATGTTCGTGTAAGAATCAAATCCGCGACTTCAAGATCTGAACCGATTAGACCAACCATTAAAACACGAGGCAGAATAAACTAAAAAATACATTAAAGAACAGCCTAATACATTCAGAAAAGGACATATTTTTAACTTCCCACTACGTATGTAGATAAAAAAGTTACTGATTTTACCCCGATTTTCGAAAATCGAGTTTTCACCAGATGTCCAGGTTTTGAGGTCTTAGGAACCTTTTCCGACTCTTTTCGCAATGACGTCAGTATGTCTGTATGTATGTGTGTGTGTGTGTGTGTGTGTGTGTCTGTGTGTGTGTGTATGTGTGTATGCAAACATCTCATAACTTTTGAATGGCTAGACCGATTGAAACGCGGTTAATGGCATTCGACTGGATTTCGCTCAACTTAGACTTCCTGAAAATTTGAACCGATTCGGTCCAGTAGATTTTGAGAATTTTTAAAAAACACCAAAAATTTTTTGTTGTATTTTTTTAATATAACTTCCAGATTTATGTACCCATTGAGTACAAAAACTAATCAGCTCTATTCTTAATAAAAAACTACGTCTAGTACATAAATTGCATCAAAATCGGTTCATCCGTTTGGGAGTAATCGTTGACGAAAAATTTCGAAAAAAGTGTTTTTTCGACAAAGCTTCGAATTTTTTCAACCAATCGTTTTTTGGTATTCTACGATATTTTAGTGCTAAGAAAAGTACGTCAAATGCCGTTTTAAAAATCAAAATCGAATCTAATCCTCAAAACTTATAGCTTTTTAAATATTAAAATTACGTTATTTTTAGCAAATTTACTTAATTTTTTTAAATAACTGTTAATTCACCGATTGACTTAAAAAATCTTATCAGCTTTTCTCCTTTATAACTGCGTCAAGTGCCGTTAATTTAATCAAATTCGGTCAATTTTTCAATCAAGAAAATTAAAAATAAAATGTTTTTTGATATTGTATCGAAATTTTTCTACCTATAGATTATTTAGCTGAAGCAATATTTTAGATCTCAAAAATTGGGTAGAATGCCACCATCGTTTTCAAAATATACAGCTTTTCAAAAATTAATACACTGCCATTTTTCACAAAATAGATGTTTGAACTTAAAAGATCTATGTTTATAGTTTTTACTCTTTTGAGCTTAAAATACCTTAATTTAGTGAGAAGTTTCAGGGATGGCCCGTAGGGTCAACAGTTTACACATTTTTTGTAATGAGTTGTTGCTTATTAGAATCGAAAGTAATTTACTCACAAATATGAGCTCATTGATTTTCTACTAAATTTAATGTTCCTTGGAATGTTCAAACATTTAGTTTGTATGAAATCGTATTTGTCATGAGACAAAACGCGATGTTCCCTGTCGGAGGTTATAAGGGAAAAGAAGAAAGGCTAACCAGTGAGCAGATAATTATCGAATCTCATAATATTCGACGAGAGCAATAGGTGTTAGGCCCACAGAGATACAACAGTTTCTTTAAGGTCAGTACATAGAAGAACGCAATGCTCTGATATCCTGATCAAGAAAGGGTTAAAATTGAATTAACTTCATTTGATCCATCGAACTTTTCAAGTATCAGTAATAAAAGACGGTCTTAAAACAAAACGTCACAAGCCACAAGCTTTTCCTGATATGTCATCAAGGCTTTAAATTGTAAATGAATAGTAAGCTGTAAGCTTGTCGTAATGACATCGTTATTGTTATTATTCAATAAGCTGCGGTTTAATCTTTTACTGCTGACGGTACAGTGGAAGACATAAATCACAATGGGCCCTAAACGTGGAGAGCTCGTGTCTACGAATATTGTTACATTAATTATCGTCTGAGGTCTCATAAATTATTACTTTAACCTTAAGAAAGTCGCAGTTTTCACGAATAAGACATCTTTAATACAAGCTTAATTGTTAATGAGAAATCTTTTAAGTTTCTTTACCAGTTCTAGGAATCAATTAAAAACATTGAAAATAATAATATAATTATGGCTACTAGGTGGTTAGAGTTCCGCATTGTCTCGCCCGGGTCTGGTACCACCGCCTTACCGATTACTGCCGCAATAGCATCAGTGTTTGTCACTGTCGTGTTCCGGTTTGGAGGGTAAGGGAGCCGGTAAACTTAAGCATGTGGCATTAGACCTCGCCACAAGATAGCAACGCATCATTAACCCCTTTGGCCTTTGCCTATAGACGATGGTTGACTCTCTATCAGGAGTCTGCTTGTTTGCTATTTTATAATATAAAATAAGTTAAATGTAATGTATAATGTATCAAATGTTTTTACACTTCCATTACACTAAAACTGATTCACTTAAAAACCTCTAATTTATTTGTTCAATAAATGGGGTCACTTGTGAGGTGTTTGGATTTACTATTGAAGAATTTTATAGAATAACTAATAGTGGATTGAAATTTTATAAAATGATGATTGTAGTTGAATTTTTTGTTTACTGAACACTTGGAGAAGTTATAGCAAATTAACGTATTTTGTGTCTATTTTACTCTTCCTTCCTGCAGTAGGTAATAGCTCTATGACTAAACAGATATGTTGGTGGCGCTACAAACGCCGTGTTATTATTGTTATTGCTAGAGAATAATATTATATAGAAAACAGATGATTTCGTAAACATATGATTTATACCTTTAGGTCCATATCGAGTTATGATTCTAGTTTTTCAACTTGTTTTACGACAAGATTGAAGCTTGGGACATCATTTTATCAACACTTTTTAAGAACAATTTTTGAGCTCAAAACTAGTCTCAATTATATTTTTAAACTAAGTTACGTCTACACTAATATTATTACGCTAAAATTATTAAACAATAATTCTAAAACATTATTAAATTGTCACTAAAATTATTAAGATAATAATTTGAATATTTGAAAAGTATGAAATGGATAAACACAATAAACACGTCACACACTAAAACAATCATGTTTGTCGTATGAGGAGGGCTCCCTTAAATATTTATTTTATCCTTTTTTTTAGTAATTGTTGTTATATCGGTCACAGAAATACGGTAGCTATCACGGTTTATGAGATACAGCCTGGTGACATATAGACGGATAGACAGCGGAGTCTTAGTAATAGGGTTCCTTTTGGTACTAAACTAACCCTATTACTAAAACTCCGCCTAAAAACTCTAAAAACTACTGCATCAATATTAAAAATTGTTTTATAATTATAACATTGTCTGACTGAACTCTTTTTATCAAAATGATGTGACGAGTTGGAGAAGTTCAGGTAACAGCTAGTCTTATAAGCCTAAATTTGTGACCTCGTTAATGTCAATACGATACGATATTGATAAGGTGAACTGATGCATATAAACGAATGTTGATATATTTTTTAAATAAGCCTGTTCTTCCTTTTTCTCTTATTATGACGTGTATCTTTACGTAATTAGGCCAAGCTATAATGGTGTCCCTCTCTATTTCCTACTTCAATGATCCCGTGTTTGTTGTTGTTTGTTGAACAACAATCCCGTTTTATATATTTTTAAGTGGTTTAATTTACTATATTCAAACAATCGAACTTGTCGTCAGATATTGTCAGTACGTTGTAGTATTCTTAGAAGTATTACAATAGACTCATTAGTTCTAAAGGCGGTCCATGGAATTCGAATCATCCGACGCTCGCGCTACACATCGCCGACTTATATTCATTCGCCATCTTCACGCAGCTCTAAGTGTCTAGATAAATCATAGGATGTAAATTGTCGTCACCTTTTCATCTACATTTGCCCAGTTCTAATTTAACACTTACACACGTACACACTTTGCTTAAATATGGGTTTTCATGGTTTTAATGACACGACACATTCAGTCAGGGCGTGACTCACGGGACAGCACGTAGAATATTGAAAAACATTTTGGTACAATTTATAAAAATGCTCATAAACACATCTTTTTTTATACAAAAATATAGTCTAGCAACAATTTTGATAAGATGTATTGCTAGACTTTATAGGTTAGCAATGTATTTGTGGCACCGTTTGTGTTGCAGCTGTGTTTGGGCGACATCTCCCTCTACCCTTTAAACAAATTGCTCATTTTCCATCTTAAACGGTAACAGATTACTTTAACACATTCATATCTATATAGTGATAAGTGAAACGAAAACTGTATACCCTTTTTACGAGAACTACGCGAACGGAGGAGTATGAAATTTGGCACAGTTAAATTTCATTGCAAAGGAGCGTAAAAAGCTAATATTTTAAATAGGTAATACGCATCAGAAACACATTTTATTAATAAAAATAAATATTACACACACTATCATATATTCGTCACATATCATAATATATCTTAGATGAAGTAAACTACTAGTAGATAAATAACTAAGCAAAAACGTGTAACTTGGTCACGAGTAACGGCGGACTTAGTACAGCTGTCTACATAACAATTAACAAAATATCAAGACTTAAATCTAAAAAATATCGACATTTTATCAATTTTTTTAATAAATTTATTATTCAAATAGGATCGAATAAAACAACTGTTAAAAACAGAACACGAAGACTGTTTAATTTTTTTCTACGTTTATATTATGGGTGCACACCACAATTATCGAAAATTACAATTATTTGATTAAAATTAGTAAATATTTAAGTAAACGTAATCATTTGACGTTTTATGAACATTGAAAGCGTTTAATAGTAATGGCGAACCGGCCGCAAGCTATTTAAGGTACGTTACTTACATGATTTGAAATTAGAACACTGACAAATTTTTTGTAGCTTTGTCTATTATGAAAATTCGAACTTGTTAGAGAGAAATATAGCCTTTTTATATATTCAGCGTTAGAATACATGCTATTTTAAGTTTTGATTGCTTATGAAAATTAATACCAAGTCCTTATCTTATCTTGTCCAAGTAATATTCACATTTACAAAACGCTTGTTCATGTTTGAAGTCTGTGGTCTTAAAAGAGGTTTTTTGTTTGAGGTTTAGAATAATGATAGAATTTCGAGGAGAGGACAATCGCTAATTTAAACAAACAGATCCCCGCAAATTGTGATGGGTCTGTTTCCGAACGAAATATCACTTTCAAGTCTAGTTCTCTTTATAAAAGACTGAAGACTCGAGCCATTGCAACCGGTAAGTTTGTTTTATGACCTTAAAAGCTCATAAAATAGACGTTCAGTCTTTTTTAAGACGACGTGTATTTTTTTAAGAACTTGTGTTTTCTAACGAGTCACTTTATGAGTACATAAATATTTTATAGCTCATAAAAGGATTCAAATATAAGCTGAATCTTAAAAGCCTCAGCCCTACAGAAATGAATTTAGTCCAATTTAATCATAGCGCTTATAAAACTTAAAATGCTCGAGATTTTCCAACATAAATGTTAATTTGAGGCTAAGACTGTTTAAGCTTTTCATAATGTAGGTACTTACAAAACGTCTAAAAATCTTATGAGTAGGATTTCAAGCTGTGTGAGTACAAGTAACAGACAGATAGATAGTCAATTAGAGCAATTAACTGCCGGCGCACCTCGGGCCGTGTTAACCGTCCCCTCCCCCACACAGGAACACCCCACCTCCGCAGACAATCGCATCAGCTCGCCTGCTCCGCGTCACACCACTCCACGACACATGACATCTGTGCGGATATGTCGCAGCGGTGATCTGAGCTCTATCTGTAGTGTGCATTTGTAATATTTCCGCTATAAATTTCAAGTATCTACTAATAAAATAAGTACCTTCTTGAGTATTTGTTGTTTTAATTTCGATTAAATACGATAAATTCGATTCGGTTGTAGATTAAGAGGTCGCGGGCTCAATTCCCGTTGGACTAAAAATTTATTCGATTTTTCCTATCTTCATTTTTTCTTCACAATATATGACCACCCGTTAGCGTTGGTCGAGTGGTTAGCGGACTACTCAGATTCTATTCCTTTATATATATAAATATTTGTCCCGGTCAGGAATAGAATTGTAATAAGGAGCATAAATGAATGTATTTCCGGGTTTAGGTTAGGAAGCGTAAAGCGTGGCTCTCTTGGTAGAAAGAGATAACCATTGACTACAGACACCAATGAAATTAATGGTGCGTTGTCATGTTTGTGGCGGGGTGGTGCACCACATAACATGCATAAGCTTTCCGGCAGTCTTATCCTCCAAAGAGTAACAAAATAGTGACAAGCGTTGAAGCTGTTGCATTGTAGAAGGGGAAATGGTGGTGCTAAGCCTGGACGATACAGTAATCTCTACCGCCTAGTAGTCCCGATAGTAGTGACATGTTTAGCCATTCGTTCGTATTTTACCAACTACCTGGCAGATTTGAATAGTAAATTATATTGTAATTTTTATTTTTAATCCATAGATCAGATCTTTTTTAAATTGAATTAGATAAGAGAAGTGGCCATGGATATTGGCCAGTCTAGAGCGCGCGTCCCTCTTAGAGCGCACCACAAGGGCCCTTGCCGTGTCCGACACACTCCCGGGACTCTTTGTTCAGTAACTTGTAGTGTTCTAGCGCTTTTCACATAACTATCAGGGGCTTACTTTACAAGAGGCGAGCTGCTTTTGTGTTATGGAAACTAGCAGCTCACGCCGGCTTTGTTTAGTTTAAAACTCAAACTAGCAAGTCAATTAAACACGTAAAATATATTTTGCCTCAACCACAGAAAGGACAGAAAATAATGAAATTCCTACGCCTACGTCTAGATCCGCGCACATAATATGTAGTTTACGATTATTAAGATCAATAAATCGGATAATTCAGTCTTTGGGAGAAACTTGAGTGTCAACACAAATAGGTCCGTAAAATTAAAGTGGCCATTAAAATTTTAACCTAAACGGTGTCGTAACAACATATAGTACTTAAATAAAATAATTCGTTTTATCTCAATTTTCATTCTATCTTCACGGCGGGTTTGTTTGTCAGTTTATCCGTTAACGAGATGGATGTTAATCCTCATGGCTGCATTTTGCCGACCTATGATATAGTATTTGATTATGTGATAGGTCGGAAAAATACATCTTGCGTGGCACGTTCGAAATCGCATCTATGGTCTATTGGTCAGGTTTCGGCGTTGACCACATGACGTCCCAAATTCAATTTCCGGGTCGGGCAATTGAAAAATGTGTTTTTTTTGGCCGGGCAATTGAAAAAACAACGCTGCCCGGAATTGGTTACGTGCACGCTTTGCGACAAGCTTGCCATATATCACATTGTGGATGCACTTGTTGTACCTCTGCTTACTCGTTTGGGGATATGGGCATGAAGATATGTACCGAAAACCAGCAAAAAATACTATAACTATATATACTGCAAGGCGAATAAGCCGAGTGTTGTTGTCTCACGTGACTCCATATTGTCGGGACACTAGCCAACGGATATTGGGCGGTTACCCATCTTCACACTGGCTAGTAATATTGTAGCTTAACAGATAAATGTCGCTCGCGATATAGGTCACCGGCTCACAGCTGCGTCGCGTGTGCGTGCCGAATGGTCCCCAGATGGTGTCTGCCGTAAATCCGCATTATCTGATCGCTAACCGACAGATATTGTGTGCTCATATCTTTGGAGAAATCAGTATTGAGGTAAATCGCCGTTGCAAAGGCGTTTATGGGTTTTTAATGGATTTGCGCCTTTTCCTTTACGTGCACATTATATTGTACTAGAAACAAGTGAAAAATATTACTATTAGTGTCACACGACTCAGTTACTAGGTCTACTACCTAGTAACTGAGTCGTGTGACAGTAATAGTAATATGTTATTTTTGTAACGTCTCGCCTGGGATTGTTACCACCGTTTCACCTCCTTCTGCTGCGATGACTTTTTGGGGGTCAGGAAAGAAGGCAAACTTTTACGAGTGAAAATTTAACTCCGCCGTACTTAACAACGCATCATTTATATCTTTGGAGTCTAGGCACTTTTATTTACATTTTTTAAGTATCTAGTAACGGATTGACTTTTACAGAATTCAAATCGACCTCATGTTGAAGATGGCTTGAAAGAGACTCATCTATCTAATTGCTCATTTTATATTAAAAAGTATTATTATATGTAATCTAGTAATCTATACAAAAAGAAATATTTCTTTCAAGTAAATGATAATTGTCATATCTATACATGTTAAGGCTACTGAATGAGTAGTCTGTCAGCGGGCAGCAGACAGAGGCTGGCGGCCGCCCACCTCCTCCACTTAGCCGGCGGGCGGCGCTAGATTGTCTAATTGGGAGTGCGACCGGTTCACACCTAGACGGGCAATTGCTGGCGAGACGTGCCTGTCATGTGCTATTAGTACCAACCTACATACACACTTTGTCTATATTAGTATGAGCATGCAAACGTCTATTGTGTAAATCAGTGTACTCTTTACAAATATCCCTAACGTCACAACGTCATTTTTGTCACTCTTGGTGTCCTGCTTTGGAGAGAAATGAGGTTGGCAATCCTATGCTGATGATTATACAAGTTACTGAAACATTGTGCATAATGAGGAAAGGTGTTCTCGATTCTAATATCGAGTATGTAAATATAATAGCTACTTAAATTTTGACCTAAGTATCCAATTTTTCGCTACACAAAAGTTAACTGTTTGCTAACAGCGATTTTCCGCCGCAGCACGCTAAAGCTTGTGCTTGTCGCCCACGTGGTTACCATGTATTTTAAATATTACTACCCAAATTTCATAGAGGTTTATTATGAAGTAGAGCAATATTCTCATTTTATTATATTTTTATTGGTTACATTTGACCACTGACTATTATGCCCTCAATATGTAAAGCCTTTTACCAGTTAACCTGTACATCTCCGCAACGCAGTAAGTAGCAGCGTACCATCGACAAAAAATGTTTTCAAATTTTCCCTAACACTGAATCGGTGCAAAAACGTATATAATTAAAAACACGAAAATATCTATTAATATTATAAATAACATTTTATCTATGAACTTATTTCATTAGGACTAATATAAAAATTTATCTCTGGGGATGATGATGGAATCTAAAATTTCTTCAATTATTCATCAATATGTAGCTCAGCGATCACAATATTTCCTGGCTTTAGAGCAAGGTCGTTTAAATCCAGTTGTGTCAATATATTCATTGATTAAAAAAGCTATTGACACATTTAGAAGACATCTTTAGAAAAGGTGTATCTTTTCTGCTATAGTATACTATGAAGTAATGTAATCCCACACAAAGACACTAAACTAAACTTTGCTAGCATTTATTTGTAGCAGCAGTCTTTAATTTTTTGTATAGGCGAAATAAGATTTTCCTAAGCTGAGGAGATTCTTCAGAGAAGTCAGATTATTTCTTATTCCTGTCACCGCTTTTTCTTCACCACATTTGATTGTTTTTGTGTTAAATAATTCTTCCTGTCACAGGCTGCATCCTGCATCCCGTTACGTGTTTTATAAATCTTTTGAAATTATTGCGATTTTCTAAAGTAGTCTATGTTTTAAATATGAATAAGACTACCTATGTACCAAATTTCGTTTAAATTCATCCGAGCTATTTTGCAAACAAACATACAAAACACAATCACAAATTGTAGCATTTATAATTTCTAATTGCAAATGGTTTTCTACGAAGTAGTTATTCCTAAGCCAACACATACATTAGTCTAAAAGTCGTATCATCAGAACTGCTCGCAAAAAGTCTTCTACAAGTCATTAGAGCAGTCTCAGGCCTAATTACACATAATCAGCGGGAAACGCGTCACGGCCGGCCATCAAATATGATTTAAGGTGGCCTGAGATGGGCTGGGAATTAAGGAAGGTGCATAATGCAACGTGCCTGACGCAGTCTTAAAAAAAGACAGCTCCATAGTATTAAGGAAATCGTATAAAATATGTTTTATTATACAAAAAAGTTATTGTAATAACATGTATCGTTGAAAATTGTGATCAGCATGCCGCTAGTGGTACACTTGTTTATCATTTCACAAAAGTATTTAATTAGTAAATTAATTTTTATTTCTTAAACACATAAACAGTGATGAATAATACAAATTGTTACATGGTGAAGTACCTTAATAGAAAAAGCAACAATGAACAGTGAAAGAAAATAGCGAATGTGACGCCACAGACATTACCCGCCTACTTTTACTATATATATTTGGGTTGTTTTCGAGATTTGATGTGGAATTGCCGATTTTGAAATGTCATTGTAACAATAAAATGTGGAGTTACGGAGTATAAATATTTTCAATACAGCTCGTCTACAAGAAATCATGGACTAATTATCAATTGTCATTAGTTATCCTATTTCTTGTAAAGCGAAATTTCAATTGACGGCTTTGGTTTTTCGAGGTAATCATTAATTTTTATATTTTTTTATAAATAAATTTATTGCAAGTTATGCTAGACATAATCGTTGATATTATTTTGTTTTCTTTGTTTTCTTTGTCCACGTAAACTGAACATGGTAAAAAACGTTTTCTTCTTCGCCGAACACGACGCTCAGGCAGAGACGGCGTGCAATAGTTTTAATAATTATCTACCCTATTAATAATAATCCTACCTATATGCAATTTTTAAAATAAAACTTATTTTTGGTATAGATGTCACTGGTTAACTGTCAATGGTTAACGGCATAGTTTTCCTACCAAATGTTAGCACGGATAAAAAAATCGCTATTGAATCAATAAAATATTAATTGTTAAAATAAATTTATGGATTCTTAAATCACATCACATAATATTGGAACGAAGTTCCTTACGGCAGGCTTGGAGGGGATAGGGATTTTGCTGCGCGACCGAACTGAAAAAAATGTGATAGTAAAACCGTAAGAAAAATGCGTGGAATAAAAGCGTTAAATGAGACGTGCGCAGGCGCGACAGTCGCGTACACAAGCGAGTAGTGCCGTTTAGCCAAAGGAAGTTCGTTCCTACCTGGTGTCCCGCGACACCACATCATTTTTTTTGTTATTAATATCAAAATAACCAACTGTATAAATAAAGATAAAAATAAAAATTAGTCTTGTCTTAGCGAAAAATTAGGATTTTGAATCTTTTTTCGGCAACGTTAAGCATTAAGTCCACCTATGTACTCAATTGTGCATAAATTTTTAAATAAATAAATAAACGTTCAAACACGGCAAATAATTTATTTTTGACAGGTCATATTTATAAAAACATATGTTTCTGTGTTCGCAGTACTAGCCAAGCTATAAAACTACCAATTTTTGCCTATTTGAAAAAATATGCTTTGTATTCTTGTTAACTTATTAGAGTAGCCTAAGCTGCCAATAAACTGGTAGGGTGCCAACGTTAGGTAAGTTTACTCTATTTGTCTCTTGACATAACTGTCACTGCACAGATATTAGTGACATCTGTTATAAATACTATCTTAATCATTATAAAATAACAATGCATTAAAACGCTAAGTCAATGGAAATTATGTTAAAATTGGTGCTTTTTATTTATTCATATATTTATACGTATCATAAATTCGATACGTATAAGAAAAAAAGCTGAAAATGTTTTGCGAATACACCTATACAGGTTTACAGATTAAACATTCGCACACTATTTAATACAATTATGTATACAACAAAATAGTATGTCTATTTTGATTTTCTACAAAATAAATAAATATTTCACTACGTTAAAAAATCGACTTTTAGTTCAAGCACATTGTAAGAAAAATAGCAGTATACACGTATGTACAATGTACATTAGCCCTTATATCGTAACCATTAGCCGGTTGTAATGCCAGCCGTAAAATTACGGCGACGGTAATTTAATGAATACAATTTGTAGTTTTAAGACGACACATTTGTTTACGTAGATTTTAGGAGATTTAATCTTAACGTTACTTGTCGGTAAGAAGACGAATGTAGGTAGTAATATTTAGAGGTGAATTGCCTTTATGCTAAAGACACTGCATTTGGGCTCCACTCGACCTAATCAACAAATATTGGTTCCAGCTATTAAGATTATAAGCTCACAATTGATTGCTAAGAAAACCAAAATATAATCGTGTCAAGGAGAATTAACCACAACGAATAACTAAATTGTGGAAAATAATGTAGTATGGATGGTAAAGTGCGTGTCGGGTCACGCGCAATGTAGGGTTCCGAATTTGCTCATCACAAAAATGCAGACTAGAAAGAAAGCTTTTGATGTTTCATACTATAACCATTTAATGTCAATAATGGATATATCGGCCAACTAATAAAACTTCTCAAGTTTTATTAGTTGGCCGACTATTACTCAAAAACTTGTAAAGCCTTCTAAGCCGTAATAGCTTTTCTTTTAATTTCATTATACTTCCATGAAATGTTTTCCACCCCCAAAACCAACCTTTCAGCTGGCAGACACATGGCTCTAACAAACACGTCATAGACCGGGACCCCAGGAACATTTTTTTGATTAATAACAAGCTGAATTTTTGTGAACAGCTTCGTTTTTCGAGACAACCATCTTTTATATCTTCCTCTCTAATCTCAAATTAGGTAGATAATAAAGTTACCTATGGGGCTTTGAAAATTTTGATTCGGTGAAGGAAAAATATTTATTAATAGCAATAATTATTTTTTGACTAATCGCTTTGTTATATTATGAAAAACACGATGAAACTTTTGTCCTACACATTCGATGGTTTTTCTGGCGAGTCCTCCACTCTAAAGTTTCGGAATTATGAGATGTTTAAATTGATATTAATCAACTTAATAACAACCTAATTTTCTCACAACAGCTTGTTAATTATTATCGTTTTTCAAAGGTAACATTGTCCTACACGTAAAGTAGAAACTTTTCTTAGTCCAACACTCTAAACTTTTCTTTTTTATCTATCTTTACTAGCTACCCGATTCGAGATTTTTCGAAGATATAAAAGATGGTTGTCTCGTCAAAACGAATCTGTTCACAAAAATTCAGCTTGTTATTAATCAAAAAGTTTATTCCTGGGATCCCGGTCTATCAAAGCTTAATATTTCACAAACGAGTCACAAACCTGCAATATTTTTTAAAATGCTAACTAACGATACTTACCCCCACACTATGGGGCACACGAGAAAAAAATTTAACATTCCACTTTATATGTAAAGGAGCTACCCCAAAAATGTATTGTTTTCTGAAGGAGGGCGTTGATATACGGAACACAGTTATATACTTCAGCGTGTGTCATCGACACTCATATTATTCATGTATATTTGTTCTGTTTCTAAATAAAATTATTTGTATTTGTATTATTATTTATTTTTCAAGATTTTATGTCACTACTCTGTTGCCGCGACTAATATTTATATTCATGCCAAATTACAGCTTTCTAGTACTAAGGATCTCTGAGCTAGACTGCAGACGTACGGACGGATATGTCGAAACTATAAGGGTTCCTCGTTTACTTCGGAACCCTAAAAATTGGCCGCAGCGTCATAATAAAAATTTTAATAATACAGTATTGATACTTAAGCAAGTCATTAAATTGTGGAAACTTCTTTGTAATTAATTCTTCAAGCCGGAAATAGCAGTACATTTTTAATTCTCCCGTATTGGTCCAGGTTCCCTTTAAAGAAAAGACCCCCATTCTGCCAGACAGTTCGTAAGAGGCGAACGATTGGCGATGCGAGTTACTGCCACTGTGGTGTGGTGGTAGAGTTCTGTATTGACTCGCCCGGGTCTGATACCACCGCCTTACCTATTCCTGCCTCAATAGCGTCAGTGATTGTCACTCTCATGTTTGGAGGATAAGGTAGCGGGTGAAGTTATGCATGTGGCATTAAGTCTCCACGACAAGAATAGCAACGCGCCATTAACATATTTGGTGTCTATAGCCGATGGTTTCTCCTTCCACCAGGAGAGCCATCTACTTATTTATTATCTTCTGATATATAAACAAATTGTTAATGTGTTTTAAATTAAAATAAATTTAATACTGTCCATCGATCCATTCCACCAATGATATTATTTAAAAAATAGTACAAGTGAGTTCTATTGAAAGACATAAGAAAATTATAGAAATAAACAAATGTATGTAGTATTTACATAACATGGGTCAATAGTATTTATATTTAGATTATAATACGGTGAGCTTACACCGGACTACAAGCCAGCTCATGTGATTGAATCAATAGGTCCATGTCCCGCAGTGGATGGCGTATCGAATAGATTATCCACAAATACGGCGAGACAAGTGCGGCCGGGCAATTGGTAATATCCTGCCCGACAGGATAAGCTGCCGACCTGCACTCTATCACGAGTACGCGACCACTGCTCCAAATAATACGACAAGCTAGGCGTGCTACAAAATGGACATCTAAAGTTTAGAAGGATAACGTTATTTTGCAATGACGTGAATTGATACAAATTTATTGATTAAACATGATGCGCAATTAGTCTTCTAGAAGCAGATATAACTCTTTTACGAATAGACATACAATAAATAAATTCTCTAATAAAAGCAGTTATCAGTGGTCCCGGATACTTTTTTCATTGTAGATCACTTTCAAATTCAGAAAAGTTATCTAAATATTTTTTTAACACAGTAAAATTGCAGCAGGCGACTTCCCATTCCCTGTGACTCCGAGGCCCTGCTTCAGATCTACGCCAAAATAAAATAGGACCATGTGGGAAGTATACCCTCCTCAAAAAAAAACTAATTTTAAAAATTGGTTTGTAAATGATCGAGTTCTGAGGTAATACATAATGAGGTAGACATAAAATACATACAACAGAATTGATAACTTCTACCTTTCGGGAAATCGGTTGAGAAACAAAAATAATATACTGTAAAAATTCCGTCCAAAGAAATAAAACAAACACTGCAGTTATGTATATGAACTGGAGTCTGATTAATGATATCTTTAGATGTAAGATGACTTTAACAGCACACTATCTATACTTTCTTTAAAAAAACACTAAAAAAATCAAATTAGTGAGTATTCACTTATATTCGGTTGTATATTTATACATACATAACTAACGACCCGCTCCGGCTTCGCACAAGTACAATATAAGCGACAAAAATATTTTTTACGAAAAAAGTTTGATATTCTCGGCTTTTTTCAACTATAATATACATTTATTATACATAATATAAACTTCGTCTTGAACCACTCTAGGCAGAGTGAATGAAAGCCGCATTAAAATCCGTAGCGTAATTCAAAGATAAAGGTGAACATATAGCGAAAGAGACATTTTTATATTATTTGTAATAAATGTTACATCTCTGTACGCCGAGTCCCTTACGTACTGGGCATCGAGAAGTACCAGATCCAGACAGACTTTTTCTTCCTCTACATTCATGACTTTCTTCATTTAAAAAAACCGGTGTCGGAGACTTTTGTGGCCACTTTCAGATATACATATACATTTTACATTTATCATTTAGAGTAGTAAAATAATTAAATCAAAATGAATAAATCGATACGTTTCAGAATATCGTTAAGCTTACTACAAAAGAACCCTAAAAAACCTAACCTAACCTTACCTTAAAAAAGCTAATCACTTTAGTAAATTCTTTTATACATTTACGTTTTTGGACCCTGAATGTGATATTTTAATGTTGTTTCAAAGACTAATTTGTTTCGATGTCGCTCGCCCTGTCCCCTCATCTCTTCGTGGATAATGCCCCCAGCGACAGCTGTACTGTGGCGCTCATCCGAGATTCAGAAAAAAGGTTCCAGTTTAGATGATTTTTTGTTTGGAAGGACAATGATTAACGATGGTCGAGTTTTTAACGATTAATTAAGAGATGTCATCCCTTTTGTTACTCTTAGCAAACCCTTTGTTATTATCTCATACCTCTAAATAGAGTAATCATAAAAAGAGACATTTTTGTCGACACCGCTATTATTTTTAATGGTTTGTGAGAAAATTGAGCAACTCTTTTTTGCCGGAAAATGTATAAATATCCATCTCGTCAGTTGAAAAAGTTAAGACAGAGATGCATCTTTTACATAGTATGGTCATTTGCTAGAACATGTCGATTCCTATCAAAAAATAAATTTGGATAAAGTTTTTAGTACTTAAATAATATTTATAATAATACAAGTATAACAATTTTGACGCATCAAAGTAATAAATACAGCATTTTTGATTTCTGCTTAACTATGGTTCACTTGCCAGGTAGGCAAATTGAACCAAACATCCACAGGAGCATCTATGGATGTTCACTACGATTCAGTGGGCTGTCGGTCCGTGAGAAGGATGATGATCCTCATCGCCGTATTTTACAGATCTAATAACGATTATTTACTTATAACTGGGACCGACAGCTTTCCGTGTTTATCTACTTGGAATGTTACTGGGAATTCGCAATAACTCCGAAAAATCTTTAACAACACTTTGCTTGGCCTGGCGATCAAATACGGCACTGACCCCAGTAAGCACTAGATCATGAGCCAGTCCATTAAGTTCACGTATTTATGTTAAAATTTATTTTGCATTACTTGTCTCATTATTCAGAATTCGAATATTCAAAGGTGAGCGTTTCTCATTATGAGAATTACATGGAAGGAGTTGCAGTAAGCTGTTCAAAGACAGCAAATGAAAGCCTTAATGTAGTTAGGCGCTAATCTAGAGAACAATACCGGCTAAGGCTAAGCTGTCGAGCGGTTAGCCGGCAACTTCATTAACTCGCGATGTACGGCCAATTACCGGGCGCACCTGCGCCGGATAACTCCCGCTGGATAACTTTGTGAGCTTCGAAACTAGATCGCGCGCACACCGCTGCTCACGACTGGTGAAACACGACGGAACTTAATACGGGCTACAACATTGTTAGCCCGAACATTAAACACGTCATACATATACGAGTATACACTGCGCCCCCACTTACACTGTCTCTTTAGTCTATACACAAAGTATCATCACGCCCGGACCCATCCCTTGCGGGGTAGGCAGAGTAAACCGAACGTCTATAGACTTTCCAGTTCACCGCGATTCACCGGTTTGTTAGTTGGCGAGATAAGTGGTGATCTTCATCGCCGCATTTACCGACATGTTAACGATTATCGACTATTTTTAGTGATAACCAGGACCGACAGTTTAACGTGCTCATCCGAGGCGCGAGAGTAGTAATACACCACTCCGCCAGACTCCGAGCTGCTACTGAGGATTAGATTTTCGAGAAAGCCTCGAAAACACCTCAATAACACTGTCCGACCCGGAGATCGAACCCGAGACCTCATGGTCTGAGCCGAATAGGCTACCCCTAGACCACGAGGCAGTCAAAATAAATTATAATATAAAAATATAAATTAATAACAAATATACTTATATAACGCTATTACTTGTAACTGCGTTTTGCAGTTTTGGTTATTTCTCTCTTTTTCTCGTGAAAGTAGCTCTTGTGAAAAAAGTTCGTTCGTAGTTCGTTCATGTGTATTGAACGAACGAACAAAGTAAGAAAAAACTGTAGCTTTATTATAATATTAGTATAGATAATAACTACTTGTACGTGGGTGTAGGGCACAGCCGAATAAAAAAGTATGTCATTTTTACGTGTCAGCCACGGTGGCAATTCTTTTTTTTTTTGTGGAAAATGCAAAGATTGCGTTTTATAATCTTTTCTTATTGTCACGCCACGCAATGTGAAGCACGCATTGTCCGGAACCGTCACGTCCGCAGTATTCTCGAAACAGCCGTATATTTGACGCGGTATGTGGTGCATAATACATTGCTTATTTTGTGGATTTCCTTAAAGTTTACTAAAGTAAAGTATCTTCACGCCCATATCCCCGAAGGGGTAGGCAGAGGTACAACAAGTGCACCCACGATTAGCCGAAGATACTTGGTCCCACAAATGTGATAGGTGGCAAGCATATCGCCAACCGGGCACTTTCCAATCCCGGGCAACTTTGTGTTTTTCAGAAAACTGAAAAAAACCCTTTTTTTAATGTGCCCGACCCGGGAATCGAACCCGGGACCTCATGTGGTCAACGCAAACCCTGGACCACTAGACCACAGAGACGATTTTACAATTTTTTTTTTTGAATAAGCACTGTTGAGTATTAGCATAAATCAGTAAATATTAAGGTAAAAAAAATCGACAAAAAATAAAAAAAATCCTTCAAAAATTTCCATTGGGATTGTTGTCTTAGAATCTTGGTCCAAATACGTGGTTTCGATTTTCGGTAGGTAGATAGTATAATATACTTTAAACTTATTTTGTCACATTTAATTTATGTGTAGTAGTATATAATATGTTATTCCTGTCCACGGTTTTTGGTTAGCCAATTCGGCTTAGATCTTAAGGTTCATCAGTTAACAATTTTATTGAGGTATTTTGGAAGTTATCCTTGAACATTAAATTTGAGTAGCTGCTCAGTACATGGCAGTGGTGGGTCAACTTGTAAGCCATGGAAACACTCCGCACGCCGAAGCTCTTGATTCCGGTTATCCCGACAAAGGAATGACAGTCGTTAAAACTTAGCAAAGTAATAAATTTGGTTTAACCCTACCTAGCTGATAAATTTGATTAAAAAATTGACTGTAATGATTAGTTGATTAATCTACTTTGGTTTAAGTTATACTATTATAAAATGACGTAATAATTTTCATTGGACTCGCCTGTTTTAAAGCTGCTTCAATATCCTTTCAAATGTATCACTTTCTTTAACATTCAGTTTATAGGAGACCTTTATTATCAGGATAAAAATTTTGAATATGGTGTTAAACCTCGGAGCGGTATCAGCTTTATAAATTGGCAGGGATCAGGCGGGGCAGGGAGGGGGTGAGCTGGGGGCAGCTAATTAGCTCCGCGGGGCCACTTACAAATCCCTACGGCTGACTTATGGCCACATACTATACAGAGAGATATAAAGAATACCTACTGTTGTGCAACAGAAAATATACGCTACGAAGACTTGACTCTATTTTTTTTATCATAGATTGCAAACAAGCAGATGACTTTCAGTTACATCATCTCTAAAGACACCAAAGATGAACGTTGACACTGAACGAACGCAATGAGGCGTGCAAAGGACGTATCCTTTATTAAATTGACATATGAGGACCAGTTAAGATGAGATATTAATTACGAGTATATATATGTATAATTAACTACGGTTTATGCATATGATCAGCCTTGTTAATTAAGTAAAATTTATTATATTATTAAGAACACCAGAATTCTTACCCTAAACCACGATACGAAAGAACTTAACCAAAACATAGCTTGTGTGAACTAAAAAAAAAAGTATATGCTTCTAATGTTCCCTGGGATATAATAAATAAAAATTATATTCAATTGATTTTAAAACCCCCTGACTTTATTAGTTACCCCATTCGAAATTTTTCGAAGGTAGGTAAAATAGACGTCTCGTCAAAACGAAGCTGTTCACAAAATATATGCTTGTTATTGATAAAAAAAATTGTTCCTGGTACCACGGTCTATTAACTGTCATATTACATTTATAAATTAAAATGATATTGACTTTAATTCGTCTGTACAAGTTTCTTGGGTGAATTGATAATTACTATTCTAACTATGCTTTCAATGAGTCAGGTCTCAGGGGAGCGAGAGAATGAAACAAAGCTCTGCGTCTGTGTGATGTTACTCGGATGATAAGGTTTTGTCAACTTTTATTACTTACTTTTATTTAGCTTTATCTGCAAGACTCGGATCCAATATTTACAGAACCGCGAAATAAAGTATTTATAAATAAATAGTATAAATTGAATTGATAAAAGTGTTTATATAGCGATATACCAGCCGAAACTTTTTTATATCAGTCTAAAATTACGTCTCTAAAATTACGAAAAAAATTACGTATTAATTATGAAAAAAAAAGATATTAATATTTATGTAAATAAATATTTTTGTACTATAATATATGTTGTTTATTTTTTTTCCGTATGTATATGTTTACCAATTATATAAAAAATATAAAAAGCATAGGTCATCGATTTACTTTTTGAATTAAAAATCCTCGACTAACAAGTAGTCATATTTTTCTCAAAATGTCGTGTTACACCTGAATTATTTTGTAGCTTAAGCCACTTAAATTAGACAATTCTAACACCAGTGTATTGCAGTGCTCAAGACCTCTTAAAAAATATACGCTTTACAGTATCGGAGTCAATCCAAACAACTCATAAACCATTTTTGTGACTACGGTCCATCGGAACGGACTCGAAACGCGTGCGCGTAACGGTCTGTGTGTTTTTAGAAAAAAATACGAAAATGGCTGGTGGTGTGAGCGGTTATTACTTTATTTTGAATTAAATTAGAATACGTCCGATCGCCGTAAACAGCAAAAATCATATGTATTGCACATTCACCAACAAATCTCGTATAAAAAAACCTCTACACTTCTATGAATTTGATGAGGCTCAAAATTAGTATGAAAATTTTCATTTATGAACGAAAATCAAAATAAAGGAGATAAATATGCTTTTACATCTTGAGTTTAGGTATTTACAATATAAAAATAGTCATTAAATTACTTGTGCAACGTGGACGCAAGTTTTAAAACAATCTGTAATTTGTAAGGTTAAATACAGATTTGACAGTGAGTTATTAACGTGTGAAAAATTAACCGAAACAAGACCAGGTTGTGTAACCAAGATTACCATGTCCAGTGTGATGACGAGGGTTACAAAACTGAAGCGATATCAGACAAGAAAAGCCGCGGTCATGGAAATTATCACACCCCAAAGATATACACTCGCACGCACTTAGTGATATCAGCGATCACAAGATTCAAATCCCCTTAACAATGAAATTCATACATATTCTAAATGCAAATCCTGTGAGCAAATCGATAAAGTTTCATTTTTCTTTTATTCCCATCATTCTCATTCATTTTGACGTATATTAATATTTGTCAGGTAAAAGACCAAGCTTTAAAGTTATGCTCCAGGGTGTAGCCGGGATAGCTTAAGTACGCCAAATCAGACGGACATCTTATATCCGTCTCCATGAGGAACAAAATACAAGATTTAAGAGTCTCCAGGTGGAAGTGGACTGCAGCAAGATTAGAGTGTAAACCTGTGATGTTAGTGAGGTCCATTTTCATTGAGAGGGAGTGCTGCCGCTGTGTAACGTTAATCTTGTATCTTGTCTTTTTCATTTGAGAGAGTGAGTGAAGTAGGTATGAAGACGGCAGTGAATCGAGGCGCTATACTTCCAGACCTGAGACACACACTTAGAAGTTACACTGTTGGGACTAGTCTGGAGAACGCGGGGACGCCGGAACCCCCCCAAGAATGTCCATATGGCAGTCTTATCCAGTTGCCGACCGGCACTATGGCGCATTTTGGGATTTTTTGCTAGTTGGCAGGGCAGCCATTCAGGTGTGGCAACACACTACTTGGGCCCCCTACTGACTAGCGGTTGGCCAGCCGTGCACCGTGTCTCGGATCCCGCTGCACTCCATGACTAGTCTCCAGATGCATCAACGTCAGTGTGTATCAGATCGTCCAGATTGTATAGGTGCAACTGATTCGACCCGTCTTTAAAAATTTTTGAGGTTTTTTCAAAATTTCTCTAAATCTGCTGGACCGACTTGGTTCAAATTTTCAGGAAGTCTAAGTTGAGTGAGTGGAATCCAATCAAATGCCACTAATCACGTTTCAATCGGTACAGCCGTTTAAAAGTTATGAGATGTTTACACACACACACACACACACACACACACACACACACACATACATACATACATACATACAGACATACTGACGTCATCGTGAAAATAGTCGGAAAAGGTTCCTAGGACCACAAAACGTGGGCATCCGGTGAAAACTCGATTTTCTAAAATCGGGGTAAAATCAGTACCTTTCTTATCTAACGCAGGAAGTAAAAAATTAAAACATTAAGGGGGTCCCCATACAATAAACGTGTTTTTTTCATATTCTTTTTAATATGATAGTACGGAACCCTTCATGCGCGAGTCCGACTCGCACTTTGCCGTTTTTTTTTCGGTTTTTCTGCTAATTTCTCGGAAAATATGGTTCTAAACGTGAGAAAAGTATATACTGATAAAATTTATTCTTTATGAAATTTCACGTAGGTATGGGCTGTTGGGAAAATTCTCAATTTTGTTTTTATATTGCAAAATTATTCTTGAACGTAAAAAGGTAAAGTTTTCAAACTTAGATAAATCAGTCAATTTTCGTTGAAAATGAATGAAACTTCTGAAATATGTAGATGGAGGAATGCCTAAAATAAATACACAATAAAGTCTGACTACGAAAGACAATATGGTGACGACTGCAAAATTTCAGTCCAGGATAAGATATCGACATGAGACGAGAAGTAATCAAAAGTTAATTACAATACCTTGATTAACTGAGGATCACAACTTCCTGTCTCATGTCGATATCTAATCCTGGATTGAAATTATACACGTTCGCATTTTCAACTTAACAATTTTTGCAGTAGGACGTCATTTTTTACTCCGACGTCAGTGAGTGTTTTTACGATCGTACAAAACTGTGAATTATCGCAGTAGCTTATCCTTACGTGAAATTGTTTATGGAATAAATTGTAATTGTTTATAATTCACATCAATTAGATGCATATTTTTAGGAAATTTTTTGCAAATGTGCAAACTGCAAATTGAAAAAAAAACCATTTTATTTTATTTTTTTATAACAAAATGTTCCTAATTTCTTACGAGGTCAAGATTTTAGACATACATGCTAGACCAATTCTTAAGCAGTGAAATTGGAACATGGGGCATGTTTTAGAACAAATTCCCATCGAACCTAATAAAACATATTAATTATAACAAGTTAATAAAAACGTTTAAGCTAAAACCGCATGTAGGCATGTGGCTTGGTCTATTGGTTAATAAATTATAAAATTAAATACGTTTAAAAAATATAATGTTTGCTAATGCAAGTCTTTTACCGAACATGATATAATTGTATAGTTTATCGGAAAGCATAAAAGTGAGTATCCTATCAGATGTTAACAGAACACAGCCACCCTTTGACACCAAGATTATAGATATCAGTAGGTACGGGAAGAATGTAAGATGATAGCGGAATTAACCGGCTGCCATGCCCTTGTCGCTGGACACAGCAATGAAAGACCGACGTTGAAAATTAATAGGTAAGGCAATGGGGCAACCCGGGCGACATGTTAAAAATCCGAGCCATATTTAAGATATGATATTGAAGAGCCCGGACAAAAACTGTGATTGTGAAACAATCTTATTGACAACCTATTTGTAGCCAGGAAAAAAACCGTAGGTAATACATTTCTTGATCTTCGTAGCTCTAATTAAAAATAAAATGATCTTGTTAAATTCAAAATATTACTCACGATTGTATTGACGTCGATTCTGGTTTGAGAAACTAATGTCATAAATATTTGTATCTGCCATTACCTGGAAATAAAGTATGATGTGATTAAATTAATACAATAAACGGGCGCCATAGTGGATTATAAACATGCCACTACTTTTTCCCCCATGACCAGTCAAAATAATAAATAATAAGCAGTGATCCGATCTCACGTGAGACAGCTCTTAGCGCGGGTATTAATTAGTTGCCCAAAAAATATAAACGGCGCGGTGGCTTAGAACTGTGCTCACCAAGTAGCTCGATGTCGCCGTTACATCCTTCAGGCTATCACATATTGTTATTTAAAAAAAAGTACCAGCTTCGGACAAAACGCATGAAGTCGCGAGTTCGAATCCACGGTCAGGCTGTTCATTTTTTACGATTTCTTTACAATACAATTTATCTAAACTTCATTTCCTAATTGAAACTATTTTTCGACCGACGAAAAAACGGATGTTATCAGTTTGATATGTAAGTATGCTACGAACATATTTTTGGAATTGGATAATATTTGACTATGATGATCTATTTGAGCGTTTGAGTTGTACTAATTTTCGTACTTGTATGTATGTTTGTATGTTTATTTGTATATATGTGTCCATGTATTTTTCAAGAACTAAATTATTAAATTAAATAGTTTTATACATAATAATAATTTTAAATTAAATCAAAAAGAATTAACTAGATAATATTTTTTTTATTAAATCAGATATATTCGAACTTAGGAAATAATTTAAGTTTAATTAAAATCGGTTCAGTAGTTTTTGCGATATGGGATATAGTTAACAGATACTTGCAGTAGGTTTAATTTTTTAAATTATTTTTATATCAAAGCAGTTATTTAATTTAATTGTTATTTATTATTTATTATTATTTAAGATCAATAATTTCAATAAATAAACTTATTGTATTAGTAGTTACTGAAACATATCCTTTATTGTTAAACTTTGGCTGAGCACTCTGCTCACCCAAAACACCTGGTGACCAGTAATGGTCATTTGAACCAACTGTTTAAGTTCATTTCGAAAAAAGAAACATATATTTTATTCGTTAGTGTAGAAAGCGGTCATTGTTGTTAGATGTTTGGAATAGGCTGTAGGTGTAGGTTTGGAATAGGCTGTAATAATACTTATAATAAATATTTAGATTTTGTATAATGCATTAATCCGAAGCCATCTCGAGTCTACCGCTCTTATTTGTAATCCCCACGAGGTTAAATATAGCTTCATGGTAGAAAAGATTCAGAACAAATTTTATCGATTTTTATATTTATGGCCATATGGGATGTAACCCTTTTTCCCATTGATGTACCCCGGCCTGTTCGTTCTTAGTATGGTCGGGTACAATCGATTGAGCGTGCGGCGTGACGTGTCGCTAGCGCGCGTGGCTTGGCTCGTGCTGCACGGGGGACGCACGCGCCCGAGTTGCTGGCGGAGCTGCGGCTGCGCGTGCCCACGCTCTTCGCTCCACGCCGCCTGGCGTCTGCGTTCGCCGTGTCTCCGGCCAGGACTAATATGCTCAAATTTGCCCCTATGTCGCGTGCCATACGTTTACTAAAGAACGTGTATTCGATTTGCAACGAAAACTTCATGTTTTCTTCAGTTTTTCAAGAGCAATATCGTTATAATGTAAGCAGATTATTCAAAGGATATTACAGTTTTTGCAAGATTAAGTCTTGATTTAGAAGCACTACAGAGCAAGAATATAATTTTTGATAACAGATTTTTAAAACGAAGACAATTCCTGCATAGTGTTTTACGAAAATAGGCATCAGATCTATTTTTCAGGACGAATACAACCATTGTAATGTGTCATAATATTTTATTTTATGCATTTTTCCAACAGAAAGTGCAACACAGAGCAAAAATGACGAAAATATTGTTGCTTAGTATTAAAAAATATTATTAAAAATTACAAAATCAGTTCACTTTAACATTTTTCATTCATCAGTAAGTATTTCAACAGAAACCTAAAATACTTATTATATCTGAATTAAGGTAATGCTTACTGTATTGATATTTTTCAGTTCGTTATATGAACTCATTTATTTAGAGGAATTATTTTAATTAAAAACACTATAAATCCTCACGCGTAATCGTTAGCCGATCAAATTTAGAACCTGCGATAAATCGAATAATCAGGTCTTAATCTTGCAAAAACTATAATATCCTTCGAATAATCTGCTTATATTATTATAATATTGCTCTGGAAAAAACTTGAAAACATGGTTTTCGTTACAAATCGAATACGCGCTCGTAATGGTATTTCAGAAATTCACAGAGTGTGCATGGAAATGTGTAGAAAGAATGGATAATATGTAAATATTTGTACACACGCCTTTCTTTTTTTTTCTTCCTTAAATATTGTATTGAGTTACTGTAAAGATATTTTAAATGTATAAATAAATAAAATAAATAAATTATTATTCCTCTACCAATATCTTATAAATCCTTGAAGTGCCAATTTTAAAGTGATTACTATTAATAATTCGGAAGCTAAGTTATTTTCATGGAATGGTTTCTTACTGGAGAAATAAACTTTAAAACTGTAATTTCGAATGCTTTTGATAAAATCCGTTCCAGACGTTTGCAAGGTTTTGTTAAATGTGCAACTAGTTAATCAAAAACATTAAAATGACAGAGAGCTTAATATACTGAAAACATGTAATAGGTATATAATATTTACTTCAGAAAAACTCTCGTAATATAATATGAAATGGTTCATTGTAGTGAGTAGGGGACTGACATTTACACCATATTTCATATACCTAATATGCTTATACATTACGGTGACACCTTCATAAGAATGCGTTTTGCGTTTCTGCTGGTGTATGAAAATTTCATCAAGTTATGAACAGAAGCTATTTTAAAACACATTTAAACAAACGTTAAGCTGTAGACGCTCCAAACAAAAGGCACAGTAACAGAAACATTTAATCCTTTGAAATCTCTTTTCCCGCTTTGTCGCCGGGCTCCTAATTGCGCCCGACAAAAAGTGCCTCAGTCCAGATTAAAATGTGCATTTTGCCTAAGTTATTGCAATCCAAACTTAAGCATTCATGAGATAAGGTTCATTGTTGTCTTATAAGTTTGCGCTTCCTAATGTAAAAAATTGTTGAGAGCAATTAAATTGCAAGAGGTCACATCCAGACAATTATTAATGCTATTGTAAAAGTTGAATTTTCATGTGTTTTCGAATTAATTTGCAAGTTACATTCAAAGGTACGAGTTACTGTTGAAGCTGGTTATTAAGCCCACAATACTTAAGTTGTAAACCGTCGCGTATTTAGTTGTTTCATTATTTCCACGGGAAAAATGTACTCATCATCATCATCATCAAGGATAAAAATTAGTCAGGTTTAGTTTGGAGAACAACGAATTTTATGTAAGTCCGCCCAGTCATCCGCCAAATCAAAGTCGATTTAATGTCCCTGTATAATTAATTATTTAAGTGTAACCGCATTTCCGAAATCAGAATTAAAAGATCACAAAATTCATTGTAATCGATAACAATAAAATTATTTTTATTACTCTATCTTGAGTTCTATCCGAGAGGGTTCTCTATCACGACGATAGCTACATATATTGCATTACTCGCTTCTTACAAGTTCTCTGGGAGGATTAGGACGATGAAAATTTTGTCTTTTCGTCGTTCTAATCATTTTATTTTTTTTCATTTTTCATATTTTCTTTCGACAATGAACTACTATACGCCGTGCGTGGATTTTCGTACACAACATTTTGATTGGGTAATTAGGTCAAAATTTAAGTAGGTATCTATTTTTTACATATTACACATCACACTATAGTGAACATCCTCCTTTAATGTGAACAATCTTTTACCAGTCAACTTGTAGAGATTAACAAGATAAAATTAAAAATTTCAACAACCCCTGACACACACACGACACATCACTTTAAGAGCAAAATGTGAAAGAAAGCCTGCACCATCAGGTTAAGGTTACCATGATTCCTTAATAAACGATCTTGATTTTTTTATTGCAAGCTCCCATGGCCTCCTTTTAGCACTGCCATGTAATTCTGAGAATAATCCTCATTTAGAGTACCTAATTACAAAAATATAACAAATTAGATCACACTCGATTTACACACGCACACACACACGGTTTATTTTATTTAGTTTAGGAGTTCCACGGCTACCTTCTAGTTCTACTAGCCATCCCTGCGGATCTTCTGTCAATCATTATTTTGAAAACAAGGTCTAAATTTAAATTTTCCCGCTGCATGAATACTCATTACAACTACATAAAATACTTTTGCGTGTGAATGTAATATACCTTATATTATTTAATATGCCTTACATATTCCTGTCGCAATAGCGTCAGTGTTTTTCATTGCCGTGTTCCGGTTTAGAGGGTAAGGTAGCCGGTCAACTTATGCATGCGGCATAAAACCTTGCCATAAGATAGTAACGCACCATTAACATCTTTGGTGTTTTTAGGCGACGGTTGACTCTTTCCATCAAGGAACCTATGTGCTTGTTTGCTCACTTATAAATAAAAAAAAACTATATAAAGGCCAGCTTTATCTTCATCATCTTTAGCTCGGATGGTCACCTTCCAAATCCACCATCAGATTCCAAAAAACATTTAAAATCTAAGAATTTGTCAGTATAAACCGAATTAGCTCAAACTCCATGGACTTAACCGGTTTAGCTTAGGTGTTCTCAAGGACTTCTTTCAGCTCTGTTATCAACAACTGGCCACCATCCGGCTCAAAAGTCCTGAAAATTACGTTTCAATAAAGCCCAAAATATATGGTATTAAGTTCAAATGATCTCCTTTATAAGACCCTGGAAGTCAATTACCACTAGAGTATTTGTCAAAACAGAACAAGTAAGGCGAAACTTGATAGGTTTTTCTTGTTTAGTTTAGAAATTCCCATAGCCATTTCTCAGTTCCATCATCGGATCCTAAAAATTATTCAGCACCAAAATGATCGTCAAAACCAACCAAATCAGCCCACACTCGATGATTTTATCTAGATTGGCTTAAGAGTTCTCATAGACATCTTCCAGCTCTAACATCAGGCGCTGGAAGCCATCCTGTTGAAAAATATTTTAAAAAACGACCTTAAACGACCAACTTACTTAGGAACTACTTAGGATCAAACGACCTTAAAGTCTATAGTATTGCTCTATTTTATTTTTAAGTTTCCATGATCTCATTCCAGCTCCACCATGACACCTTAAATATTGTCTAGCACTAGAGTGTTTGTAAAAACAGAAAGAATAAGTCCAAACAAGATGATTTTATCTTATTTAGTTTAGGAGTTCCCATGGTAACCTTTCAGTTCAATTATCAGATCCTAGCAGCCTAGATTTCCAACCAAAATGTTAGCCAATACAAGACAATTGAGTGCTAACTCAATCAATTTACCTTGTTGAGTTTAGTAGTTCACTGTTCATTTCTTTCGCAATTTGCATCTGGATTCGGAAATTTCTATCTTCAGAACTTCGACATTATGAGAAAAAATATTCCAACAAAATACTTTTATAAGCTCCACTATCTTAGCACACACTATCTGTGAGTTTCAGTAGAACTCTTTCAACTCCATTTTCAGATCCTCGTCATCATGAGAAGTAATAAAACTTAGTATGTAGTAACGCACAGCCAAAACTTGGTTATTTCGTTTAAATTCAGCATCTGAGAGTTCCAGTCTCTACATCCAGGCTACATCATGAGATCAACTGGATTAAGATTGCATTGTCACTAATTTACATAGTTTGCCAAGTTTTAATGCAAATGGACATCAGAAAGTCGCCGATAAACGGTTTGCAATATTTAGAAAATCGGTTATTTACATACAAACATTGCCAATTAAATAGAAGCTGATGATTTTCGGATAAGAATCTAGCAGCATCAGGTCAAGGTCACCATGTCATTGCAAAATCATTAAAGTAACAGAATGCAGAATTTATTGTCGATAAAGCCTTTACAAGTTGTTTAATTTCTTTCATCAATTTGAAAAGAGCTGATGATCTTGAAACGGCTAAACAGATTCTAATGAATCATAGCTAAGAACCATGTCGCAAAATAGGGCTTTCATTTAAAAAAACCGCAATCAAATCGGACCATCCGCCAGGGCGCTCCGATGCCACGGACAGACACACAGATACACACATACACAGATAGACACATACACAGATACAGATACACACCTGAAACTTATAACACGCGGGGTGTTTTTGCGTCGGGGTTAAAAGTATAACTGTGAAAAACTTCCTTTTCCACAACCTTTTATGCTTGGGTGGCGGCGTTATCTCTTGTCTTTAGGAAAGTCTATAGTTCAGTAATCGCAAAACAATATCATATATTTTGGCACAAATACAGCTCTAGAGAGACTATATGTCAGTCCGTCTGTAACTATAAAAGCACATCAAACAAAGTAACACGCAGTAAATCACAACCGTTAACTGCAACCGCAGAAAACGACATCACGAATAATTTTATTGGTTGGCTGAAAAGTTGATGCTGTTAAATTTAACGAGCAACGCAGTGTATTCCGCCGTTGCCATAAAACCTGCCCCGGACCGGCGAGCTTTATGGAAACTTACTTTTTAGTTTTTACCGACACACAGACATTACATTTTATACATGTTAAGTTGACATGCCAGAGGTGGCTGTCTAATGATAGCCCCAGGAAATATTATTAAACAACCAACTAAATCTAGTAGTTTTAAGAGTTTTTATAAACACCAATAATATGGTGGTATCAATGGTCTAGGTCCTAGGAGATCATGAGGTTTCTAATTCCGGATCGTTTAGTAAAGTTTATTTAACTTATTTCATAAGAAAGCAAACAATGAAATGGTTTTCTGTTGCAAAGAATTTGCCATCGCCTATATACATTATAGGTGTTAATGGTGTATTGCTTTCTGAGTGCCGGGAACCGGGACATGTTACTGTTGTGTACAATGTTACAAGCACCGACAATATTGTGGCAGAAATAGGTAAGGCTGTGGTACCCGACCCGGGCTAGACGATGAGAACTCTACCACCTAGTACAGAAAATAATAAATTTTATTAGGTTTTTAAAGTTTAGAATTTATCATAATTTATTTATATATAAAAAAGTTTTAGTAACAAGCAGCCTGAAAATAAATAATGTACTAAAAATCTCGTGCTTTTGAGAGTGCGTAAATCTGTTTGTCCGGTTATTGCGAGTATTCTACGATTTATGATACATTTATTTATCAAAAACATATAATAATTTGTTTAAAGAGACATATTTTTTCATAAGATAGCAAACAAGCAGATGGGTCCCCTGATGGAAAGAGACTACCATCGCCTACATACACCAAAGATGTTAATGGTGCATTACTATCTTGTGGCGAGGTCTAATGCTACATGCATAAGTTTACTGGCTACCTTACCCTTTAAACCGGAACACCACAGTAACTGGCTCTGGCGCTATTGCAGCAGGAATAGATAAGGTGGTGGTATCAGATCCGGGCGAGCAAATGCAGAACTCTACCACCTAGTAGCCACAATGGAAGTGACCCGTATAACCAATCGGTCGCGTTTTTTATGACCTGCCTCGCAGAACGGCAATTCGCCTATTCTTCAAAGGAGCCTGGGATCAACACGGGGGTACTAATACTAATTTACGTACTGACATAACGTAACATTAGTCCGGGCCCCCGTTTGAAGAATATACCAACTGCCGTTCTGCTAGGCAAGTTGTAAACGGCGAGAGGTTGGTTATACGAGTAACTACCATCGTTACCACTAGGTGATAGAATTCTGCAACGCCTTGCCTAGGTATGTAGTATTGCGGCAGGAAAAAGTATTAATTCCTGCCGCAATAGCGTCAATGCTTGTCATTGTCGTGTTTCGATTGGTAGGGTAAAATAGCCGGTAGACTTATGTATATGGTATTGCCATCCCGCCGCACGGATAGAAACGCACCATTAACATCTTTGGTGTCTATAGTCGACGGTAGTCTGTTTCTATCAGGAGACCCATCTGCTTGTTTGCTATCTTATGATATCAAATAAAAAAGTCATAATACTAACGCGTGTACAAAAATGAAATACAACTTTATGAAGTTCAAAAGTTACTTGATTAGTCGCTAAAGGACTCGACATATTTTTTCTTTATTTTTTCTTAATACCACGACATATTTTTGTAAAAAATATTAAAGATAATATAAATAGGGACACGACGAGATCTTATTAAACTAAATTACATTCCTACCTACTTCACCATTTATTGGCATGTAGATTCTCCGTTATGTATCTATAGTATATTATAACTTTTATTAAATAATAATGTTCCGTATTAAAACTAAATTTAAATGAAAACATGCAAGAATACCGCTATGTATAACAACCATATTTAAATTAGCAAATAATCATAATTACCGAAATAACCAGTGGTCAGTACTAAATTATAATTTTAACAATTACCTAGCATCTATGCATTTAAATTTTGATAAATTTTATATTTATACCATACGCACCGAACTTAAATGCAGACAAAAAGGTATACAGCATAGAGGCCTTCACATCTAAACTGGCGCATAAGCATTATTGCTTCTTAGGTAGCTACTTATATAATAAAATCAACACCCTTATTGCTATTTATTATCTGAGATCAAGCAAATGCAAATTCGCTGTTAAGAATTTGATAATATCTTTAGATTACGAACAAACAAAGAAATTGATGATTCCACCCTTACAGTCACATACCTGCACGTACGTACCCACATTCGTTCGCAAGTAAACATAAATACACACATGTACCCACTCACATATACACACGGGCACCACGTACATACACACATATAAACTCATGCTAATTAATATAATTTTGTATATACTTAGCACATGTTTTAAATAGCACCAATTTTCAATTTTATTTTATATTTTGTAGTTAAGGATAGGTATAAACTTGTGGATGTTCATATATTATTATATGTACCGATTTTCGTTAGGGGTGCCTGGTGACCTACAATTAAGGTACATTGTACTAAAGTTAGGCACCAGTTTCTCATAGAAATTGGAGTACAAAATACTGTCTAATTCATATAATTTCTGTATGTTTCGTAATTAGGTTTTACGTTTCGTTTTTTTGTGAAGAGAAAAAATATTATTATATAAGTAAATAATAGAATAATATATAAGCAAATAATATAAACAATAAGGCGAAAAAGACAATATAATGTAATTTACAACTGTATTATTATTAATTATTATTTAATGCTTTATTGTACACCTTAAAAAATTAACATTTACAGAACATTTAACGCACAAATGGCGGTCTTACGCTAAAGAGAGATTTCTTCCAGACAACCAGTGGTAATAAGATTCATTGCTTCAAAAAATCGGGTGCACAAATTACAATACAGATACAATATACATACATACTGTTCTTAACTTTAACCTAATTTTGTGCTTGTACTTACTGCTTTGTAATTATAACAATTACGATCAACTTTTTGAATAAGCAAAACTTGCTTATTAACTATTTTCATATTAAAATACTTAACGTTACTTAATACTTAGAATGAAATTTTGAAGTTATCAAAGACATGGCTGTATACCTGTCAGATTGTGTTAAGAAAAAACTCACCGGTACATTATAAAAATATTCATTTAACATATCGTATTTAATATCAAATTATTTTTAAACAATGTTTTGCGGATGTGTTATAATAAAATAAAAGAAGTTTATTTATATTTTTAAAAAAATATTCTAAAAATGTTCTTCATGTTAATTTAGAATGAATTGTGATTGAGCTTGAAGTAACAATAAAATGAAATACCACACGAAACTATAAAAGAACCGTGAAATATAATAACGACCGTCAACAAGTTCAACTCGTAAATAAAACTTGTTAAAACATTATTGTATCTAAATAAAAATATGCTTCGCGTCGTAAAAACTTTAATTTAGCTTCCCTTTGTTAAAAATATGACGGGCTGTCACAACCGCTGTTCTCCGCCGTAAAACTCTCCTAATGACTCCCGCCTCATATCTAACACATATATTATTTTAATTGGGCGCACCTCTGCAGCAATATTTGTCGTAAAATTTAAATATTATATTTGTCATTTTATTTTCGTGCTTTCAAAAAGTATTAAAAAAATATGTCTTCACACATGTTTGATCTGGCAAAACATAGGAATGCTACCGATTTTGTTGAGAATCTCTATAAATACTTAATGAAAATAGGTAGTAAAGCTCATCTATCATTCCGTCCCAGATTGCAACGTAACATTAACATCTATCTATATGCGATGGTTATCTCTTTCCACCAAGAGAACTTTCGGAAATCTGTTTCTTCGTTATCCTATAAAATATCAATATGGCAATGTAATAAACAATCAATCTCGTTATTCTTAAGCCGGCGCCAGACATAGCTTTTTAAACATTCAAACACTTGTTTGATTGCTATGTGTGGCACGGGACTTTGAAAATGTGTTTAAAGTTTGAAGAACCCAAGTCCCGTGCCACACACAGCAATCAAACAAGTCTTCAAATGTTTGAAGGTATGCCTGGCGCCGGCTTTTAAAATGTAATTAAATATTATCATCACAGTTCTCTTGCAGTGGATACTTGTGTTGAAAATGACTAAAGTGTTGTTTTAGCTATAAATAAAACACCACCACCGATCACTTTGATTGCTACCACAGAGCTCCGCAGACAGCCGGTTAAAAACCATTAATAACAGTATCAATTTATGCAATAGCCGTAATTCGAAATGTTGAAAGTTGATATTTAAAAAATTTATGAGATTTTGGTAATAAAGAAATGTTTCATTGGCATTCTTCAGTTCTTTTTTCTTTTTTAATATCTTAAGTAGATGGCTTCCCAATGGAAAGAGGCGACTATCGCCTGTAGACATCAAAGATGTTAACGGTGCATCCTATCCTTGTGGGGAGGCTTAATGCCACATGCATAAATTTACTGGCTGGGTTATCCTTCATACTGGAACACGACAACAAGTATTGATAGTATTGTGACAGGAATAGGTAAGGCGGTGATACCAGACCCGGTCGAGAAATTGATGAACTCTACCTAATAAAGTTGATAAAAACCCAGCTAAGTTAACAAGTATCGTTTTATTGCAATTAAACGTATACGATACTAAAACATGACAAACTACCAAAAAACAAAACAAACACCAAAGTTCTTAAACATTAATGCCATGTGTCAGTATTTATAACCAAGAGGCCGGTATATCATACTAATAACGGAGCGAAAGTTTGACAGTTAATTAAGCAGTGCATAAGAAATGCAGATACATTTTATAACAATTTGTCTGGTGCGGCGGACGGACACAAATTGGACGTCTATTGCGTACCCGGGGACGGTTCATTATGTGTGACAGTCGGTACAGTGTTAAGTGCGACGTTTGGAAAATCACGACGAATTAAATTTATCCCACTGAGTAGTAGGAGAGCCCGTGGATGTCGAATGTTTATACATACATAATCGTTACCATAGCTGCAACATACAGATCTTAAACATGAGATAAAGCAGTGAGGGGTCCCAAGAAGGTATGACCTCGAGATATTAAATAGAAGAAATAGTTTAATACTAGATATGCAGCATTATCAATAAGTAATAGAATCTATGTAGCGTCAAGTAGTTGATTCATTAAGCAGATCGCTGATTTATATTCCTTTTTCGAAAACGCACATAAAATTTTTTGCTAGAATCTTAGACTGATAGAATTTTGCAGTGAGGAGCTAGGATTTAGTACCAACACTAAACTATTTCTTACCTTAACAGCTTTAGTTGTCCTGGGTTCTTTACACTTAATAATGTAAAGATTTTAGGTAAAAATTGACTGAAAAAAATATTCGAGGAATCGAGGAACACTTGGGGCCGATGACGCAATGAACTGACGTATCTTGGATTTAACTTCGTAGCGGGCTCGTTGACTCGGCGAAAAAAAGGTTTGGCTGCAGCACAATTCAGGACCCAAGCTTCTTTCCTGTGGCTTCAACTGCCATGCGGAGTTAATGAGAGTGAGTCGCCACGTCCTTTTGTGACGTTTTCCACGTTACATATTATTCGAAATTTTTGCATTCTGATTAAAGGATAACGTAGCCGGTAAGCTTTTATATTCGCCACACGGATGTCAACTCACCATACACACAAACATCAAAGGTGTTTATAAAAATGTTACCTTTGATGTCCACCTAATATCTCTTTCCATCAGGAAAGTTATTGTTTGCCATTATATGTTATAAAAAAACTCCATATATTAGTTATAAGCGTAGATCCTGCTTTTAAGTCTAAAATTAAACAATTAAATGTTTTGCCTAGTGTTTTTGTTGAGAGTTTAACTTTTGCATAGCTCTATATTTTTTAATGATCTAGCTAAATCAGTGATAGTCTTCTTTAATACTTAATCGTTCTAAATTAAATCTTGGTTTACGAGCTCTTGAACTAAATATGGCCGGGAATTTAATGCTCCGGTTTAGTGAGCATGGGCTCGCGATTTTACAGCATTTCTGTCGTGGTTGTAGAGCTGCGGGTAATGTTTGCGCACCACGGTTGTATCTACAATTAATGAATTATCAACATTCATTGTGGCAAAGTTATTTTAATTATGTCCCCTTGTTGTGATTTCACAAATCATTAGCAGGAACTAATATCTTTCAGTTAAAGTTAATTTGTACATCAGTCTGTAACTGTTAACCATTATTACTATGTACTATTCTGGTGTAGAAATTATGATACTTTCTATATTTCATTTCAAGAAATTTACATCTTCAACCCATGCTAAGGAGTAAATGTGAAAATAAGTCGTTTTTATGCTCTGTTTATAGTTCAACACCAATAAATATTTTGTTTTTTATCTTTCAATGAATGAATAAAAAAGTATTTTATCGGAAAAAGCTTTACACGTACGACGTGACGAATCCACATTTTTAGAATTACTACTGGATTGGAATGCGGTCACAAAATGAGAAGATTCGACGAAAAAAACATAGCGAGCCTGTTCCTGTTTTGGTCCCGGGCTCCTTTGAAGAATAGGCCAACTGCCGTTCTACCAGGAAGGTGGTAAAAAGCGACTGATTGGTTATACGTGTCACTACCATCGTGCCTACTAGGCGGTAGAGTTCTGCATTGTCTCGTCGGGGTCTGATACAACAGCCTTACCTATCCCTGTCGCAATAGCGTCAGTGCTTGTCACTGTCGTGCTCCAGTTTGGAAGGTAAGGTAGCCGGGGAACTTGTGCATGTGGCATTAGACCTCGCCAAAAGATAGCAACGCAGATAGATAGATAGCAACCTTTGGTGTTTATAGGCGATGGTTGACTCTTTGCATTAGGAGACCCATCTGCTTGTTTGCTATCTTATGATATAAAAAAAGGAAGACAATTAAATCTCCCTTAATGAAAAGAGCTAACCATCGCTGATACTATTAGTGTTGCACAGCCCATACGTAGAGGACAATAACAGCACATGCAGTTGCCCTGCTGGTTTACCCTCCGAGGAACACGGTACTAACCTTATTGAGGCTGAAACAGATAAGGCAATGGTTATATGCTCACTGGGTATTATTGGGCACAACTCTACCACCGCCTCGTAACAATGATAATGACACTTTTAACCTACACTAGCCTTTGAAGAACAGATGAACTTCAATACAGGCCTAGACTTATGCCGGGTCCTTTCAAGTAGTCTTTGAATTATTACATTATAAAGAACAATTCGATCCCCTTAAATTTGAGGATACGAAAAGCAGAATAAGCAGCCACAAACAGTAAAACGAGTCAAAGTGTGCTACAGCGAGCGGCCGTCGTACCTACAGTTGTGTGAATGACCATTTCTCCGCGAGGCGACTAACAACTACAATATGATAAGGCCGAGTGCTTAATGAAATATTTCACATTTTTGCCTTTTTATGTCAATGATAGTAAATGAGCAAGTTATCTTGTCAGAAAGAGACAGCCATGACATAAAGATATTAAAGATATTACTGGTGCGTTTCTCCTAGTGTGCTTTGGATTTAATATCACAAGTATAATTTTACTCGTTGTCTTCTTCTATTTGGAATATACACTGACGCTATTACTGTAGGAAAAGATAAGGCGATGTTAATACGGCCGTGCGAGACTTGACAGAACTCTATCACCTTGTAGTCGTGATGATTGTGAGAAGTTTAGCCAACAGTTTGCCTTCTTCGCACTGATTGATCTTTCAAAAGAGACTGAGGAGAAATGGGAGTTTTTTTTCTAGATAATGAGGCATGGGGAGAATTTTTAGTCTGAAAATTGTATTTTAACATATACTTTAAGAAGTGTCGTTAAAACGATTGTTCACAATATTATGATATTTTTGTAATATTGTTTGTATTATTGCTTATAAAAAATATAATTTAAAAAATGTTTTCGCTTAAATACTGGCCTTTTATTTGCAGTGAATTATTCATTAACATACTGAATTTTTCGTATTAACTGAAATATAAAAAGAGAGTAAGTACATATTTGATTCCAAATGTTTACAAGCACACTTGTGGGTCTACTTTGTGGGTCTGTCAGGCCTGGTCTAGGTCCAATATTGTATCAAAAGGATTACTAAAGTGTAATCTAAAACTTCCATCATTAGTAGGTATGGTCCTTGTTTTTATTTTTTAATAATTAAATAAATGTTGCAGGCCAATAATATTAAATTATTTTATTGTGTTGATCGTCGATGCCAATTCAAGGCACTTTTCTATATCCTCAGACATTTTCAATGCTCATAAAAGGACTAATCTAAAGCAAAGAAAAATATTTTATTCCAAACAACTTTGAATAACTAATCGATTATTGGTTTTGATTGAATGTAAGGTTTTACTTACTATGTTTGCATCGTAATCTATATTTAATATTATAAATGCGAAAGTTTGGATGTTTAGATGGATGCTTGTTACTCAACCACGCAAAACTACTGAACGGTTTCGAATAAAATTTGACATACAGGTAGGTAATGACCTGAAATAGCACATAGGCAACTTCCTATCCCGGAAAAATTAGGTTATCCCGCGGGATTTGCAAAGAACTTTTATATTAAAGCGAGTTGCACGTTGCAGCTAGTAAATTATGAATATAAAACCGAGAAATAAATATTAAATATAATAAATAATACACTTGTCGGTACCGCTATTTCACTATACATATACGTAATTTCGATAAATCCTTACTAGATATCTTTTAAGTATTCCGAATTTAATTAAGTATTGACGATGTAAAGTGCAAAGTATATAAAACATTCGTGTTCATTGCACACGCTTTTCCCTATCAGCGTTAAACGCGAGCCTCATCTAAACAGTGTCGCTAAAAAGAGCAGTTTAAAGGTAAAATAGTCTAGAGCTATTAATTCAATATAACAAACTTTAACGTGTTTATATATAAACTGTGACTTAAGAAGTAACGTTGTATACACGGCTTTGCGTTCTAGAGGGGTAATCGCTCAGCCACAGCAGCGCCGCCGGCTCCTGCGCTTAATTGCTGCGAAAAGCGCCACTTGATAATAACCCGCCACAGACAAAAGACGTCTTCACATCACATCATTATGACTTTTATAGTGCAAGTTATGAGTGAGAGCGGGCTTCAAATAGAGTCTACATTGTTATTAGTGCATATTAAAAGGCAATTCCGGCCACGTAAATGAAAATTGTATCAATAATAATTAATGAATAAAGAATTATTATTATTATATATTATTCGAAAGCTACTCTAAAAGGTCATGTCGCTGAAACATAAATGTCATACGTTATCTACTCAAACTCTACTTAAAATTAATTTTTGATCAATAAATAAAGTTGACCTTTCACAGCTGAGGAATACAGCGTTGTTTCAATTGAAAGTTTTCGTCTCAAGTGATCAGTAAAAGATGTCTTCGTCTTAAGTGAAATAGTTCTCACATTCACGGGTCATACAATTTCCTTTATTTACGTCTTTCACAAAGACGAAATAGATTAAGAAGTTATGGAACTCTACCACCTAGTGGTTACGCTTGTAATACGCGTATGTATTCCTTTTCCTCTCTCTCTCTCTGTGGTCTGTTTCTCTTTTGAAGAATAAATTATTTTCTTTTTTATCCAGGAAGCTCAAAATCGGTGATTCAAGGCCAAATGTGTGACTAGCTGATATGGAAAGTCTCATCCGTATTTGGATCTGTCAATTAACCTATTTTTCGTGCAATAGTGTCAGTATTTAAATTAGACTGCCGCACAGTTATCAACGCACTATTAACATGTTTATTATCTTAAGGGGATGAGTATATTTTTCTCCATATAAAATACTAGCTAACCCGCGGAACTTCGTCCGCGAGTATTGACATGTCGATATAATTTTATACAAACTTGTATTCCTGTTTCAGTCCTGTGTTTTTATAAAATCAGCTGGTATACGAGGAAATGGGTCGCCTAAAGTAAAACAGGTGTCACTGTTCACGAACATTTGCAGCATACGGGGTTGTTGCCAATGCGATACCGGTTTTGGAAGTCTCTGCCTTTTAAAATCACCTAAGTCATAACTCCCCGGAAAAACCAAGTTACATTGACTGTGCATACGAGAACTGTACGAGTAATAGAAATTAACGGTGTATCTGCTGATGCATAAGAAAGCCTTCACTGCTGCGAGTAGAATGGTTGCGAAATTGTACAGGTGGGATCAAATTGAGCAACTCCTCAGAGCATTTCCCATAGTATATTCGATAGAGCTCACACAGAAATCCTACAACTCTCCGGAAACTAAGGGGCTCCAGGTTTCTTGTAAGAACTAGGTCGTCGGCTATCCACTTAGCTCGCATTTGTAGTTTGTTTAATTAGAAATTTTGATACTTGGAGGCCTTAGCTCACATATGTGAGCGGTATGTGAGCGGTACTTCATGTACAGCCGAACCTGTTCTCTGCAGTGCATAAACAAGTGGCCAGCTCATTTCTGAAGCTAATTTGATTTTTTTTGAAGCTAATTTTGCTTTACTTTCAACGTGACAGTGGAACTAAACTTCGCTCAAGCTGTCAACTCTCAGTATTTTTACATTTTGTGGTATACTAAAAAGAGTACCCTGAAATAATCATGCAGAATGGGCAAAGAAATACCTTTAATTTGCTAAGCTAATTTGCATAATAACGTTAATACAAGTTCAGAAGTAAGTGAATGATGGTTAGATTTATTGTAATATTCCTATAAACCAAGTTATTATACATTTCTAATAAATTAATTAAAATATGTGGTATAATATTTAGGGCTGTTTCCATTTCTTTAGCAATGGTAAATTTATTTCAAATGAATCTGTAACAAAGAAAAAATTCCTTTCAATAAGCCACTTCTTCAAAGTCACATTAAAAATATGTCTATAAATCTTTACATACATTGCGTAACAATTTTTCAAGTAAAAAATTGTTTTAGGAAGCATTTTATTAGTACTTGGATTGTTACATGCGCATCGTTATGTGTCGCGGCTAAATTGTCAATTTCACTAATGATAATTGTAAATCGACTTCATTTTGTCAATGTAAAATTGTAAATACTGTAAGATTATAATTTACCTAGAGAGTTTATAATTTAGCTGAGTTAGGTTAACAAATAATAATATTACTAAGGTAGATTATAACGGCATTTAAAATTTTACGACGATAAATGTCACTTTAATGACCTCTCTGAATCTCCTTCATTTCTTACAATTCAGTGGCCTGGTTAAAATCAGGCCATTAAATTGTAAGAAATGAAGTTGATTGACAATTTAACGTGTAATTATAATTTTACTAGTGAAATAGTGATGTCCCGGCTTTGACAATATACCTGCGACATATGCATAGATATAGGCGTTTATTTAATCAAAGGTTCCATTTGACAAGTACTAATAATTAGTAGTTATCTCTTTAAAAACCATTTTATGATAGATATGACATGTTGTCTCTTAGTCTAGCTATGCTGTTTAGTTGAAGTATAGTCAGTATAAGCTGATGTTAACAAACGCTTTATCTTATATTTTGTGGTTTCTGTTTCGCATCCATTGTAGAGTGAGTTTAAGAGGGTTTAATTATGAAATTATTGTGTGTACCACGCACAAAACTCGCACAATTACAGATAAAGGCGGCTCGGCAGCATTACGCGAGATGAAAACGATTTAGATGAGCTTAAACCGTCTTAGAGTGTTCCTTATTGTTGCGAAAACTGGATGGATTCTGAATGGGGAAGACATAAATTATACTTTTGAGCAGCGTAAGACTGCGAAATACTCTTGTGAATAATTTTTGATGAGAATTATTAGTCATCTTTAAAGCATAAAATATTTTAAACCATTAAGACCATTATTTCTGTTTTATTGAAATGAAATGAAATGAAAAATATTTATTTGCAAGAATATGGGTGTCACAAGTTATTAAAATAAATTAAATTACCATCATATTCTACCATAATATGGCGTGCAAACATTTTAATTTAGGTCGATTTCTTTATAATTACTACCGGATCGGAACGCGGACACACACTGAGAAGATCCGGCGGAAGAAACTCAGCGGGCTTCTTTTTTCTATTTCACGTATTACAATTGTATGTATTACAATTTACTAGAATTATTTCACATCAAAAGTTATTTTTACAATTTACAAAATATGATCTTATGATCCAAAAAAAAAACCATTTTACAAAATTTGCCATTCAATTTTTATTACATTTAAATTTTAGGGTATACATTTTAGGGTATACAAGCTTATATTTCTGTTTATTAACATTTAATCTTATCTGCTAAAAATTTTCTTATATCATAGTATGTTTTATTTAACAGTAAATCAAACAATTTTTTTGCGAAATTTATTTATAGGTAATAATTTTAGACTATCAGGAATATGATTGTATATATTAATTGCCATACAATATGAATTTTTTTTATAAATATTTAGTCTTTGGCTTGGCACATGTAGCTTCTCACTGTTTCTAAAATATGAGTTCCCTAATACTTGAGCATTTGTTTTAAACAAATGTTGATGTTTTTTTACAAATACGCACACCGACAGTATGTAAAGACAAAGTAAAGGTAGTATTTTAAGAGTTTTAAATAGGGGTTATCTTGAATATCTATTGTTAATCTTGAATATGCATTACTAAAACATGGTTGGTAATATAAGTAAAATATAAATTAATATACTACGAATGAGACAACACAATACAATCCATGATGTATGAATTCAACCCTGTACGTACGTACAGTATTGCTGAAGTAGACTGAACCTATGGATACCTCCAAATGACTGTAGCTTTTCGTTATAATATCTGTTCATCGGCAGAGGTGTATGCAAATGTAATATGCCAACTGCCAACCATGTTCCGAAGCGTTAGTGTCTCGAGATAATAGAAATAGCATGTTGAATAAATAAATAATAAATTTAATTAACGTCCAAACTCAGAAATACAAACATTTATGCTTTGTCGGGAATCGAGCTTTTTTTCACCTTTCTAGGTTTCTAGGACTTTCAAATATGTGTTGCGCTTGATAAGTATTCAAAAAGATTACTGAAGTAAAAATGGAGATGTTTGGCAGAGATAGTAAAAATTGCCTCTGTGGCCTAGTGACTCGATGCCCGTGGTGACCACACGAGGTTGCGGGTAATATTTCCGGGTCGGGCATTTCAAAAATGTATTTTTTTAGTTCTAATAAAAACAACGTTGCCCGGGATTGGAAAGCTGACCAGTTGGTGATATGTTTGTCACCAATGACAAGACTAAGTATCTTCTGCTAATCGTGAGTGCACTTGTTATACTTCTGCTTACACATTAGGCGATACGGGTGAGAAGATACTTTTTTTTAATAAAAATTTAGTTTGCGTTCCCTCGTTTTTGCGGTCTTGTCTCCTACCAATATCGAATTACAGATATTTTGTAAGATTTTTCGTATCTTTTCAAAACAATACAACTTTTTGGTCCATGCTGCAAAACGGTCCATGTTTCAGTGATTTCATACAATAAAAATTATAAAGAACTAAACTTGTACAGACATGAAAAAAAAAAAAAACTTAAATCATTTCAATCTCTCAACTTTGAAATTATTTTGGTCCGATGGATATATTAAAAGCAAATGAAATAAAAGGTTGATAAATCTTTTTTTACTAGTTATTAGAATAAGAGTAAAAAAGTTTTAAAATTTGATTTAAAAGTCTGTGTATTTAAGAAATATTAAAAAGCTGTTACAATAGAGTATATTACAAGAACAAAAACGATTGGTTGATCTGAGAGACTAGATATTTTTAAATTGCGTAGAAAGTAGTCTGTGTTAATTCTATCGTCAAATGCAATTGTCTCTAAATTGAGTTTATCGAACGATATTAATTCCAAGTTTCCGAGCTTTGTAGGGAACAAGTTGATGACGAGTCAGCCTTAAGCTATTCATCAAACGCACCATGACGCGTTTCAGAGCCATACAACAGAGATAATCGCAATGGTGGCGCATTGCGATTATCTTGCAGTTCACAACATTATCACAGAACACTGCTGCACCTGCTTATAGGAATATGAATTATTATTACTGGTAGCGCTTGTAAATTACAGAAAGCCACTGATAAGAAGCCTTCAAGCTGAAATATTGCCAGAGATATCTATTGTAAGATTCGCTTACGAGAGTTATTGTGTATGCGGGTGATTAGACGGCGAATGGATAAAACTCCGCACATCTATCATTGATTGTCATTGGATTTCCCAATTTCGACTTTTAGATAGTATGTTTTAAAGCCCAAGATTTATTAACTATGGACGCTATTAACTGACTTTATTTATATCGGGAGGTAAGCATTTTGATTGCTTTAACTTCTTCCTGCTGTTCATGCCACTTTTGAAGTAAAGATATCAGTGCAACTATGAAGTAGCCCATTACAGGTTAAAGAAGGCTAAACGTTTTGTCACCATCGTGACTGCTAAGCGGTAGAGTTCAGCGTGAACGCGCCCGACTCCGGTACCACCGTCTAACCTGTTACGTGATATCATCAGAATATAAACATACATTGGTGTTTGTACTCTGTAGGAAACTGCTGTTTTTGATAAGTTTTTGCATTCACCCCCGAAGCCTAGTAACAACATGACAACATTCAACTAACTCATTTTTGAAATACAGACAGCGCTTTTATTTTTTGATTCAATTTCAGTGTCGGTAACTTATCATACTACCTTATAGTGTAGTAAAGGATCGAAGACTGTATAAAGCTAGATATTCCGGCCCCTGCGCTAACAACTAACAGTTACATACCTCAGTTATTACAAATATCCATGTACTGCGGTTATCATAATCTACTAGAAAATGTATCTACTTATTTGTTATCCTGTTATAAAAATAATAATGCAATATACTTCTTTTTGAAACCGGTCAAAAAATGGCGGCATGTACGTCCCACATAAATATTCATTTGCGCTTAAATGAGGTCGCCCCGAAAACATAATCTTATGAGCATTCTCCCTCAAGTGAGCCTTAAGTAAATATTAAACTTATTTGCATGGAATGACGGATCGAAGACGTAGAGTGAGTGTAATGAGAAAATATTAGATAAACTATGCGAAAGTTGGTTGAAATGAGTTTTTGCTTTATTAAATAACGAAAAGCTTTGTCTATTATTTGAATATATTTAAGCTAAGATAATCTTTGTAAAGCTTTATCTTGTGTTGGTCCTGCGCTCCTTTGAAGAATAGGCCAAATGCCGTTTTGCCAGGCAGGTCGTAAAAGGCGACCGATTGGCTATACGAGTCACTACCATCGTGGCTACTAGGTGGTAGAATTCTGCACGGGTCTGGTACCACTGCCTTACCTATTCCTCTGTTCCTGCCGTAATAATGTCAGTGCTAGTCACTGTCGTGTGGAGGTTTGGAGGGTAAGGTAGGCGGTAAAATTATGCATGTGGCATTAGACCTCGCCACAAGATAGCAACACACCATTAACATTTTTGGTGTCTATAAGCGATGTTTGACTCTTTTGCATCAGGAGACCCATATGCTTGCTTGCTATCTTATCATGAAAAAAAAAGCTTTTTACGGCATACGTTATTGGAGTTATTTTATATTAAATCGGATTTTTGAAATATTGCAATTTTAGTAAACAATAAAAATGATATTACACTAAATTTATTTACTTTATGAGCAGAGTAGCATAGTCTAGTAGGTATTACACAGACACTCACACACCAAAGAATGAACACTACGCCTGTTATGTACTAACAACTGAATATTTTACTGAAAATAATAATAACGGTGATACATCACTACACAGTATAAAACAAAGTCGCTTTCTCTCTGTCCCTATGTCCTTATGTATATGATGCTTAAATCTTTAAAACAACGCAACGGATTTTGATGCGGTTTTCTTAAATAAATAGATTGATTCTTGAGGAAAGTTTTAGCATATAAAGTTTTCGAATATTCCCACGAAAACAAAAGCTACGCGAGTGAAACCGCGGGCAGGTCGCTAGTTGTACATAAATTAAGATGATTCACTTTATGGCAAGTAACAATAATTACTTAAAACAGCGCTTAAGCAAAAAGTTAATTATCAGCAACGGCATTAATACATCCAGCTTTTGTTCACCCGTTATTACCAGCAGCATTGTTTATATTATGCGAAACAGAAATATTCCTGTGGTATGTAAACAAACGTACGTGTATTCAATAAGTATGTTAAAATCAGTGGACACGATATCATAATCTCTTAGCATTTACAAGCGACTATGCAAATCGAGCTGGGCTTGATAAGCAGTTGCCGATTGACATCTGACTTCCGTTTGCCAATAACGGCGAGCAGGATCAGTGCACATTTACCGCCTAGTGATCGCCGATTAGGATTTAGTTCAGTGGAAACCAAGGCACGCGTGTAATCAATCATAAATATATTGGAAACATGTTTCAATTATCGACTTCGCTTTTGATTTAAACAAATGCAGCTCAAAGATACTAAGCTATCACTCGACACATATATCTCTATATATTTCGACATGACGCGATTGCAAGTAGAAAGAACTTCGATTTGTAACGATGTAAACGATCATTTCAATTAAACTGTATGCAAAAACTGTAAATTTCAACACATGAACTTCATGTGCGTCCTTTAATATTGTACTAATTTTCTTTCAATTATTTTATAATTTTTATCAATTTATAATTTTTTATTCTCCTTTACCTTTTTGTATAAAAAGTAGAGATACCAAAAATTTATGCTAGGTACATGAAGTACGCACACTATAATACTTTGATTATAATAATTGCACGAGTGACACACATACGCACACACACGCACACGCACACATGTAGACTATTTTATGAACCTTTGACCTATCGTTTGCTTATAATTATTCATTCCACAAAAGTAAATAATCCACAAAAGTAAGAATTAATAACAAATTAATTTGTACAGAAATACAAACCTTTTATTTGCAAGAATACTGGCACTAAAACAATATTTGAAAAAGTTAATTTTTAATATACAAAACATAATTAACAGATTTATATATAAAATATTTCAATTTGTTGTTCTCAAAAATTAAAAAAATAATACTTTATACTCATTTTACACTTATTTAGAATCTTTAGATTTATATTTAGATTTTATCTTATCAGCAAAAAATCATTTATATTATAGTAAGTTTATTTCCCTCAAAGTAATGGCCTAATAACTCACACACTCGTAATTCTATATACTATGTAAAATCTGGTTTAAATAATATTAATATAACAATATATTTTTTACTAATAATAATAATAATAAATAAATATTGCTAGATAAATTGATATTGTGTGTTATGTGTGTTAGTCAACGATACTAATACATATAAATACGTATAAAATAAACTGTGCAGCATAAAGATGAAATTAACAATATAATTTAAAGCAAACAATCTGATATAAACGCTGTCTTATCGCTAACAAGCGATTTCTTCCAGACAACCATATTACAAGAAATAAAAAACAAAGTACGAGTACAACTTTGTCCTAGTCAACCCACCGAGCGAGTCGTGACAACAGAAACTTTGTAGCTAATAATATTTTTCTTTAAATAGTCTCTCGAGTATTAGCCCTGAACCCCTTTAAGGAATAGACCACCTGCCATTCTGCCGGTCAGTTTGGACATGTCACTTACATCGCAACCACTAGGTGGTACAGTTCCGCAACCTCTCCCCCGGGTTTATGGTACCGTCACCTTATTCTATTCCACCCGTAACAACGTCAATGCTTGTCATTGCCATGTTTCGTTTAGAGGGTACCGTAGCCGGTAGACTTATGCAAGTGACATTGCCATCCCGCCACATGAGTAGCAACGCACTATTAACATCTTTGATGTCTGTAAGAGGTGGTTATCCTGTTTCATCTATCTCATCTGTTATCATATGAAAAACAAACCCGATTGCTAAGTGACACTCATGTATAGCAATATAGGAAGCCGATCACACATACACAATAAATACAATTTAAATAAAATGGCTCAGCTAAAGCTATAACAGACAAAAGAGCGTAATATAACATGCAGGAATGCAAATTAAAGAGGTGCTCAGGAGGCAGGATACATTTCGATTTATTGCGAGACTCCGCCAACTGAATCGAAATTTCCGCAATATTCGCGGAAGCTGTAAAGATCGCAATGATTTATCAGCCGCGGATTCATAACCAGGGGTTAACTCCGCGAGATATAGTAGCTGATCGGATACAAAAGCTACTGCGTGGATTGTTTCTACGTGTCGATACATTTCTAATCGGCTATCTGCTTCCAAACAATACACCTTCTTTGTATTCTCTATTTGATTGGTTTAAAAAATCTAGTATTTTTCATTTATGTAGAGTTAGTTTCATAAATGGAGAGTTTGTTTAAATACGCTAATATAATCCGAATTACGTGTCAGATTTGAAAAAATCTTTGCGTATATGATATGCACATTCATGAAGAAGGGTACAGACTTTTTTACCCTTCTGAGCAATATGCTTGGGTACACGAACAAAGTCGCCGGTAACAGCTAATGTTGGACATAACTGAAGTCGTGAAGTCATTACGACGACAATATCATAACCGTAATTTCAAAGAATAAGCCAATGCTTTCCAGCCAGGCAGTTCGGGAAAGCCGAACAATTGGTCAAACGTATCACTAGTCACTAGCATCATATATATCCCGCCAAAATAGCGTCAGTGTTTGTCATTTTCGTGTTTTGACTCGAAGTAAGGTAGCCGGTGAAACTAATGGCTGACATTATATGGACCGCACGGAAAGCAAAGCACCTTTAACATTTTTGGTGTCTACAGGCGATGGTCGTCTTTTTCCATCAAGAGAGCATTCTGCTAGTCTGCCATCTCATGATGTAATAAACATAATTCCGTTAATTAATATAAATCTACATGTAAAACTTGTGATATCTCCAAATCCGTGCTTCGCTCTCTGTAGCAGTTACGAGTATACACATGAGGCAAACCGTGCTTGAAAAATACTAGAATGGCATCTTCTAATTAAACACTGTTAGCGTTTGTATGTAAAATATCGCATAATTAATAAGATAAAATAAACAATAGAACTTCTATATCATGAAAAAATGGCACCCCGCGTCTGTACTGTAACGAGGCGTGGCCCGCCATTATGTGTCGCTGTCAGTCGCACAACAACGTGTGTCGTCTCGTGGGCCAGACTAAGTTTTCTAGTTATCTAGTATTTCCTGTTATAAGCTTTTTGTAATCCAGTTGTTATGTACTTTTTCTTGCTTGACCTATATGTAGACCTAGGCGATAAATTAAATTTTGCCTTATAAAAGATTTTGTTTGTCGAAAGGATAATGTAGGCGTCTTTAAAGATACTGCTGCCCTACAACAGTGAATATTTACTGCTTGTATCACGTGCCACATTCACACAAAGGTCTTGTGACGGCTATAGTTATCAAACACATTAAATGGTCACAGTCGATACCTGACCGCATATATCGCAATAAATCTGACTAAAGTAAAGCATGCAATAGCATTTTGTATTTTAAATCTGTTGATTTATATGTTTCCTTTAACTTCATCAATGAATCGCATCCTAAGTTACAGAGGACTCTGGTTTGTCATTCGGAAGCAAATCTCTGATAGAATACAAAATCATTTGTTTCTGTGGAAAAGGAAACCACACTCCATTTCCACGGGCACGGCAAACAACAAATTCAATTTGGTGTATTTCCAGTGTAATTGGAAATTTGTTTTGAGTTTGTGTCAATAGTGTAAATCGTTTTAACTAGTCATTACCGCAGCGTTTACTGTGCGCTGCGATCATAATTACTACGTGCTAATTGTACCAGATGTCATCGCCTTTATACAAAACTCTAATAATCCGATTGTTTGGACATGTTATATAAATAAACGATTATTTATATTACTGTCACATATAAAACAAATTCACGGTAAATACTTAAATACGTATCAGCTAAACAAATAAAATGAGAATAAATGGAAGATAAAAGATTATAACAAATGTTAAAGGTAAGTATTGACGGATGAGTAAGTGAGTGTGTGAGAGAGTGATGAGTGATGAGAGAGTGATATGTAACACATAAAACATACATATACACTAAATGAGATACACTTTTCAGTACAACGCTGGGCCAGTATCTACTTGTTTTATCAAATGTTTATTTATGAGTACATAGTTTTCTGTAAGTATAATTATAACGCCTTTACTCTAAGCTGAGAATGGTTCACTTTATTCACCCTATAAGAGAGTCGGTCTGATCTCATTTATTAACTTTTATATTTGACCGCAATAAATTGTATTTAAAAATGTGGCTATATCAGACGATATCGTGAAATCCACGTCAATACAATTCAGCACTAAGTACTCTACGGCGCAGTAATTGAATTTGAAGAGAAGCGATACAAAGTGCACGCTGAAAAGGGTAGCTGAAGCCGTAAAGTTAACTGGAAATGCCAAAAATATAGAGAAACTTGGACAGTTGCGGAACTTGGTGTAAAGTTTTCATCGTGCTAAGTTTGCTGGTACGTTTACATTGAAACTTGAGCCCCGAATACGAGCTGCGATGCCTGCACTGGGACCATCCTGATTATATATAACTGATGCTCGTCTTATATTTTAAATGCGAAAGTTCGAGTGTTTGTACTTTTTCACGCTGAAAGGGCTGGGTGGAATTGGATGAGATTTTTTAAAACCCTGTCTTATAAATAAATTGAAAATACAAATATCAATAAATCTCCAAAATTAACAAAAAATATTTATTAAAATTTGAGTTAAGTTTTGAACAGCATTCGGGGTTAGGTGAGAAAGAATGTTATGTTCGAAAAATATATATATATATTTTTGGCTTTTCCTAAGCGGAAACTATTTTATTAACTGCCGGGTTTTATTTAATTTTGCAACATCATTGGGAGTCAAATTTTGGAAGAGGGATAGTTTAGAAATAAAAATGAATATTTTTTTGCTATTCACAATGTAACCTACTAGGGACTAGGTTTTTGAATTAGGAATAACCCAAAAATTCACTATGATGCGGTATTGTTACTTTAACAGCGCTGACAAAAGTTCTGGCAAAGCCTAATTTAATACAAACGCAAAAATTCCACTTTCGTTTATGATGACGCGCATCTGTAGATGAAACCGTAGAATACACAGAAGATCTTTAAATCTCGTGCCTTTCATCCAAAAAATATATTGTTCCTGGGAAATTTAAAAAACGCCCTAGGCACATGATGGTACCGAGTCACAATAACAAGTTAAATTTAATTCTACATCAAAAACGTCTGCGGATACAGCTGCATTAATTATTAACGTTGACATTTAATTTCACAAGGCTTTGGGAGATATTTTTTATTGCTGGTGCTTTTGTCCCTGTTGTGAAATTATTGTTAAATAAATACAATTTAAATTTTATATTTTACCCATGATATCATACATATTTCAAAACAATATTATTTTAAGTATTTGTTACGTCCGTAATCTGTCTTTTGGTAAAAATTACATGAATATGATGTATTGTTGTTGCACGGATGCAGGTTAATCTTAAAATTACTCTCATATAAGTTGTCCACAACTAATACACATAATAAATGTAACAATATTAAAAAGCCGGATACGAATTTTGCCTAGTTGGCAAAAATAGGCATCAGGTTTTTGCTGAACCTAAATTGTAATGTAAACGTAGCATAAATGTAGGGGAACTGCCTAACAATCCGTCTTACCGCTGTAGACAGATATAAAGCCCATTTATATTTTATAAAAAAATTACTTCGGCGCAAAAATATTATGAGATTGAAGTAAAAAATGTGTTTGACAATAGCGGTTATCGATTTCTTCCGCAGAATGGGCTTCCGCATTATCATAGCCCTCAATACCGGCATGATTAGGGGACCAGGCAGGAGTTTATTAATCGCGCTACGTGACCCGGAATCTGATGGGGCATCGTTCATTCCGGTGACAATTCGGGCCGTTTTAGAATTTAATTTGGTGTGACTGATCTGTTGGACACCGCACGTGTTGTCTGCGTGATCAGGTGTAGCTGACCATTTCTTATGTCACAAGATGGCAAACAAGCAGATGACTTTTCAGATGGAAAGAGACAACCATCGCCTATCAAAGATGGTAATGGTGCGTTGCTATTCGTGGACGGGATATTAATGCCACTTAAATAAGTATACAGGTTACCTTACTCTCCAAACCGGAACACAACAGTGTCAAGCATTGACGCTATTGAGGTTAGAATAGGTAAGACGGTGGTATCAGATCCAGGCGTGACACTGGAACTCTACCCAGTAGTCACGATCGTAGTGACTCGTATTTGCCTTTTACGAATAAATAGCCTGGTAGAGCAGAAGATGCTTTGTTCTTTAAATGGGGCCCGGAACATCACCGACTTCATTTAAAGAAGAAATAAGGGCTAAGTTATTTTATATATATTATAATAATTAACAGTTGCATTTTCGTGAAAACAAGGATATGTGTATTTTCATAACGCATTTGAGGACAGTGCAATCCAATTATTATTGTCATCATGTTCCTGTCACACGCTGGGTGCCGTGATAAGTGCTGCTGAGGCAGTGAACAGAGACAGTTCCCGGCGGTCGGCGATGCGACACATGCCATTTGTTGCTCTTCCGCTCGCTCGTGACGTTTCAGAAAAGACACATATTAATCGCCCGTAGAGGAGGTATGTATGAGCCTAATCCCGGTCAAGGAGAGAAGTTTTATGAAATTAAATTATTACGCTTTTTGTTATAAACGTCTGACTATGTTTGTATAAAGCTCTCTATCAGAAAGTGAAAATCTGTCTTTTATTTGTAGTGTATAATTATGTGCTGAGACTAAAATTCTTTTTGTGTATATTCCTGTATATCTTCTATCTAAGGCACTCTCATAGTGAATAATGTTAGCATTATTTTTATTTGGTATGAGTTAGATTTGCAACTTTTATGTGTTGTTGTTTGTAAAGGTTGCGTCGCCACAAGTATAATACTCTGCGAAATCCGACACGCTTGAATACAACAGGCTGTCAGTACTCAGTACGTTTCATCCCAATGTTGTCGTCTAAAATGCACGAAAAGACGCACTGCACGCATTAGTTCCGTGCGAGTGAACCAGGCGCTGCATCAGTAATCCGGCCAAGTTCGGTGCTGCTCTGAAGCGCTTTGTGATACATTTGCTGGCGAAACCTCATAAATCTAACACATTTATGCATACATTTTAATTTAGTCATATTTGAATTATGTATTTGTAGTATATTTTCATGATTAGTGCTAGCTACCAAAAAAATAAAGTAAACATCTGGTTCAAGATATATAAAAAAAAAAACTAAAGACAAACTAATTGTAAAGATAAATCAATAATTTTTATTAGACGTGCAATAGTTTTAATTAAACGAATAAATGATAGCAAACGATAATTACTGGATTGGTTTAACATCAATTTGTTGCAATAAATTTTCGTAGAGGTACATTTACGACAAAGAGCTTACAGTCCAAAGTACATACTTGCTTCTAGTACAGCATCTAATACAATTTCAGTGGTATTAATATCAATGAAATATATGAAAGTAGTTGGAAAGATATATGTATGATATTAAATTTCTCTACAAAAAGTAAAAGGACATACTTAAAGAAAAAAAGAAACCCCAAATGTTTAGTTTCCTATCGGCCACAGTGAGTAATACGAAATCAAATGAAAATGAAAAAATATTTATTTGCAAGAATATGGGTGTCACAGGTTATAAAATTAATTAAATTACCAACATATTTCACCATGATATGGGGTGCAGACATTTAAATTTCAGTCGATTTATTTCTAATTACCACCGGATCGGAACGCGTCCACACACTGAGATGATCTCAGTGGGCTTTTTTTATTTCATGTACTACAATTATTTATGTATTAAAATATTTACAAGTATTATTTCACAACAAAAAGTTAATTTCACAACAAAAAGTAAAAATAATTCGTACACGAGTAAAAACATATTTTGTATGTCGACAAAATATCTTTTTCGTTTATCTAAACAATGTTGTCACTAAACTGTTCTTTATGTGACTTTTCATTCTGGTCTAACTAATTTACATATGAACGCTACTTTGTAACACCAAATATTATACAACGGAACGAGAAGCAAAATCTTCTCGTATTACACATACCGGCTTAAATGTATAACATTCTTGTTCCTTTCAAGGAGTTTTTCAAGACAAACACAGAACAAGTCCTGATTATCAGCAGCGTTTTAATAATAATTAAATTAATTTTGTGCCGACAAAACCAAATAGCTTCGGCAGTGTGCAAATCTTGCGAACATAGTAGTATTATCTGTTTATACAATGATTGTCTGCAAAAGTGGCAAGTTAACGGCTAACGCGGTGAGAGATATGCTTAAAAGCTAGGCTGGCTAATTAAGCGTGCAAGGCGTTATCGCGGCGACACAAAAGCGCGTTCTGTTAGGAAATGTAGATAGAACTATCTAATTATGGTCCACTTGGGGAATAACACTGAATTAGCTTATCCCAAAACTAGATGTAGAATACACCAAACGTTGATTTAACGTTGAAAAACGTTGTGTTTATCTAATAATAAAACCAGCCTAGCTTCTCACACATGTGACACACAATTTCCAACACACTTCGCATGTTTGCGCTGACGAGTAAAAATACTTTAAGACTCCTAAAAATTATCTAAAAGATTCAATAAGATTTTTTAAAATGTCTTTGTCTACATCTATATTAATACATATTTATGGGTGCCATTTATTTTTAATACAGGTTAAAGGCTGGAAATACGAAGGAGTACGTTCAGTACTTGATTCTGATACCAATTGTGTAAAAATATATACTTAAATGTTGACCTTATTATCCAACAAAAAAGGTTAGTCCGGACACCTGCGCACTAATATCGAAGTTCTTTGTTCACAAACAGAGATATTCTGACTAGCGACTAGATTTCATTGGCACGCTGCACACTCCCGCACGCTGACCACATTTTTTGAACATTAGTACACTAATTTCGTTGAGGTTTACTTAGGTTAAGGTTTTAGTTAAGCAGTATTCTCTTATTATTATATTTTTATTGGTCACACATGGCCATTAAACATCATGTCATTCAATATATATATTCGATTATTTTACTTGTCAACCTGCAGATGAAGGTGTAATCGCGCAAGTAACCCACTAAGTTAATCCTCAGGCTCCACACAACTGCAACAGCAGAGATCTTGCCCTTTTTAAGATATACGAAAAACTTAGCTTAACTAATGTTTGAATATACATAGATATTAAAATATTAAAAATATTCAGACTTTTAAAAGAAAATCACTATATATTGTAACTAGCTGTGCCCGCGACTTCGTTTGCGTGGATAAAATCTAAAATAAAAACCCGCATAGTTCCCGTTCCCGTGGGATTTCCGGGATAAGAACTACCCTATGTCCTTTCCTGGGTCTCAAACTATATTTGTACCAAATTTTATCCAAATCGGTTCAGTGGTTTGGCCGTGAAAGCGTAACAGACAGACAGACAGACAGAGTTACCTTCGCATTTATAATATTAGTATGGATTGACGTTTGGTTCAGTTAAAGATCAACTCAAGTAAAGCGTTAATAAAACATTAAAATACGACCGACCAGATCCTTAGCGGTTGTATATATATTATCTTACCCTGTTTTAAGTATATATTTTCGTTGAAAGAAATCGTACAATATCCGCCAACTCACAATTATTATCAGACCAAGAATATTCACGCTGAAATGAATATAAATTGAGAAAATATGAAGAGCGGTTTGTACAAAATAATAAATATATTTTCTAGGCTTAAGAAATTTGATGAGAACGAAATGTTTTTGAAAGGATAATAGAAAATATTGTTAAAGGATTAGGAACAATTTTATTGAGAACTGTACTTCATAATTGTGCTTCAGTAATATCAAATTCTATTGGAAGAGAAAATTTTATTTAAAAATAGGACCGAATATTTTTTATTAAAATAGTCCTCGCCAGTATTTATTTTCTGGTGTTACTTCGACTAAATTTATAATACCAAAAAAAAATATCATCACGCCTGGTTTTTTTGTATGGTAGGCAGAGGAAACCAAGAACTTATAAGCTTTCCCGTTCACCAAGATTTACCAATGTGTCAGTTTGCAAAATAGGTAGTGATCCTGTTACCGTATCTGATGATCCGTGTCCGATCTGTGACGATTATCGACTGTTTATAGCGATAACCGGCAGCGACAGCTTTACGTGCTCATCCGAGGTACGGGAGTGGTAGCACACCAAAATCTCAGTAGCAGCTCTAACTCTGGCGAGTGCACCAGACTACGAGATGGTACTGAGTTTTTTTTTTTTATGTCATAAGATAGCAAACAAGCAGATGGGTCTCCTGATGGAAAGAGTCAACCATCGCCTATAGACACCAAAGATGTTAATGGTGCGTTGCTATCTTGTGGCGAGGTCTAATACCACATGCATAAGTTTACCGGCTACCTTACCCTCCAAACCGGAGCATGACAGCGACAAGCACTGACGCTATTGCGGCAGGAATAGGTAAGGCGGTGGTACCAGACCCGGGCGAGACAATGCAGAACTCTACCACCTAGTAGTCACGATGGTAGTGACTCGATAGCCAATCGGTCGCCTTTTACGACCTGCCTGGCAGAACGGCAGTTGGCCTATTCTTCAAAGGAGGCCGGGACCAACACGGCGAAGAAAGGTTTTGGCTTTTTCTTGAAAAACCTCGGGAAAAGCTCAATAGCACTTTTTTCCGACCCGAGAATCGAACTTGGGACCTCATGGTCCGAGCCAAATAGGCTAACTCCTAGAAGACGAGAACAATTTAGACGTTTCCGTGTGCTATAAAAAGCAAACCTTACTAAGCAAAGTAAGACTTAAGAGCCTAGTCCTCAACCGTGGGAATTTAAAACTCAACTCAACTTTTTACCGGTAGGAAGGTTGCGATGTGCCGCGCTCCCGGCTGCATGGGTACCACCATCTTGCTTGCTTATTTCTTCCGTAAAACAGCTTTGCTGTGTGTCGGAGAGAAGGGCAAGACAGGCAGTGTAATTACTGGCACCGAGACTTAACATCTTTTGTCTCAGGATAGGCAACACATGAATGGAATACCTGGGCTAGTTCCAGCCCAGGTATCCCATTTTTGCTCAGTGGCTACGTCGACCACTTACCATCAGGTGGCACGTCTGCCAGTTTGCCTATCTCAATAACATAAAAAAAAACTCATGCATCCACATATTTCATTGATCTTATGCATAGACCGTACGCCAAATAAGATACCTAGAAATTAGTTATACACAGTGTATTAACGAGATGACGCGTAATACTAGCTACATTTGACAGCTGAAATGAAAACATGTAAATAAATGATTGTCGAAATAAAGAAGTTACCACCGGTTCGGGTGGCAGGCTCTACGAGGAAAACGCTGGCAACAGATTTCCTAATTGCTATTTTCAATACAAACATATTGTCCTTTTTCAATACCAACATATTGTAGTGTATTTGTCGACTTATATAAAACAAATACGAAACATGTGCTAGCACTATACAATGATAATAAATTATACGCATAGTAATAATCATAAAGGTAAGAATTAAAATTATGGGACGTGATTTGAGTACTATAAGTACTTAGTAATAATAGAGTATTAGTAAAAGAGTGGCAAAACAGAAAATGCGTTGTTCCGGCGGGGTGATCACGTAACTCGCAATGCGAAATTATCGTGATTGTTTAGTTATTGCAAGACACATAACAGCCTTGTACATTAGTGGTAGTCGTTGCCGCTTGATTAGTTTTGATGCTGTGACATTGCAAAAAGCGCATCTAGTGACCAGCAAGCAATTGGCGACGTTTTGATGATTTTTTCATTACGTTTAAGAACCATCGCTGATCGCTGCCGAATTGCAAACGTTAGATGATACGCCTACGGGTCGCCTTTGAAGGATAGAATATCTGCCATTCTGCCAGCCATTTCTTAAAAAGTGAACAATTGCCTAATATATAATAATAATTATACGTGTCACTATCACCGTAGCTACTAGGTGGCAAATTTCTGCAACGTCTCGCCCGGCTTTGGTACCGCCAATTTACCCATTCCTGCCTCAATAGCATTAATGCTTGTCACTATCGTATTCCTGTTTGTAGAATAACGTAGCTGGCAAACTTATGCAGGTGATATTATGATCACGCTACACAGATAGCAATATATATATATAATAAATAAATAAATATATCATAAATATAATATAATATAAAATAAATAGATATATCGCTGGATAAAAAAAAAACACGAATTGATCTAACCTCAAAGCAAGGTAATTATTTGCTTGTGTTATGGATGCAAATCAACGATACCTATACATAGAAATACATATATAAATACTGTTACATACACAATAAATACCCAAACCCAGATATACAAATGTTCGTCCCCGTCGGGTTTGATTACCCGAGCCCCCTCGACTCGTAATTGGGTTCGCTAACCACTCGACCAACAGGGCGGTCTCAGACACCAATATCTGTGGTGTTTATAGACAATGATTGTCTCTTTTTATTCTTTGATTTAAAAATATAATGTGTATGTGTTTCGACTTCGAATAATTTTCTTACCTGCTTTAGTCAGTAGGAACGCTCGACACTCGTTATTAATATTATCTTTTTTTATAGAAGAGGGGGTAAACGAGAAAGAGGTGCACCTGATGGTAAGTGATCACCGCCGCCCATGGACATCCGAAATACCAGAGGTCTTGCAGTTGCGTTGCCGGCCTTTTAAAAATGAGTAAGCTCTTTTCTTGAAGGTCCCTATGTCGTATCCGTTCGGAAACACCCCTGCCGGTAATTGATTCCACAACAGAGTAGTGCGAGGCAAAAAGTGTCGGGAGAAACGCACAGTTGTGGATTTCCAGACATCGAGATGGTGAGTATGGAATTTCAAATTTTGACGCGATGATAGAATTCGGCGGCAGGAATTAGTCCAAACAACTCGTCGGAAGACTCCTCATGGTAAAAAAAATGATATCTTTAAACCTGTTACTAATAAACATATTAATTTTTAAATTAAAAAAAAAATATATTGTTCTCTACACTGCTGTCACTAAAGGTGCAGTTCTTTTTTCAGAAGACATTCCGTCATGTTTGCAATCTAAAGATATAAAAAATAAGGTCCCGGAAATAACCCACATGACAGACGTCGTAGGTGGCAAGTCTATCGGGTGAACAATATCAAAACTGGAACACGACAATAATAAGCATTGAAGCTATTTCGGCAGGAATATGTAAAACGGTGGTACTAAATACCCGGGCGATACAATGCGGATCTTTACCAGCTACTACTCACAATAATAAGCTTATCAATAGGTCATGGATCAAAATTTTTTCATAATATAGTGTTAAACTGCTAGAGAGTCAGCATAATAAAATATTTCCAATACAAAGAAGAAATTGAAGGTATTTCATGCAATATTTCGCGTATACTCGTATGTAACACTGTTGCCTCTCAAACAGTAACCCACTGTTGACGGGGAAGACAAATAAATCCCAAATCAAATGAAATCCCACCGTCTCAGCGTCACACACAACACGTGCTCGACGCGAATCTTACTTAACGACCGCAGTATCCTTAAGAAAATTGGACTGTGCTGTACTCAAAGGAAACTAAGTCACTTGTCAACTTATATTGTCAACATACAAAATGTGTACACAGGCACCTCATAAATACAATTTTTGTACACAATTGGATAAAAACCATTTTGTAATGAACGCATAATCGAAACAGAAACAAACTTTTGCATTTAATTACGGGATGTCGATTAGATTAATGGAAATATGCTTTGAAATTTGATGAGCCGGCTTGAATGTCAGCAAACAATCGGCGAAGTGGCCGGCGCGGCGTCGGCGTTTATTCGGCGAGTCGGATTTATGTACACACACCCTACGTGCGCCCCTGACTGGTTCAGAAGATAAGGAGTACCAAAGTCGCTTATAGCTGAATGAAAAGTTTTTTTAAGTCAATGTTTTATTTTTATCATAAGATAGCAAATAAATAGATGGCTCTACTGGTGAACAATTATCAATCAACGCTTAACTACACCAACGATGTTATTGGTGCGTTGTTATTCGTATGGCAGAATGGTAAGCAACATGCATTAGTTTTTGGGCCTAACCTCTCGTTTCAATATTACGAACCCGGTTCGCGAGTGTACAGTCAAGTTAAAATAAATAAATACGAGCACATTGTTTGTGCCATAAAATATTAATAAACAGCCTATAAAAATGTACAATTATGACAACAACAAAAATCCCTGCAAAATACTGTTACAGTTATTTTTGCTTAATAAATTAACCTTTTGTACTTACTGTAACGCCATGGCATGGAAATATATATCACACGTACCTGTAAAAATAGGAAAATAATGCAATTAATATATGAGAAAATAGTCAATTAGCCATATGGTGAATTTAGGTTACTGTCGTGAACTTTATGTGGCAGTACTGCAGCGTTTCACCAGGGTCATGTGCCACGGCCTTACCTATTTCCTGCCATAATTGCGACGATGCTTTTCGTTGTCATATTTCGATTACGATGGTAAAGTATCTGGTACACTTTACACGTGACTTTCCATCCCAGCCACATAAATAGCAACGCAACATTAATATCTTTGGTGTTTTTAGGCGATGGTGATCTCTTACCATTTGTTTTTGTGTGAACATCATTATTATAGTGATATACATCCTATCAGGTATGCGGTTCTGAAACGCGCTAGGCCATTGTTTGTGTTCTAGTCTAAAATTAGCGTATCTTTTTATACAGGTTTCTCGTATCTTCTCACTGCGCTGATAACTTGGGAGCTGGTTCATATGCTTTGACCGCAAACGTTTCGCCGTATTGATTCGGGCACCCTTTGAACTGCCTTACTGTTAGGTATCTCGTGAAAAGTGGGAGAAGGCTACCTGTCACTAGCATCGTGACTACCATCTAGGCAATAGATATAACCCGCAACGTCTCCGCCGTGTTTGGTATCACCGCCTTACCTATTCCTGCCGCAATAAAATCCGTGTTTGCGTTGTCGTGTTGGAGAGAAGCTGCAGTATTAACTTATGCGTTTGACATTACAAACAATGTAATGTCAAACGCATAAGTTAATATACACACACTGTCACACGAATAACAACGCATCATTAGCATCATTATATATCTACAAGCGATCTAGAATTATTACTTTCCATCAAGAGCTATCTTTTTATTTGCTTTCCTATAAAGATACATTTGTGAATGTTGAAAATCAAAAGTTACGAGTATTTCAGTTAAGAAAATGTAAAAATCCAATAGCGAGCATAAGCAGTAAACACGTTTCCTGGCATGTTATTAAATTATTGAGGGAATTTCTAGTACGGGGTGAGAGACGTGTCGACGGCACTTCCGCCTGAATGTAGCGACGAGGAAATATATTGAGAAATCTGTTTGGCTTAGGGTTCCGTGGCCCTGGAAACAATGTGAGACGGGGTTCTACCTGGAACAACAATATTTACCGTAAGAACTGTTTAGAATTTTGTGTATTCGCTATATTTTTTCTTTAATAAAATGGATAAGTTATTCACATTTTAATTGACCGGTTGACCGGGTAGGGCAATTCAAAATATGTGTTTTTCAGTTTTAAGTTAAAAACAATGTTGCCCGGGATTGGATAAGTGCCCGGTTGGAGATAGGCCGCCACCTATCACATTGTTGGACTAATCGTAGGTGCACTGGTTGTACCTCTGCCTACGTCCTCGGGGGTATGGGCGTGAAGATTTTTTTCCACATTGTATGTGTGTGATAGTATTGTTTTTTTTGGAGTTTTTCTCGAAGATTTAAATCTTAGTAACAGTTCGGTGACGAGTTATGGTTTGTTACAACATCCGAGTTAGATCAAATGAGAAGCAGTTGTTTTTATAAGGTTGGTAAAACTGGTAACGTTAAACGGAGTGTCACCACTCATCTCGCCAACCGACATATTATGGGTTCCAGTGAACTGAAACGTTTTTTGAGAAACGGTTAACTATTGCTACCCCAATCTAGAGTTATGATTTTTTTATAACTAACTGACCTGCGCAACTTCGCTTGCAAGTATCGTGACAATTTCATCTTTCATACAAACTTTAGCCCTATATAACCTTTCATACAAACTTTACCACCCACTTGGAGGTTGATCATTGAAAAAAGCTATGTTTGCCCTATTTCCATATTAAGCCTAGCTAAATCTAACTTATGCGGCCCTGGGTCTTCAATTATCTCCTTCTCAAATTTCCTCAAAATCGATTCATTGGTTTAGCGGTAAAAGCGTGACAGAGTGACAAAATTACTCAATAAGTATAAATGTAACATATTTATGTTTGTCAATTATTTGTGAAGGATAACTACGGAGCTATTGTGATTGTAATTTAATTCCCCGCGGCAGCGCCGGCGACCGTGTCTGTGCATTGTATTACACTTCTGATATGCAATTTTTATGCTTCAACCTTTCACCCTGCGGTTACTTGTTGAAGTTTTAATGTTCGCAAGTGGCAGAAATAAATGGTTTCACTCTAGTTAAATTGGATTTAAGGGATCTGAGAAAACTACGCGGTAACTTGCTAACTTGGAAAGACCTAAATCTATTTTTCAAGGGAAACAATGCTGACGTGCGGATCACTCCATTGCAGTGGTGCTTATTTGTCAGTTATTCAAAAGAAGGCGAATTTTAGACTAACCAACTAAATCAATGTTTCAACGTAGTTATGATGCATGTTTAAAAATTTATTATTGAATTAGAAAATATTGGAGAATAAAATGCATGCATGAATGCCACCATAGTCATAGCAATATATTTACAATATGCACTTCTAACATTCCAACTTTATTTTTATAGCTATAAAGCTGTAATGAAGGATTAATATTAAGGATTAATAGCATAGAATAACAAAAAAATTATAACTTTATTGATGGTATGAGATAATCCTCAATTACAGACATTAAAGATCTGAGTGCGATGTTGTCTTCCCTCATCATTTTATGAGTGTAATCGATAACCTAACAGGCCAAAACATGATAACATGAATACAATATCGTGCCACCATGGTCACGGAAGCCCTACCACCTAGCAATTATGGTAGTTGTGCTACAGTTTTTGTGTGCTGAAGTTGTGTATCAGCAAGGTTGGTCGATAGGACCTGCGATAATTTATGTATTTTCTTTGAGGCTTACCTTATATATAATTTGACAATAAAAAAATTCTTGCTTATTGTAACAAACAAATATACGTAAACACCACATGCCTTTCTTAAACTAACAATGGACGGTAAAATAATAATATAAAAAATATAAACAAAACTTTATAAACAAAAATAATGCAGACTTAAACCTAAACAGTTCTATATTTTACAAAGATTTTGAGACCCGATGAGACACGACATTATCGTGGAACAAAGAAAGATTTATTGAAAGAAAGAAAAGTTTATGAAGGTTACAGGCTTATGAATTAATTATTAGTAACCAACATACTCTACTAACTTACTTCTACGTATAATTTACACTCTGTCGTAGAAGCTTGGTGAAACTCCATCATACCAGTTATTTTAAATTTAAATATAAAGAAGAACAAATATAAGAGAATTAATAGTCATTGAAGACGTTTATTTTGACATATTGCGAAATATTTATGAACTTTGGTCAACAAAGAAACGGAATATATATATGCATTTTCATTAGTTATAATTAAACAATGCGGAATTACACAGCAAATTTGTATTGTTTAATTATTATATTTTGCAATAGAAACTGCGCAAACGAAGAATTTTCTCTACGCGGCCGTGATAGTACCAGATTCGTACATATATTATGTAGACATCCAGATAGGCTTCAAATGTTTTTAATCAGTTTTTTTTACAATAAATGTAATAAATATCTTGTCAAAATACGACATACGCTAAAATTATTTTTTTCTTGACATTCGTGTACTTATATTATTCCAACAGTACAATGTAAGTAAAATAGGGCCATTTTTACTTCAGAAAAATGCTTGGTTTAGATTAAGCGAGAGAAGAGCACGAATTTCGTTAGTTTTGCTTCGCGTTGAGGCATACTATATTCTATTGTATGCTTAAAAATAGTAAACTAATACTCCATAATGTTCTTAGCGTACAAACAAACTTCATGGTGCGTCAGAGTGGTTTAAACCAGTTTAAAACACTCACAGGCAGTTGTGTGTCAGAGTTAATAAAGTTTTGACACAGCGAGCGCAGATATAATCTGTTGAAACAATAAAAACGCATATAATTAAGCCGTCGGTGAGATTTAGTGCGGGAACAACGGGCTGAGTGCAGCTGGATGATTTATGCGACAGCGTTTTAACAGGGGAGTATCGCTAGTGATTACATCGAGACGGGCCTTAGGCGGTTTACATACTGCTTCACTGATGGGCTCTTAGATCTCGAATTTGTGAAATATTATAGTTTTAATCTTGTTTAATTGGTTTAAATCGTTATCCAGAGTCCTCTTTTTACATTATATCGTACATATTAGTGTTAAAAGTTCGGAAGAATTTGGGCTCGAGTTAACTATTATTATGATGTCCCTCAGCCCGTGTTAACTTCCAATAGAATTATCGTCTACCTGTTATTCGTAAAGTCGAGCAGAAAATTGGTTGCGAGCACGGTTATTATTCACTACCACCGTTCTAGGACGAGGAGTTGTCATGATCTGTGATGCCGGTATTCATTATAACAATAAAACAATTATTATCTATCTAATACCTTTAAACGAGCAATTCTTGTATATGTATAATTAGAATCTCGGAATCGGCTCCAACGATTTTCATGAAAGACACAAATTAGGGGTTTTTCGGGTCAATGAATCGATTTATCAAGGTTCCAGGTCCAAGGAAAGCTCGGTTCTCAAGATATGGGTATGTGGAAAACCGAGCAAAGCTCGGTCAACCAGATACAGAAAAAAAATTATATATTCTATAGGAATCGATTTATAAAGGTTCAAGGTCCAAGAAAAGATCGGTTCCAAAATATGTGAAAAACCGAGCAAAGCTCGGTCAGATATTAATGATTTATAATAAAAATTATTATAAATCATTATACTAATTATTTTTGCTGGCGTACTGCTTTTGTCACTGTTATTTTGTTTGAGTTAAGGGAGTAAGGTTGTTCGTAAATTTATATAAGAGGCGTTATTTCCCACCAAGCCAAAATACCTGGTATAAACTGGTAAAGCGAATCTTCGCCGGATTTTTTCTCCAAGTGGGATATACGAAATAAACCATTTTTTATGTAGTGAATAGAATCAGGAAATGTTTTTTCAGAAATTTATAACTCTAATAAGAAATTGATGCAATTTAATAAGAAACTTTCCGTCCGCGCCGTTGATTGAATATTTAGTGAATCTAACTGCAAATCGATAGGGATCGGGTTCGATTTCCGATAGGAACAAGCATTTGTGTGATGAGAAATATTCTATTCTCGTCACACAAATGCTTGTCCCTATCGGAAATCGAACTCGATCCCTGTCGATTTGTAGTTTATATTTCTGGGGTTGGGTGTTTATTATGTATGTAACGGTATTTATTTATGTATTTCTATTTATTAGTTTCGTTAATTAACACCCATAACATTTTGCTGATTTTGGGGTTAGATCGACTTATGTAATTTGTCCAGCGATATTATTGTGATTAATATATTGTAATATGTACACGTTACTGCTCTCCAATATGAAAAAGCAGTGCAACGAAAGGAACAAGCTCACCGATGATATGGAAAAGAAAGGTCAGAGCAAGTCTACCCTCGTCCACTCGTACGTACTCGCTACGCCACCGTAATGTACAGAAGAGAATTTAACTGTGCTGAACTTAATGACACTTTGCTGAACGTTCCGTTCATTGGTAATTTTATAGTATACTAGAGATCGCCTATTGGTGGCAATTCGACCGTACAAGTATATTTTTAAATAAATGACAGGATAATCAAACTTTAACTCAGTTTGACCATAAAATAAACTATAAAATCTTTAAAGTTTGACAACAAAATTTACTCATAAGCAAAATCCATACTAATATTATAAATGCGAAAATAATTTTCCTCATGTTGGTCCCGGGCTCCTTTGAAGAATATGCCAACTGCTGTTCTGCCAGGCAGGTCGTAAAAGGCAACCGATTGCCTATTCGAGTCAATACCGCTTGACCGCTCCGTTGGTCGTGTGGTTAGCGACCCTGACTACGCAATCGACGGCGCTCGGGTTCGATTCCCGACGGGGACAAGCATTTGTGTGATGAGCATAAATGTTTGTATTTCCGGAATTGGGCGTTTATTAAATATATTCAAGTATTTATATATATGTATTTCTAAGAATTAGTATTGTTGACTAACACCCATAATACAAGCAAATAATATGCAAAACAAAGATAGTTTGAGTCCCGAGAAAGGACATAAGATCGTTTTTATCCCGAAAATCCTACGAGAATCACCACTTTTTTTCTCGCGTACTCCATTTCGTGCCCTCCCCCTGCTGCCAGGTAAAGCTGGTTTTGAGGGTAGGAAAAAATCCTGATAGTATCAAATATAATGAAGTTAAAAGGACAACTATCACGATTACAAGGCTTTACAATTTTTTGAGGAATAGTCAATCAACTTATAAAATGTATTTGGAGAAGTTTCTACAGGCGTGAAGCTGTGGTGTGGATATATTCGTCATTTATTTTAAATAGGTTATATATTATCAGTATGAAACAATAGAAGCCCTCTTCATAGTCCGCATTATTGTGATGGGCAAATTCGGAATCTGCATTACGCATGGCGCTTGGCACGCATTTTACCAATTCTTTAGACTCTTTATTGAAATAAAGCTTTATTCGCAGCCAGGATAGACTTTAATGTACTTCCAGTAGAACGGCTGAACTTGATGCGCAATGACTGCACGAAGGCGATATAGTCGTATACTATTATTTAATAATGTGATCAATGTAGTATTCAAGTTTGAATCACAGTGTGTAATAAGCTTATTCCATCGTAAGCAGAACTGCGAGACTTGTAACAATGGCTACTCGGCAACGCTACAGTTTCCGCCGCAGACCGACCGGTGGAGCTAGAGCTGCCGGCAATGATAACAACTGATTAAGTAAGCAAAACCACTTACACTACATTACAGAGGCTCGAGTTGAGCACTTGTTTTTGAATTTGCATTTTCTCTTGTATCAGTGTAGGCAGTATGGAGAATAAATCTCACTCTATCAAGAGGCTCGTAAAAGGCAGGAAAAATCTACTAGGCATTAGGAGGTAGAGTATTGCGACGTTTCCCTGGAAGCAGTACCTGACTGATATCTAGTACCATAGCACCATTATTTTTCGTTGTCGTGTTGCGGAGAGAAAAAGTAGTCTGTAATTTTGCACATATATTCCACGTGGATCGCAACTGATCATTCTTGTATTTTTCATCTATAAGGCGTATTAATTTTTTATATCGTAAAACTAGGAATGGAACCATGATCCGGCATCATGTTTCCATTTCTAGTTTTACGTCTACTAGTATCTTGCGAAGTCGAAGGACTAAATCAAACATCGAAAGTCTCATCAACAACGATTTATCGTTTTTTTTTGTTAATGCTCCGAATTGTTAATGGGATTTTTATAAATACATAAATAAAAGAAAAAAATTCTAAGCAGGGAACTGAACCCTTGAACTCTTGATCTATGGCCGAATGGGATAACCACTAGAGCAGCAGATGACACTAAAATATTTAAACCAAAAAATCGCTGTTCTGCTGACATTATACAAATTAGAGGGTGTGTTAAAAATGGATATCGCCAATCAAACGGCGGTGACAACTATCTTTGTAAGAACTACCAGCTTATTTACAATTCTATGATATAAACAGTCCTATTAAAATTTATTTAGCTAATAGAAACGAATTTATTTTTTTGGTTAAGAAGGTCTTAGTTTGAGGTTCTGCATATTTGGTTCAGATCAAGAGGTCCTAGGATTGTGGTGTTATTGAGGTTTTTCTGAAAAATCCAAAAAGTTACTGGCTTGGAGCGGGCGCGTGGTGTGTTACCATCCCCGTACGTCGGATGAGCACGTAATGCTTTACGTGCTCATCCGATGCCATTGCCATGCCATTCCCAGTTATCGTAAGAAAAATAAATAAATAAATATTAACGGGACAAATTACACTTACTGATCTAACTCCAAAGTAAGCAAATTATTTGCTTGTATAATGGGTGTTAGTCAACGATACTAATACATAGAAATACATATATAAATACTGGAATGTGTTTAATAAACACCTAAACCCCAAAATACAGGCATTTATGTGATGAGCATCACCGTCGGGGATCAAACACGAGCCCCGTCGATTGTGTAGTCAGGGTCGCTAACCATTCGACCAACGGGGCGGTCAAAAAGTAGATAAAATGCGACGACGAGAATTACCACTCATCTTTCCAACGTCAGTGAATCGTGGCGAACCAAAAAATCAGTAGACGTGTGGTTTACTCTGCCTACTCGATAGGGAACCGGCGAGATGATACTTTAAAAACTAAACTATGTGCTATATTATGTCAACAAGTGCACTAAATTTAAGAGCTCTGTCCAGCCAGCTTAAATATATATACATTTCACAAGCATTTGCATTTCTAATATTAATGCTCTTTCAAGGATTTCTTCCTGGCAGTATAAACAGAACTTAAATCTCGTATTTTAATAATAAGTAATATTAACAAATCCTTGGCGCGGTATTAGAAAGCAATCTGACATTAATAACTTTACTGACTTAATAATATTTAATAAAGCGCCTTGTAATCCCGTATAAAAGCTGAGGGCTTTTATACGGGATATTAAATCCGCTTCATAATAAATTCATTTAGTGTTTAGTGTCTGAAAGGCGTAGACGCTGCTCAAATGGTAAGCCAATAAGACGCGCGCTAAACTAACCTGTAACAAAGCGCTTTGCCACTCGCATTGTCTGAGTGAGGCTGCGGCGGGGAGCGGTGTTACTAATTTCAGTTTTGTTTTACATCCTAGGGCCAACGAGCACTTAGATCTCCTGCTAGAAAAACATATTATCGCTTATAGGCATCAAAGATGTTACTCGTGCGTGTTATACAGTTTGTTACAAAATCCTATCTGAAACGAAAATACATCACTAGGTCGGTTGATCATATTGTCAAATAAGTAATGAAATTATTCCATTCATAAAAATAAAATTGTACGGAATTTTGAATTTTTCAGTTTTGTTAATTTTTTTTATATATATAATAAGATAGCAAACAAGCAGATGGGTCTCCTGATGGAAAGAGTCAACCATCGCCTATAGACACCAAAGATGTTAATGGTGCGTTGCTATCTTGTGGCGAGGTCTAATATCACATGCATAAGTTTACCGGCTACCTTACCCTCCAAACCGGAACACGACAACGACAAGCACTGACGCTATTGCGGCAGGAATGGCGGTGGTACCAGACCCGGGCGAGACAATGCAGAACTCTACCGCTTAGTAGCCACGATGGTAGTGACTCGATAGCCAATCGGTCGCCTTTTACGTCCTGCCTGGCAGAACACCAGTTGGCCTATTCTTCAAAGGAGGCCGGGAACAACAATATTTTAAGCTAGTCTATACCACGCCGAGTTATCAACTACGCGTAGATGGCACCCGACTACGACATCAAAAAACAGCCCTTTTTGATATCGTAGCCCAGGCCGCGGTCGTCTGAAGACATTTCTGATTTTACAAAACTGATTATTTTGATCTGGAAAAATTTATTGTGATATTGCTAAGGTACCAGATAATACCTTTGACGATCGAACAATGTTTTTGTTACCCTGTGTCACCTGTGTCAGTGGTGTATTGCTAAGTGCAAAACTCGAGAACGGCCTGACCACTGACCAGTAATGCTAATTACTATTTTAAAAGTCAAAGTAATGCTAATTACTATTTTTTTTCAGTATTTTACTGAAGTCTGAGGCTCTGTTTTATGGAGAGAAAAATGGAAAAGTTACGAAAAAAACAACAGTTTCGTTTCTATAGAAACAGTTCCTAGCTGTCAAACATTAAACAGTTATAAATCTCTTCTAACGCGGTGCGAAATTTGCCGGTTTTCTAAATAATTACAGCGACAAGCATTGACGCTATTGAGGAATAGGTAAGACGGTGGTGTCTGACTCGGGGGAGACAATGCAGAACTCTACCACCTAGTAAAATTTTCAGCTAGTATATCTATATCTATATTATAAATACGAAAGTTTGGATGTTTGGATGTATGGATGTTTGTTACTCAATCACGCAAACACTAATAAACGGATTTGAATGAAATTCGGCACTCAGTAGATGATACCCCAAAATAGCGCATATGCAAATAACTTTTATAACGCCGCGGCCAGCGCGGTGCAGCTAGTGTATAAGTTTATTTTGCATTTTCGCAGATGGATCTCCTGATGGTAAGATAAACCATCGCCTATAGACACCAAAGACCTTAATAGCGGTTGTGTGTTGCTATTCGTGTGGCGGGACGGCAATACGACATGCATAAGTCTACCGGCTACCTTAGCTTCCTAACCGGAACACGACGATGACAAGTATTGACGCTATTGCAGCAGGAATAGGTAAGGGGGCTGGTACCAAATACCCGGGCAAGACGTTGCGGAACTTTACCACCTGTAGTCACGTTGGTAGTGAAACCTATAGTCATTTGGTTGCCTTTTACGACCTGCCTGGCAGAACGGCAATTGATGTATTCTTCAAAGGAATCCGGACTAACACAGGGGAAAGTTCGGACATCACATCGGTATACAAGTGTTGTATCATAAATATGTGTTCTGTGCCAGGTTTACTTGGGTGAGAGACTTCTAGGGAGTTCATCTATTCGATGAGTACAACTTACATAAATGAAAAAATATTTGGACGTTACGATATTTCAATATTATGCCTAAAATTAAAAAAATGAATTATTAAGATCGCTATGTAAAAAGCTTAATTAATATAATTATTAAAACAGTTATGTACAACTCAACTGGCTAAATTGATACAAAAGGAAATTACCTGGCTATTAGTGGTATCAAGGACGGTTTAATATTTGATGATATTTATTGATATTTTAGTCAGTATCTAACATTAGTTGGGTGCTAGAATTGTTTAATGAAAAAGGAGTACTTCACGAGCCAGAGAACCATCTAGGACAGAAACACAAATGGGGACACAACTTTTTATTCTCCTAATTATTTTTAAATTACAATTTAATATATTAATTATTGAAAAAACAGTTTTTTTCGGGATAGTCTGAGCGTGATAAGCGTGGTACAATTTTCCCAGCACGATTTATCCCATTGTAGACTGACGAGGCGGCTAGCGAGTGGTGATCGTTCCGTTTGCTAACCTTGACATAAGTAGATAGTAACTTTATTAGAGAAGACTTTAATGAGAATTGAATCCCATTCATAGGCGCACAGAGCAACAAACGGTCTCTAGTAATAACGAGCAGTATAACCGCTCTAGCCGCTATACTGTACAAAAGGTGCTTCCCGAGGGAATCTTACGACTTGAATGGCGCTCGTGAAATAACGCGATTAGATCCTGGGTGAACACCGAACAGGATGAAACGGTTCCAATTTCATCTTGTTAATACCTTCGCCATTATATAACAGAGCATTATTATATTAATAATTTTAAAGCTTACATTACAACTGCAAGGTTTCTATAGTATAAATCAATATTATTATTTGCGATAAGCGAACCTAACATCTTGCGACTATACATATTAGATATAATGCTTCGTAATTCAGAAAATATGTGTCAGCAAGAAATATTAGATAATGTTAAATAATAAGGATTTATAATTTAAATCATTCAGATAAGATATGGACTATATTCCGATTGACATTTTAACTTCGATCAAAAATAACGACGTTTTTGATCGGAGCATTTTAAGATATATTTGATGAGTTAGTCATAAACAAATTGTTATTTTTGTAAGCTTTCTCTTTTTTAGATTTAATCCCCTTATATGTATATTTAACGCTAGACTATCCGTTGGAAGACTGCTTCGTGGTCTAGGTGTTAGCCTATTCAGCTATCAGAAAATCCCGGGTTCGAACTCCTGATCGAGAAAAAGGAGATTATGTCGAGATTTTTCTCAGAAATCCAAAAATCTAAGCAGCAGCTCGGAGTCTAGTGGGTGGCGTGTTACCACTCCCGTGCTCGGATGAGTGCGTAAAGCCGTCGGTCCTGGTTATCCCTAGAAAAAGTCAATATTCATTATCAGGTCGGCGAAATGAGGTGATGGGAACACCACTCAACTTAACAACCGACAAACCGGTGAATCGTGGTGAACCGAAACGTTTTTAGTCGATTAATTTGGAAACCGGGGGTGACGATAATATCAGTTGGTAAAGTTTTGCGACGTCTCGCCTCATCATGATCATCTGTGGCTTTTGTAAGTCACTTGATTTTTGTATTTGACGCAACTAAAATGTCTAAAACTAAAAAAACTAAAGTGCAAATACAACTCCATTTGTAATTTTGTTAATACATTTGTACTGTTTCACAAATCACTTTAAATTTTAATTAAATCACCAACCGGTTTCGCCTTTTACGGCATCTTCAGGGTTATGAAACTTTTATAAATATAGTCTTAACGTACACAAAACAAGGTATGCAAAAAGGCATTCAGTAGGTTTTTTTTTTTATAAAAGTCTCATAACCCTGGAGATGCCGTAAAAGGCAAAACCGGTTGGTGATATTAATTAAATTTTAAAGTGATTTGTGAAACAGTACATGTGTATTAACAAAATCACTTGATTATTGTTAAAATGCAATTTAGTTTTATTTACTTTTAACAAAATAATATCATAAAATCGTTAGGACATAGAAACAGTAAATACTTTATTAGCAGTGTAGGATATATTTGCCAATACCACGGATTAAATGGATACGCCTTTCAAGACATTTTCTTAGTTTGTCCGTGTAGCTTGCAATTACATACAGAAATACAGAGTTATACTACTTACCAATGAAATAAAATAATTTTAAGGGTAATTTGTAAACCTTGTTATCTCATTCGGAACGATAAAACAGTACAATATGATTTATTTCTAATTTTTCACAAAATGTATGACATTTTTGACAGTAATGCGTAATTTGACAGTAGCGTTTGCTCAAATACGCGGCGACACGTTTCCTTCCCAACGGCGTGTCTATTAGTATTAATGTAGTCTGTGGTCAATACTAAGTCAAAATCTTTGCAAGTAATAATTTCTGCAAATACTAGTAACAAATTAACAAAATTTCGAATTCCACGACATTTATGGTGAATTCGTTTGGTGACAGTTGATTTCCGAACAATGGCGGGTAGGTGTAATATATCGCTCCATAAGACAATACATTGTGGCCATCAGATGGCGACATCTAATAATTACCCCATTGTGAGTGTGAGTTATACGGCTCCTTTCATTTTCGTCCTGGCGAAAATCGTTTCGATATATTATGACCTTTCATTAACCAATTTTCTATTTTAAACTCTACTCAGGCAACATAAGATTTCAATTGCAATAACTGTTAAACGGTAATCGCTGATCAAGCTTAAATGGGTGTATGTCGTTTTATGGGTCTTTAATAATTTTAGAATTCAGGATAAAGGATTCACTGCTTTGATACTGATTTCAGAGAAAAAGTGGAATTTATGTGTAGAAAAATAAAAGAATCTATGAAATAAATGCAGTACACATTATTTTTCCGAAGCAGTGGGCAAATAGGCAACTAGTTTACCCACAACGAGTCCAATAATGTAATGAATATTATCTATAAAAAAAACGGACACATCCAATCTTAGTTACGTTTTTCATCTAAGTTACGGAATTTGAACACAAGATTTAGTAAATTTAGCGTACAGATGATCGACGGTCAAGCTTAACTCATGGGCTTATTGTCACCACGAAAATAAGTGCTCCCGTGCGATTTGCAGTAAGTTTTAATAACTCTGCATGTTGCATATAGCAGGGCTCTAGTGATATAAACGTGAAAGTTAAAGGTAGTTTTTTCGGCATTATGATTTATAAATAGTAAGCATATATATTAGCTTATATAGGAAATTGAAATCTCAATTGCAAAATATAGTTTGGTGGTCATGTGTTAAGGCCCCTTTTGGAATACATACTTGAAATCAGAAATACTTTATTCAATAAAACTTTTTACAAGTTATTTTGATTTTGATTGAATATATTAGAAAGAAAGAAAAAAAATATTTATTTGCAAGAATATGGGTGTTACAAGTTGTTAAAAATAAATTAAGGTACCAACATATTCTACCAATATATGGTGTACAAATATTTAAAAAAATATCATTATATAATATTACATTTAAAACTATAAATTGTATACCTTGATTAACGCAAGAAACAAGCGATTAATCTTTATCGGATCGACAAAATGCGGTAATGGAGATCATTATCAGAGAGTAGAGAAACAAGTCGATCTTTGTAAACGGCAAAATCTATTGACATTCGTCTCTCCGCAGAACACTCACTTCACTCTACTTCCTCTCCGTAAGGAACTTGACGTGACATTTATTTATTTTTTTAAATCTGAACAAGTATTTCTAAATGCTATTTCCTCGTTTAGCTACTAATTATTGTTTCTCGAATCATGTCCGCGATAATGGACGCATACACGTTACTTAGAACTTAAACGAGATCTACAGGAGGTTATTTATATATTTAGCCCATTCTATCCTGTGATTCCTCCTTGTGTTAAGGTATAATAAAAAATACCTCGGATGTAATCAGAAGATAAATCCGATTTAGCAGTACCAATCAACAAGCACAGGATGAATATCAGCCAACCATTGGTGTTTGCGATAAGCTTTTAGATATACACAATATTAAATATTACAATTGTTATAAACTTCAATCAAAGCAGTAATTGTTCCCTAACACATGCCATTAGTTAGTGATACATTTTAAGTTAATATACATATTTTCCATTTCTATTTTAGTGCACTAGTATTGAAAAACTATTAAACACATATTTTTTGTTACTTATACTTTTATTTGAAGCATCATGCCCAGAATCACAAGACTCTTGTTCACGAAATCAGCACATCAAAGAACGATTTGGTGAGTTGGTACGTCGTAGGGACATTGTAGTCACTGAGTTCATGTTTATCAATATCTACTCAAACAACAATGACATCTTGCTGTGCCCGAACAGATGTGGTATCTGCACCGCCCGCTGAGAGACACATCGCGCAGCGCTGAGCGACGTGACGAGAGAACACTCGATATATTTACATTTCCTCCGCACTCCGCGCAGTTTTCGACGTCTGGTAATTTGAGGACGGAACTTGTTGACAAATGCGAGTAAGTATTGTGAGTCTTTACACGTAATGAAACTAGTGTTTAAACTTTAAAGTCTGGTGCCAGCTTAGATCAAATATACTAATTTAATCTAAGGCTGTCAGACTGTATTCTAATCTGTGTTAGGCTACTTACTGATGTGCGTCGATAACTACCGAAAAATGGACGCATGATTATAACAATGCAATATATATAATAACGGATTTACAGATTTAATCGGATAAAAACTGGTTAACGATAAATAGAAGTCCACTTGCACAAAAGAAAGAAAAAATAAATAAATAGAATCTTTATAAATAAAAAAAATGAAAACCATTTATTTTCATTAACTCAACTAATACTAAATTACATAGTTGTTTGGACACTCATTTTAAGTAAAAAAATACCTGCACTAGGAGGCCCCGCTCTTCTATTTCTATTCAAGTTAAGTATATACAACTAACTACTTAACTAACTAACTTACTTACTACTAACAAACATACTTTGGTGATTTTTATGGTATTATAACAAATTAAAATTTTATATGATGTATGCACGTGAGTGTGTGTGTGTATGTGTGTGTATGTGTATGTATGTGTGTATGTAAGTGTATATGTGTGTGTAAAAATAATGTGTAGGCGTGCTTGTTTTAAGGCCAATTCAGAATATTTTTCCGATTAAGGATTCCGATTGATTGTAAGTTAAATTTTTCAACCATTTAATTAATGTTTTTTTACAGTCATATCTTGTTTTAATGTAAATTTGCAACAATTTATTTATTTTATTATAGTTAACAGGAGATTTTCTACGATATTTTTTAGTCACGAATAAAGTTTGGCTTGAGTAAGTAGGGGCAACAATGTCATATCTTCTTTTTAAAAGCGATGTGGGGTTAAATTTTAAATTTTTATGCACTCTTAGGACAGTAAATAAAATATATAACTTACGAACGGACAAGTGATTACTTATTTTATAAAGCTCAGTAGTAGGGTATCTAAATGGTTTAAAGAACATAGCTTTTACAAGAACTCTTTGTGCTCTTTCCAATACCATGAATTTTGTCTTTGATGCCCCTCCCCATATAGGAATACAATATATGATAACCGATTGAACTAAAGCAATATAGATTTTGTCTCTTAACTCTTTTGTAGTCACATGTTGTAATGTTCTGAATATGTAAATCTAACTCTACAACTTACTAGCTCGTGATGAGAGTGCCAAGATAGTCTTTGATCTATTATTACTCCCAAATATTTAACATTATGGACTCTAGTAATTACAGTACAGTAACAAGATGTTTAGTTTAAGTAACAAGAAAAGCAGATGTAATGTGATTTAGTGGTGTTTAAAGTTAGAAGATTAGCTTTCAGCCATGTATAAATCCTGGCTAATCCCCTTTTTGCGCTCTCTTGTACATCCTTCCATGTATCCCCATAAAATACTACAGCAGTATCGTCAGCATATGATATGATTTCCCCAGATTTTATTTTCATGTTGCAAAGATCATTAATGTAAATTAAAAAGAGAGTGGGACCGAGAACACTTTCCTGTTGTACACCAAAAGAATCTTTATGTGCAAGAATATGGTTATCACAAGTTATTACATATAAAATATTTTATAAGTGACTATTCACTTTTTAATTCTTATTTCATTATAGTTATATTCATTTAAACGTATTTCTATTTCTAATTTATTTCCGCGCAACATACGGCAAGAGCTAGAACAAACAGAAACAAAAGAAGAAGGAAAGATAACGTGTTTAAGAAACCTTTTTATAAATACAAAGCTTGTACATTGACATGCTTCTTTCTTAGGATCCTATCTCTATAGTAAATTATGCAAAAAAATTTCTAAATTGCCCACAAAAAATAATAGAGAAGCCAAAGACACAATGTATATTAGGTTAAAAAATCTAGGCCATGATGACGAAGTTTGTGAAAGTAAATTATACATAGAACTCAAATAAGTATAAAAACTTATACACACGCACTCACGTACGCATTCACGCACACACATACACACATACGCATACACACACACACAAAAATATAACCGTGAATATATGAATTATCAGTTTTGGTACAATATACTAACAATAATCTAAAACTATATACAAAAATGAAACCGAGAAGAAAACAATGAATATGTATCGTTGCGATATAAAATACTAGCGATTCAAAGGAATTTCTGCAATTTTTTTTGACATCGTTAAACCGTATTGAATACACGATGAGTAGCGTGTTTCTAATTATCCTCAAAATTACAAAGCTGCCCCGCTCTGGACTGTGTTCACAATTACAGTCCGGTGAGTGAGTTCGTCACTCCCTCCCAAAAGTTCATTCATACTCTAATCCTTTCCTTTGAATCCTTCATATTATGACGACCTTTAATTAGAATAACGAACTAATGAAATTAACGAATTCATTAAAGACTTTATCTAAAAAGACATAATTATAAAGTCTAAATAATTGAATGAGTAATTTTCAGTTAAAAGTTTTCAAAGTAGATTTAATAACAAATTCATTTTATTCAATATGTAAAAAAGCAGAACATTAAGGTTACCCCAATGTTGTATACGAATTTATTTTAGGAATATATTGTTTTTGTTTCCAAAAGTGTAAAAATGGCGAATGAATCTAGAAGTTGTACAATAGCTTCTCTATCTCAAAAGTATATTGATTTTCGAGGAAACAAAAGAGAACTACAATAAATGTTAATCATTACTTAAATTTTCATGCTTTCAGAAAGTCTCAAGTTTTCATTTGTACTGTATTATAAAACTGTTTTATTGAAATTGTTTTGAGATGATTATAATACATCCTTTCTAAACTATTTTGTTTTTTTTTTTCATTGCACAAAGAAGCTCAAAATTAAACGATTTCTTCTAGTTCATTTTAGAAATATATTGAGAACAAATACTAGTGATTCTTCTTGTACTTTATTACTAGAGTTTTAACATGAAATCTTTTAATCTCTTTTTATATATTTGTAACACCAACGGTTTTTTTGACCAATTTACTTGTTTTTATTTAATAGATTTTTTAAACTGTTAAAATTCAATTTCGCCTTCGAATTATAGTTGATAAAAACTATTACATGCGCATATTTTATTTGAATACAATTAACGTGACGATGAATACTTCGTCATAATAGCTTAATTTTTATTTACCGAAAGTTTTGTGTTAGTAGTACTTTTATATGACTATTATATCACCGTACTGAATCACAGACTTACTACTCTCAACTCTCCGCGCTTTTCTGCCGGTACTGACTTTCCGATCGTTGGATTCACGTAAATGTTTTATGTTCAGTGAATGTATACGTAAATAACGTACTAGTAAAATAACATATCGTATTTTAGTTTCACACACAGATAACAGGCAGTGGGTTTTCTTGAAGCACAATAATAAGATATCCGTCGGCTAAAGACCACAACAACGTTAATTTATACTTGCGCTCTTTTATATTTGTGGAGGAACAATTAGCCTCGTGTGCAAAATATCGGGTACCCTTTAACAAAAAACCAATGCCCTGGCGAATTGTCTAGTAAAGTGGCAGTGTATTGATATACATATCTATTGTTTTCCTCTTGGCAGCTGCGTTGCAAAAAGCCATATTTTTATTATCTATTTATTGGAGTGCAGGATAATATGTTAAAGAAAATAGAAAAGCACAAAAATAAGTTTAACAAAAACTTCTTTTAACTTAAGTCTCATAAGACGCTTTCGTATTATTTAAAATAAATCTCATCCTGCCACTGATTAACCCTAACGCTAACGTTCGTTTTGAGGAATCACTTAATACTAACGCACCTAATACCTTAAAATAGGAACAAACATTTAATATTCTGTAACTTGAGCTATCGAGACTGTATCGAACATGAGATCTCATAAAGAAAATTGGATATAATAACCGAACGGAGCAAGTTTGGAATTACACAACGATATTGGCACACTTGATACTTTGTCGGAATATTGGCAAGGAGGGCAACAGCGGCGACTAATGAAAATCAACACTTTTGTTAACTTATTATCCGTTCGTCTAAAGAGGATGGAACTTCATATTATTGTGAGGTTTCGTGGTTACTAGTTTGCTTGAAATAGATATTTTGTATCGTCTTATTATTTTTTTAATACTTTTATCATTTCAAGGGATACAGCGCAAACGCAGGAATAAAATATTTTAGTAATTCATACTTCGAAAATTAATGAAAGAAGAAAATTTAAAACAGAAATAGCTGTTAATTATTTTGCAATCCATAAAAACGAAGTCATAAAAAGCAACATGTGTATATACCTACATCGTACGTAAGAGAGTAGAGATGCGTGTTTGTCAATCATAACATTGGCTGACTCATGATAACGTGATAACTTCAAATCCGAAGCCTGCCTTGATTGTTTTATCAATAAAGGCCTAACACTAGGTTCACCAATTACCTGATACACTCATGGACGATTTAGAAAATATTTTTTTGGTATCTCACATATATGCACAAGTACGTGAAATACAATTATATAATTTCTCTTTAAACGGTAAAGCTGTAGTGTTTTGCCTTAATTGATGCGATTTATTTATAAGAATAGGCCAACTGTCGTTCTGCCAGGCAGGTCGTAAAAAGCGACCGATTGGCTATCGAGTCACTACCATCGTGGCTACTAGGTGGTAGAGTTCTGCATTATGTCGCCCGGGTCTGGTACCACCGCCTTACCTATTCCTGCCGCAATAGCGTCAGTGCTTGTCGCTGTCGTGTTCCGGTTTGGAGGGTGAGGTAGCCGGTAAACTTATGCATGTGGCATTAGACCTCGCCGCAAGATAGCAACGCACCATTAACATCTTTGGTGTCTATAGGCGATGGTTGACTCTTTCCATCAGGAGACCCATCTGCTTGTTTGCTATCTTATGACATAAAAAAAAAAGCAATTTTAGACGATACTACTTTCATTGTACTTGTACGTATGTTGTGACATCGAATTATTTGCTATCGTTGTCTTAGTTCTTGTCAATATTATTTCAGATTGCAAGCAAAAAGTAATTTTTGAAATGTTCTATACTGTAAAATAATATCGACATTTAATGGAACTACATTTTATTATAACAAAATGTCTCATCTACGATGATTTAGCTGTATAACCCTAATAATGTTTTCATAAACAGTGAAACCATGACAAGCGTATTTTTAGTAGGAGACTTACTTCACAGTCACCAGTATATAAACGCACACCAACATTAATACCAATTGTATCTGAATAGATCGTATGCCATCCGGGAGTTCGTAAAAAGCAAACGATTGGCTATACGAGTCATTACCGTCGAGATTACTAAGTGGTAGAGCTGTGCACCGTCTTGTCCGGGTATGATAACATCGCTTTACCTATTCCTGTTGCAGTAGCGTCAATGCTTCTCACTGTTGTGTTCAGGTTTGGAAAGTAAGGTAGCCGGTAAACTTATGCATGTAGCATTAACACCCCACCATACGGATAGCAACGCACCATTAACATCTTTGGTGACGGCGGTTTCTTGTTATCAGGAAAATCGTCTATTTGTCTGTTTTAGAACATAAAAATGACTTAATAACTTAGCACGCTAGTCCACTTGGTCACCCTAGCCAAGACGCGCGTCGTAAGCCTCGATCAAGGGCTCTGTTTATCCCGCATCTCAAATTGTCTGTGTCTTCTGGTAATTGAATTTATAATGGTTTAGTTTGCGTATTAGTGTTTGCAGTCTCGACATCAGTTAGCAGGTTACACATTACTCTGCTTAAATATTTACACGAAACTCCTCCCCAAGGATCACCTTGGAGATAAAGTGAAATTACGTAAAGTAAACGTAGCTTGTAAACTTTGATAAATAATTCATGGAAATTAATTTGATTGCTGAATTCCAGTACCAGTAATTTATGGGTACATTATATAAAGTCAACAATTTGTACTGGTAATATATAGCTGAATGAATAAGAGGAAATGAAATTAAATATTTCGTTTCCTCTTATTCACCGGTCGTGTTCGCTTACACTTCGCGGTCGAATACTCCAGTTATATATATACTAGATGACCCGGCAAACGTTGTTTTGCCATAAAATGTTATTATATATATAAACCTTTTTTTATATCATAAGACAACAAACAAGTAGATGGGTCTCCTGATTGAAAGAGTCAACCATCGCCTATAGACACCAAAGATGTCAATGGTGCGTTGCTATCTTGTGGCGAGGTCTAATGCCACATGCATAAGTTTAGCGGCTATCTTACTCTCCAAACCGGAACACGACAGCGACAAGCACTGACGCTGTTGCGGCAGGAATAGGTAAGGCGGTGGTATCACACCCGGGCGAGACAATGCAGAACTCTTCCACCTAATAGTCACGATTAGTGACTCGCATAGCCAATCGGTCGCCTTTTACGACCTGCCTGGCAGAATGGCAGTTGGTCTTTTCTTCAAAAGAGCCCGGAACCAACACGAGGAAAAACAACTTCCTCTTGAATCACTCTATATATTAAAAAGCCGCATCAAAATCCGTTACGTAGTTTTAAAGATCTAAGCAAACGTAGGGATTAGGAACAGACGGCGGAAAGCGACTTTGTTTTATACTATGTAGTGATTTCTAAAAGATAATTAAAATGCCACGATAAGACACGCTGAAAGTCTTTCAGGACCCATTGTTCACCTAATTTTTTTACTGTTGTTAATTTTGAAAAGAACTTGTCACTGGAGGCCGTGCTTACTGTTGTCGCTAGTGAAATTCGAACGGATAAAAATTGCAAAGTATTTTTAAAACAATAGATCCGTATCAATGTATGAAAAATATGTTTTAAGGAAACACTTCAAGTATTGCACTTACACGTCTACCGAAAATACTTCACCCTTTTTACTGCATGTCGTCAACATATAAGTCATAGAGTCATAGGACGTCTACTGTTGAATAGAGGCCTCCTCTATTGACTTCTACTATGACCGGTAGGAAGCAGCTAGCATATAGCGAGTCCCTGGAACCTTGACTATGTTGTCTGTCCATCTGGTGAGTCTCCCTACGCTGCGTTTGGCGTTAAGTGGTCTCTACTCGAAAATGAAAATTTTTTTTCAGAGGATTATTTGGATATGCACTACTCTATTTGGTTAAAAACAAAAGCGCAAAAAACTGCTAATTTTAACTTTTTATACGACTAGTAAATTCTTCAATTGAATATTTGATTTATTTATTTACAACAGGCGAACTTATCGCCTATAGACATTTTTTACCAGTTAACCCTAAATATTTGTGGAAAAAGTACGAAAGAGCACCTGTACATTACATTATACTATATTTTACAATAAATAAAGAAAATAAATACTGTTGTTTAAACTTACGGGCAGTTAAATCTATTTTCAAATATTTCTAAGTATACAAGTGTACTTATATAAATAAACACATATAAAAATTTGCGTAAACATGCAACAGTAAATATGGTAAATTATAGTATGTACATACATACATATATGAGGTGAAAATAACACAATAATAGTAATAATAACAACATTAAAGTTATCCTCATAAAATTTAAAAATTTATTTAATATTTTTAAATTTTAATATACTTTGGATTGTAGCAACCCTTGTTCCACGTTAAGTATCAAGATGGCAGTATCATAATCCGCCATTCCTGCTCTGTTTAATACTGTTATCCTCTATCCGGGCTATTGTACTCGTAGCAAGCAATCAAAGTAGCAAGGAAGAGCCGCTTGCACTAACCCAATAAAACGGCTAACAAGTGCAGCGGCGAACATTCATCACGGGCCTTCGCATAGCTAATTTCATTAGCAACGTTGCTATTACCATGATTACCAGACCAGTTGGTATAGTTTCAAATTAGTTGGAACTTGGATGTGGAATAATTACTGGATTAGTGGAATAACATTTGCATATTTATGAGACGTGTGTGGGGGTTTGATTAGTTCAATTGAATTATTTTGATTAACTGTCTATTAGGCGGCCCGTCAATTTGGATTTTAATTTATTTAATTTCGGAATGTGGGTAGTTATAACTATTGATGCGATTTTAATAACTAAGATGACAAACTTTTTATAATTTTTTTAATTTTTTGTTTCAGCTCAGCTCAGTTTCAGCTATTTATCAGCTCAATAATTTGGGGTTTAATAAATAAACTCTTTTGATTGATTTGATGGCGCTGCGAAGAGATGTTGGTTCTCTCTGCTTTTTCTATTGCATTTACCACGGGGTGTGTTTCAAGGAGTTGTTCGGTTTAGTACCATCTCTTTCATACGTAAGTCAAAAATCGCCCCGTCTCATCCTTTTTTATTTTATTAGCAAATTAATTTCAACTAAAATATACGTAAAATGCGTACTATTTTATATATCATTAGATAATGATAACAAACAAATAGAGAAATAGAGCAAATCTCCTGATGCAAAGAGAAACCATTGTTCATAGTGTACATACATGTCACGAGTAGGCATGTCTATTTATTATGCTTACACATTATACATAGACAACAAAGATGTTAATGTTGAATTGTTGTCTTTGTGGCGGGATAGCAACGGCACCTTCATACCGGCTCTCTTACCCTGGAAGCTGGAATACGACATTGTCAAACATTGACACTCTTGCGGCAGCAACAGGTACAACACACCTGAGCGAAACGTTGCTGAACTCTACATCTAGTAGTCATGATGGTAGTAACTCGTATAGCCAATCGTTCACCTTAATAAATTGCCAGCCAGAATGGCAGACGGTCTAAGCATCAGACACGGCCCGGACCAACACAGGGTATAAATTTCAATCACCGGTAATCCTTCAACATAATTATTTAACGATTGACATCAAACCACATGTTACGTGTTACGAGTTACATGCTGATATGTATTGTGATACTAATCACTAAAATTCTCAAACTGGTTTTAAGTATTACTGCATTATGTGGCTTATAGCTTAAATGTATAACAGCTGTTTCCTCTTTGCGAACATTAATAATTAAGTTTGGCCACACTGGTTATATTATAGGACATTATAGGTAGAATGAACAAAACGCCTCGGTTCACGATTTCGCCTTTGTAGGGTCGCGATATGGGTGACCCCAATTTCCAAGGCAGCCAACGTTTACGACGCTTCTCCACAACTTAGTGGTATTTACAGGCTACCACTTTTCTTGGAAAATGATTATTTATAAATATGAACATAAATAATTAATTAAGCTTACAAATGATTTTCCCGTGTTGGATCTGGGCTCCTTTGAAGAATAGACCAACTGCCGTTTTGCCAGGCAGGTCGTAAAAGGCAACCGACTGGCTACTCGAGACACTACCATCGTGGCTATCATTGTGACTACTAGGTGGTAGAGTTCTCCATTGTCTCGCCCGGGTATCGTACCACCGCCTAACCTATTCCTGCCGCAATAGCGTCAGTGCTTGTTGCTGTCGTGTTCCGGTTTGGGGGGTAAGGTAGCCGGTAAACTTATGCATGTGACATTAGACCTAGCCGTAAGATAGCAACGCACTATTAACAACTTTGGTGTCTACAGGTGATGGTTAACGCTTTCCGTCAAGAGACCCATCTGCTTGTTTGTTATCTTATGATATAAAAAAAATATTTACAGCCTCGATAATTCAATGTAAGGGTTAACTAATTAATAAGATATAGAAACAATACAATGTAGTACGCGGAACGTTAAATTAATAATTAAATACTTGAAAAATCGTAAGTGGCTTCCTTTTTAAACTTCTAACAAACTTTCTGTCAATGATTTTTTTCAAAAGTGCTGCAAAACAGAATTCAGTGATAACGTCATACGTAACCTATCAGTCTGATCAGTCTGAACCAACGCAGCAAGGAATTTGTCAAACACTAACATCAATTCACAGTGAACAGTAAAATTTCACCGTAAATAGTTTGTGAACGTGTCAGCACAACCTATATCGTCCACATTTAGCGTAACATGTCTTGTAGCGATGCCGCGTAGTCCGGTCCGTCGTCGTGTCACAAGTGAGGACGCACCTTAACACAATACGGAAGCAACTAGCAAAGGAACTACGGCAGGTAAATATATTATATATATCACGGAGTAAATATATCTTCATATCTTAAATACAATGAAGTAATACTTCGCTTGGTTAATCAAAATGGAAACGGGATTTTTTGTATATGTGTCTTGTAATGAAAATATATTTAATAAACACCCATATTCAGAAATATAAACATCTATGCTTATCCCACTAATACTTGTCCCTGTTGGGAATTGAACCTGAGCTCCATCGATTGCGTAGTGAGGGTTGCTAACCACTCGATCAAGGAGGTGGTCGTTATAAGGTACAGGGAATGTTAAAGTCAGTATTTTGTTGCGCGTGTGTTGTGAATTCAAGTTAATTTGTCTTCATTTTTCAACAGAAAATATCATTAAAAAGTCGATCCATGTGTGATAACAAAATAATCAACGTATTTAAACAGATATGTTACTGAGGTAGCGAGGGTTTCATCTTCCATCTATGTATATCAATGATCAAATAACTGGATGATACAATAATCCAGATGCGAGCCAGCCATTTCTACGACGTAGTAAGAACCATAACCTGATCATTTCATATAGAGTTGATATCACACGTATCAAACTATTTGACTGTCAGTGTGTCCATCGATTTTCGCTGCACGCCGAGGCCCGGACGCTGCCGTTGGTGACACGGGTGGCCGCGGTCTCCGGTTACATGGTGCGGATAATTTTATTATTCAGCCTGCCCTCCGTCCATTAACGTGATTGGCGATGCTCGTATTGGTTCACTTTATTATTTATAACTCATTTAACTTTCATTTTTGCAATTTATCTGTAGCTGCGGAATTTTGCGCACTATCATCAATGTAGATTACATTCGAACCAGCCAATTACAGGAGCACTAGAGGGCAAAGTTCTTTAATGGTAACGCTGGTAACAATTTATTAGTATTAACGCTTTTTTTTAACAGGTTGGAAGGAGACGAAGAAGAGACTACGTATCTAGATCTTCTCATTCTTTACCCTTCACTTAATCCCGAAAAGTGTCAGGATCTAGTTTTCGACAAAGGTGAAACCAACATGTTCAATTCAGAAAAACATTACTTTTAAATCTATTAGTAATATTTAATTGCACGCTATTTGAATTTAATTACAATTGTTATTAGTTTGCTTTTGCTGTAAATATTTAGTACCTACGATAAACCCTCATATTCAATTCGTTTATAGTATTCATTACGTTTTAGTTATTCAATAATAATATACCTAAACTCGTAGCCGCAGTAAATTTACATTTTACAAAATAAATTATTGTGCTGTATTTATAAATATAGGAACAAATAAATTCCAATTTTATAAGAATTTAATTTCCCAACCTTAGAACGGAGTATTAAACATTTTGAATGTTGATCCTATCAATTATAGAGGAACCGACCAGAAAAGCCTCGTTTAGAACGAAAATTAACTTTTTGTTCAAAAAATAACCCTTTATTTTGATTGAAGTATTTTCAGCGAGTAACGGAGAAGAAGTTTTCCTTTAATATTTAAAGGAAACATATCCTGTAGCTTTATTCCACAGAGTCTGGTTCGTTTTAAAGTGAACTGAATAAATAAGTGGTTTTATAAAGATTAACATATCTTGGGTTCGTCGGGATAGCTCGTAGCCGCCTTAAACCGTACATAGAAAGCCATTATAATTTTCAAGGAGTCTTTGAAATATTAAAACACTAACTTTAATATTAATGAAAAATTTTATAAGGACAGCCAAGCTAAGCAGAACTATCACTCTGATTAGCGTGCGTCCTGATTTTTAAGTGATATTTGACAGATAAGCGTAATTGATTTCTAATTTGACAGCGACTTTGTTTATTTAAAATTAGTAAAATTTACATTTTTAGCTAAAATAATGTTACAATATACTTTATTTTTTAAATATTAATATCTGAATGTTAGATCCGTTTGCACCAAAATATTTAAATAGTTATATAATATTAATTACATAAAACTATTTAAATACTTTTAAATGAATTTAACCATAGTAAAGTAATTTAAAAATATTAAATTAGTTTCGTGCAAGAGGACCTTACCCCTAGGGTACCCCTTACCCCTGATATGGGGTGTTGGTATCGACAACCAACACCCCATGTCAGGAGTAAGTTTGCTTACTTTAGGGTTATTTATATGTAATGAAATGATATTTCATTATTTCTGTAAGAAAAAACAAGACAAGCCAGTTGAGATTCTTCCACTGAATATTCTCAGGCCGCGTTCCGCTCCAGTAGTAATTATAAAGAAATTGACTCATCAAAAATACATGGAGAGAATATTTCTTAAATTGTAGAATTAGTAAAATGTATCTTGATATTTGAATATAAATAAAAGTAATTTGATAAAATTTTAATTTAATATAAATAATGTAAATATATAGTAATGTATATTGTAACTTTAAAAATTCTTAAACTACATAGAATATATGGAAATTTTCATATATTTGCACATCATGTTATGGTAGACCATGCTGGACGCTGGTATCTTTGATTATTTTAACAACTTTTAACTCTTGTATTATTGAAAAAAAAAATTTTTTTTTTTCATTTCATTTCAACATTCTCAAAAACATTTTGAACTGAGCAAAACAGTCAGTACATACATCCTTTGAATAAGCCGCTGCATCATTGCTCCTGTTGAATGTAGTCAATACAAGGCCATTCGATGTGGCGTAAAAAAATTTAATAAAGAAATATTAAGAAATACAACCAACAGTAACAGACCAGTAATGTGTATTTAATTCGTAGTATATTGACCAATAAATACTACATACACACATATTATGTAATATATTATGCATATTACGTACATAGGTACTATATCCTAATATATGTATGTCCTACTAGTATGTGTTAATTAGTATGTGTTAATTTTTAAAATCTTCGGATTTTAAAAATACCCGTAAATAATTCAAAATATAACATTAGTTAAGTACATTTAGTTTAATAAAAAGGCATTTCACAATAAAAGGCAAGTTTTGTAGAAGTTGGTGCTGTCAGACGGAAGTGACGCAGGCTTCGACAACTGTTATCGCGATTCCGGTCCGAATTGCGCCAGGAAAACTTGTGTGACGGCGACTTGAGTTAGTTGGGCCGGAAATTAAACGTTTGGCCTTTCTATACCGCGCTACCTGCACACACAATACACGCGCCGAACGGCAACGTACTACTGGTTATTGTGTAAACAATTAATGGACCTCTGGTATTATTTATTTTTAATTTATATTGTAACTGGCCTGGCTCGCTGGCCTGGCTGGACCGGCACAGGCATATTTGCTTTCGTGTAAGGTCCACAATTTTTTGCCATCCCTTAGATTATTACCAATATATTTATTCTGATGTGCTATGTAACAGAAGGTGCTTTAAGTTTTCATCGAGTAAATTGTTCAAAATGATTGCATATACAGTTTCAAACATGTTCACACTATCTTCAGACAAAAACTTACATTTATAATAATTATTCTGATGCTGCTAAATTTTAAACAATCTTAAAAACAAAGTTTTAATTTATCATAATATCCAGGTAGATTTCAACGATTTCTCAATTAAAGGGCCATTCTGCGATCCCATTGCCATTTAGTTATGAAATATGGATAATATGGGATATGCACTGTACACGAGATGTACAAGCAAATCAACCGACATCGAGCACCGCAGTCGAGGAGAAGTAATTTGATTTTAACAATTCCTTCAGAGTCTGAACTATTTCATACTTCGATAGGTTTTTCCCTTCACAAATTAGTGAAAATTCTTAAGAAGGGTTGGGAAATATAACAATTTTAGATGGCTTTTGCAGTTTTCCTGCGTTCAAACCCTGCAACCTTTAACTATTACTTATCTTTAATCGATATAATGAGCTGGTTTACATATGTACGTACCTCGGTATATAAATTTTGAGCTCATCTACTATTTGTTATATTAATTGATAATAATTTGTCATAGCGAAATAAGTCACAACGCATAATATTAACCGGTTATATGAAAGGTTTGTATTTTTTTAACATGTGTGCGACTATACTTCAATGTGTTGGACGACAACATCACCTGCATCCTCAGGCAATAAATTATGGTATTGTGTATGAAAATATTTGACGACGCGTATTGTATTCAGTGTCAACAATCCGAACGCTCGCTGTTGTCGACTGTCGAGCTAAGCCGCGACTACAAACATATATTTTTGTTAATTTTGATTGAATATATATTGTGGTCAATTACAGACCAAATTTTATACACGATAAATTTGAATTTTAATTGTCACCAGTGTCAGTATGAATGCGAAATCCTGAGTTCAAATTTCATGTATTAATATTCTTTGTTAATTTTTTTGAAGAAATGTAATAGCATGTGTTTTGTAGTTTTTAGCCAAGTAGGCTGTATATATGAGGTTGTGAGGTGTTTTAGCTGGTGCAAGCACAGTCAAGGCGGTGACATCGTACCTGGACAAGATGTCGCAGCACTCTATCACCTAGCAGACACGATTTATTTTCAAAATTACAATATGTGATAATCTGAAGGGCTGTAACGGCGACATGGGGCTAGTGGGTGAGAGGAGTACTCACAGTATAACATGGTACAGTAAACAGAATGACAATAGACACCTACGATATAAAAGGTCCATTGGGTGTCTGCGTGCACGTATCGTTTGGCGGTGATGTAATGCCACCGACATAAATGTATTGACTACTGATAATTCTACACTCTACATCTACAAAACTTAGTGAAACTACATTTTCAATCGACTTCCTAAAAAGAAGGAGATTAACAATTCGTGGGAATCTGTTTTAGGGTTCCGTACCTAAAAGGTAAACCGGGGCCCTATTACTAAGTCTCCGCTATCTGTCTGAATGTCTATCACCCGGCTGTATCTCATAAACCGTGATAGCTAAATAGCTAAAATATTCACAAATCAAGTATTCCCGTTGCCGCTATAACAATAAATATTATAAATAAAAAAATGAAGATATTAAGGGTCCCCATACAATACCTAAACGTGTTTTTTTCATATTTTTTTAAATATGAGAGTACGGAACCCTTTGTGCGCGAGTCTGACTTGTACATGGCCGGTTTTTTAGGTATATCAATCACGGAAAGAAGAGATTTGGAAAATTTTTGTTTGTTTCAAAGGGTTGTTGTTGTTATACCCTTCCCAAGTGGTCCCATTTTAAATTGGAAATCGGTTTTTTGCAGTTTTACTGAGTTAAATTATAATGCATTATTTGTATATAATTCACTTGACTATTTCACAAAAGTAAATAACTAGTATTATATTAGAAAACTATCTTTATCCGCGACTTCGACCGCGTGGAAAAAAATCTAAAATTAAAACCTGCATAGTTCCCGTTCCCGTGGGATTTTCGTGATAAAAACTGCCCTTTGTCCTTTTTCAGTTCTCAGACTATCTTTGTACCAAATTTAATCTAAATCGGTTCAGTGAAATCGGACAGTGAAGAAGAGACAGACAGACAGAGTTACTTTCGCATTTATAATATTAGTATGAATTGTATTGTCAACCAGCTTGCCCGCGATTTTGTTCCCATTATTACCATTACATTTTAAATTACACATTACATTACAAACACACATTACTAGTTTTTGCTTATACTGTTAAAAAAGGAGCTGATATTACTCGAGAATAATGTGGCTTGCAATAGGTCAAAGAATTTCCATAATCGTTTTAGTAGCTATTGTGTATATCTATTACAAACTTACAATCAAATATTTCCTCTATATAATACGAGTGTATACTATTGATATTTTATATAAAATTTTGGATATACTGGTAACATTACTCTATAAACCGAAACACGACAGTGAATTGACCGCCCCGACGGTCGTGTGGTTCGCCATTCTGACTACGCAATCAATCGTGCTCGGGTTCGATTTCCGATAGGTGTATCGATTTGTGTGATGAGCATATAGGTGGCTTGTATTTCTGCGTTTGGGCGTTTATTAATGTATTTCTATTTATATATGTATTTTTGTATTAGTATCGTCAACTTACATCCATAGCAGAAACAAATAATTCACTTACTTCGGGGTTGGATCATTCGCGTAATTTCTCCGGCGATATTATAATTTAATTAAAAAAATACTCTTGTGGCAGCAAATTGTGGGAAGAAAAATTGTTTTTTTAAATTTCAGTTTGAATTTTTGTTTTAGTAAGTTGACATTTGTATTACGAATAGTATAAATAGTATTTTATTTGTGTGAGCCAGTGTGTGAAATCACCCTGGGTTCCAGTTCACGCTACGATGACTGCCAACAGATTCGTGTCCCTTTTGTTTGTGTGTTTGCTTAATAACGGAGGAAGGGCTGTAATCCCTCAGGCCCACGGCGAATGTATCTGGCGTGTCAACAGATGTAAGTTTAATTTACAGGCGTAAGTGTTGCTTACGGCTCGGTGATTATCGTCAATGATTACTATAAAACAACGGTTTGTGTAGTCGCGGATGCTAAGAATGTGTGATCGATATATTATTATGTTAGCGAGAGGTCTCTGCACTTTTGTTGCTTTGAGGCTACGTTGAATTGTTTTTGTTATTTGTACGGGTCAGTACTGATAACTTATATAGCAGACCCGCGTGGATTCGGCCACGAGTAGATTAACATGTTGTCGATACACTCATAGTCCACTCTCCTCACCACCTCGATGTCTGGAAATTCACAACCGTGTGTTTCTCTCAGCACTTTTTGCCTAACACTACTCCCTTGTGGAATCAATTACTCGCATGGATGTTCCTAAATGGATTTTTTTATATCATAACAAACAAGCAGATGGGTCTCCTGATGGAAAGAGTCAACCATCGCCTATAGACACCAAAGATGTCAATGGTGCGTTGCTATCTTGTGGCGAGGTCTAATGCATGTGGCATAAGTTTATCGGCTACCTTACTCTCCAAACCGGAACACGACAGCGACAAGCACTGACGCTGTAAGTTAAGTTACTTGTACTAGACACAAGCGAGATCATTGTCCGTTGATGTCCGTTGATTGTCCGTTGAACAAACATGAGCGTTTTCATCATATTTACAACCACGATAATGTTGTAAATGTGACCGTTGTTTTATAGTGGCCACGATGGTAGTGACCCCCATAGCTATTAGTTCGCCTCTTGCGAACTGCCCGCCAGTCTATGTTCAAAGGAGCTCGGACTTTCGGGTCTGGTCGGAGCAAATTTCATCAAAATCCCGTTCAGCGTTTTAGCTGTGAAATCATAACAGACAGACAGACAGAGAAACGGACAAACAGACAGACAGACTTGCGAATTTACAATATTACTATAGATATTTCAGAAGCTTGCAACTTTACCCGCATCTTAATTACTTCGGATACCAGATTTTTTATTAATTTGGATGTCATCAATAACTTCTACTTGTATATAAATTTAAAAATGTATTAAAACACAATTATGTTATAAATTTGTTATAAAATTCAGATTAAATTTCAATCCGTAGTAAAATTCGAGCTTTCAGCCACAGTAGCATACACTCTGAAAATGTTAGATATCTACCTATTATACCGTACCGTACCGTTCAATAGATAAAGTGACAGACATATAATGAACAATTATTTACAGGCTTTCGTTTATCAACCCCGTGATGGTTCCGCGTTCCTGTGAAGAATGGCCAACTGCCGTTCTGCTAGGCAGATCGTAAAAGGCCACCGATCGGCTATTCGAGTACAACCATCGTGGCTACTAGGTGGTATAGTTATGCATTGTCTCGCTCGGGTTTGGTACCACCGCCTTACTACCTATTCCTTCAACAATAGCATCAGCACTTGTCACTGTCGTGTTCCGGTTTGGAGGGTAAGGTAGCCGGTAAACTCATGCATGTGGCATAAGACCTTGCCACAAGATAGCAACGCACCATTAGCACCTTTGGTGTCTATAGGCGATAGATGACTCTTTCCATTAGGAGACCCATCTGCTTGTTTGCTATCTTATGATATAAAAAATCTTTTTAATTCAAAGCTAAAAATGGTTTATTCGTATAAAGCTTTACAGGTACTTTTGACGAGTCGAGTTTCTACCGGATCAGAACATTTCAGAGTTACTAGTGGCCACGATCGGGCGCAGATAAAGACAAAAGAAACATAGCTACTAAGGCATGAGATAGTTATCACATAGGCTGAGACCAAACGCACTAAATCAGAAAATCTCATCAGTGTAAATGACAAACACTGTCTTTGTAAGTACAGTACGCGAGTAATACGTGTGTCTATTGTTCGTGTTGACGGTTCAGTGTTCACGCCGCGGCGACTGGCGACTGCCACCCGATCCGCCATTGTCTCATTCGTGCGTCTATCTAATATTACAGGAGGGACGGCGATACTAACCACACAATCCCATAATCCTCGTTATGCTAACTTTACTAAATACATTTTAATCAAGTTTATTTTTCCTAGTATCCGATTTGAGTTGATTCGCCATTTCTTATTTCTTGCTCATGAAAGTTAAAATGTAATAGTCGTGTAAGACTAGGTGCTAGAATTCTGCATTGTCTCGTCCGGGTCAGGTACCACCGCCTTACCTGTAATAGCGTCAGTGCTTGTCGTTGTCATGTTCCGGTTTTGAGGGTAAGGTAGCTGGTAAACTTATGCATGTGGCAATAGACCTCGCCACAAGATAGCAACGCACCATTAACATCTTTGGTGTTTATAGGCGATGGTTGACTATTTCCATCAGGAGACCCATCTGCTTGTTTGCTATCTTATGATATAAAAAAAATAAGTAACTGGTGAGGCTACTTATAGAGCTAGTTTGTGACGTTGCTTGAAGGCTGTTGTTATTTTATATACTTACTTAATGGTACTACTTTACAATAGTACTGCTTTAGTCTACTACTCTATAAGGCGCAAATCCGACCTCGTATGGAGTGCTGCTCTCATTTATGGGCGGGAGCTCCTCAGCACTAGCTCTGCACTTTTGATCGCATTCAACGTAGAGTGTCTCGGATCATCGATGGCAAGACGATTTCGAATCGACTTTATTCTGACAAAATTTAAAGTTTCATCTTCACCATCTTGATATTTGCAAACCCACAACCGTGTGATTCTCGAGGCACTTTTTAGTATATGTAAAATCAGTTATCGGCGGAGATTTTTCCGAAATGGATACGACTTAAAAACCTTTAAAGAAAGATCTTACTCGTTCTTAAAAGGCTGGCAACTCAACTGCAAGAACCCTGGTTGTGTAGATGTCTATGCGCGGTGGTAATCACTTACCATCAAGTGAGGCACCTGTATGTACCGCTTTACGTATTCCTGCCGCAATAGCGTCAATATTTTTCACTGTCCTTTAGTTTGGAGGATTAGGTAGCCCGTAAGCACACACACAGAGTAGCTGGCACACGAATAGCGAGCAACCCACCATTAACATCTTAGGTGTGCTTAGGTGAGCTTGTCTCTATCAGAAGAGCCGTATGCTTCTTTGCTGCTTTTGTGATATATAAAAGAAAACTCAGAAATAAAATGATCGTTCATTTGCGCAATCTTGTGTTCTCATTGTAAACAAATTTTTATCAAGATCAACCAAACTGTTATCGAGTAATAACGATAAATATAGAGATACAGATAGACAAGAATTAAAAAATGTTAACTAATGTTGGTGAGTCATAAAACGAGTATTTAAAATTTAATGTGTAAGCAGACGCTACAGATTTATATATTATAGTAGGTAATATAGATGTAATTAGGTAACGTTTAAATAAAAACATTATAATTCTGATGTAACATTTACCTATAAGATAAGAGGGCTTTATTAGTTACCCTTCACCAAACGGAGCACACGTTCCCACTCTCCTCTAATCTCGGCAAACAATCCCGTGGGACCGCTGACATTGCCAATATTATCTCGCAATAGCGTCGACACTATTTACTGATTTTAAATATGGCTCTATTATTGGTGCGACTTTTAATGCTTGTTACTTTTTTAACATTTATGTTAGCGCATGTTGAGTGCGTGAAATCTGACTGCATTAGAAAAATATTGTTTGTATTTTTGACCTTATATTATGTATGCTTATTCACTCGTTATTATAAAATGGCTAAACCGGTTTGAATTTTCGACGTTAAGTTTGTCTTAGATGCGAGAAATTGTATTAAATAAATTGGTAAAATGCGTGTCGGGCCACGAGCAATGTAGAGTTACAAAATGGCCCGTCACAATAATGCGGACTAAGAAGAGAGCTTATTGTTTTACATTATGAACATTTAACCTATTTCGGTTTCAAGGGAATCGGGCGTGATGATACATTTTTAAAATATTATTTCAAAATAAAAAACCGATCCCAATATTATTAAATAAATAAATAAAATTTATTCTTTTCATTAACTTAATTAATGGAAAATACAAAAACAACTGGTTAACTGTCTGTATACATACATAATTAATTTGCATTGATTTTATGTTTGTATATTGGTTTTCTGCTCCTTTTGGGTGTTTTAATATTTTTACTGCCCAAATACCTAAGCGTAAGTATGTACTCACAGGGCAATCTTGCTTATACTTTAAGAGTCCGCTCTGGTAGGATGCACGTCACGAGAAATTGTTTTTGAAGTCCTGTGTTTTGTGCCCCTCTTTGAATAATACACCATCTGTCATTCTACCAGGCAGTTTGTAAGCGAACGATGGGGTATGCGAGTCACTCCATCGCAGCTACCAGGTGGTAGAGTTCTGCAATGTCTTGCCTTGGTCTGGTAATACCGCCTTACCTATTTCTACCACAATAGCAATACACCTAATGTGCCAGTTGACAGTGACAAGCCCTGACGGCTTGTCACTGTCAAGTGCCAGTTTAGTGAGCCGGTAAACTTATGTCACCACAAGCACAACAATTCACCATTAACGTCTTTGGTATCTATAAGCGATCGTTGTCTCTTTTCATTAGGACAACCATTTGCTTGCTTGCTATCTAATGATATAAAAATATACACTGGTTCACAATAACGTAGTTAATTAATATCCGGCCGGATTCGTATACACAAGCATCATCAGGGCATTTACAACCATTAACTATAGTATTGTTACACAATGTAAATACTCTGATGGTGCTTGTTTGATAATTATCACATTAACTTTATTGTAAATATGTACAAATACAAATAAACATTCCATTGAAATGGAATTTCATCAAGTGTCAACGATGAAAAGTGTAGAATAGGTTTAACTTACCTAATTGATTTGGAGGCGTACTTTAACTTAGTTGTTATTATTAAGTACTAAATACTTAGTTGTTATTATTAAGCTTAGTTATTATTATTAAGTACTAAATAAAAAACGGCCTTTAACAATTAAATTGTGGTACTCCAACTATGTAAGAAAGAATACAATTTTTTCATATCATAAGATAGTAAGCCTCCTATAGACCAAAGATTTTAATGATATGTTGCTATCCCCGTGGCGGGGTCCTAATACCACATGCAAAAATTTACTGAGTACCTCACCCTCCACACTGATTATGACAGTGACGAGCACTGAAGCTGTTACGTCAGGAATGGGTAAGGTGATGGTACCAAACCCGGGCAAAAGAATGCAGAACTCTACCACCTAGTAGCCACGATGGTAGTAACATTTTTGCCAGGCAGAATGGTCGACAGTCAAAGTTATTCTTCAAAGGGGCCCAGCCCAAGACAGGGGAAATGTTGAGGGTTCACTAAGTGCTGATGATGAAGAGCATAGAATAGATATAACTTGGTTGATTTGGATGCATATTTTAACAAAGTTGTTATTTTTAAGTAGATACTAAATTGGAAGATGGATATTTTAAGAACGGGACGATGTTACGCCAACTGTGTAAAAAAGAAAATATTTTGATTTAAGGCACTTTAGTTCCATATATTACTCCCCTGTTGCTTCCCCTCACAAATAGTGTGAGATGCGCCTGTCAACGCAAACATCAGTAAAAATAATCCAACATATCGGGGCAATAGTGTTAAAAATACCCCCGTGTCGCGTGTCTCTGCCGACTCACCGCTTTCCCGTAAATTAGCTCGACGGATTGAAAGCCGCGCGACGCCGCGACAGCGCCTGTCGCCGCGACAGATTGCCCGTGACACACCGCTTCTCGTTGTTAACTCAAAAATGAACTGACACCACACGTTTTGTCGGGAATAAGCATTTTATAGTGTGATCCTGATTGTTAAACGAGGCAATTTCTTGATGCAAAATACCGTTCAAATACTTGAAAATAACCTACTTGTACTATTTCAAAGAGTACTTAGATCATTAAAACAGTGATTTATTAAATAGGCAACCAGGTTTTGCCGGCTGGTGAAATGGGTGATGATCCCCATCACCGCATCTTACTGTATGGATCGTAGTAATCATTCTATAGTTGCTATAGACCGCAAACGACAACTTTTTGTGCTCATACTATGCACAGAGATGCTCTTACACCACTATTATCTACAAAAACCGTAATGAAGCTTTATTAAGCTTTTGCCCAACTCGCTTATCAAACCAATGCCGTCGCCTAAACCGGAACACGACTGCGGCTTCCACTGATCCAAATGAAACCAAACCCGAGCCAGTCATTGCAGAACTCTAATATCTAATAGTCGTAATTCTAATGACACGATTGGCAAATCATTCACCTTTTACATAACGCCTGACAAGAAAGCAGATAATCTATTCAGAAGGGCCCGGACCAACACAGAAAATATAGTGCTTTAGAATATAGTTTTGCTGAAGAAAAATAATATCAAAGAGCCAATAAAACAAAACCAATAAAAAATATTCGAATTAGCAAATAATTCAAGTTTAATCGGATTTTTATGGTTTTGTAATTATTGTTATGGTTTAAATGATCGCTTCACTTCAATCGGCGTAGTTGACCGACAGCTGACAGACAATTGATCATGTACTTGATCTCAATTCCAATTTAAATTTTGTTCCAGGGTGCCAATTTTAATGAGATTTTAATTGAAACTGATTTGGATTGCATTCAAGAGAAAGATTCTGATGATAAATGAGAACTATCATCCTCACACAATAAATCAGCAAAATTTTCAAGAAAAGGTTATTAATTTAAGCCAAGGCATAGGCATAGACCAAGGCATTCCATAAGTATCGATTTAAAAACATCTCTTTCGAGATGTTGAGATGATATTTAATAGTAAAATTAATATATTAATCAATATAAATTAAATAATCTGAAAAACTCCATGACGAAATTAAGATATTAGCGTTTATTGAATGCTTCAACTGTCATAGAGCGAAATGCCATTCGACTCTCCTGCAGATGCTGCGTTTACGAAGTAAAATATGCGATGTGTTTATGTTTGTGGCACTGCGGTGGACAGGTGTGCCGTTGAGGTCTTTTAAATTTCAAACCTTCGATAAGTTTGTTCCGTTCCTTACACTGCTTTTTAATTGAACAGTGGCAGTGTAGAAGTCACATACAAGATTTCACGGAAACTTGAAAATTAATTGCTTTAATTTTGTTTCTTAATTATATGTTTCTGTAAAGCGACGCAGCCCATTTAAATGTATAAAATATGTGAAAACAATTAGTAATAATAAGTAATCCTTTTGATAAATAAAAGATAAAAGCGAACCTTCATCTTAAGGCAATGGCAAATAACTAAATCCATTAGAATTTTTATTTTCTTTTACAAACATTTTTAATAAAATATTGTTCTAAAATTTTAACAATTTTTAATTGGTTGATTGGTATTTATACGAGTATTTAAGCTTTTTAAATACTCGTATGAATATTTAGGCTCTCCTGATGGAAAGATAAACCACTGCCTATAGGCACCAAAGAATATGTTTATGATGCGTTGCTATCCGTATAGCGGGGTGGTAATGGCACATACATAAGTCTACCGGCCACACCCTAAGCCGGAACACGACAATAACAAGCATTGATGTGTGTGCGGCATGAATAGGTAAGTATATACCCAGGTGAGACGAAACGTATATATTATATAACATATTATGCTTATACACAAAACAATAGACAAAATCTGTAAACTGATTGACCGTTTAGGCTATTTCCGAAAATTCTCGCTAAATTTAGGTATTTTAATCTCAATGAAGCAAAAACAATCCCATAACATAGATTTTGAGCTCAAAGAGTTCAAAAATCTAAAGTTTGTAAAATGTGTTTATATTAATTTTTGAAAAGCTGGTTATTTTTAAAACGATGATCGATTTCGATCTTTTGAATGTCATTCAACGCAGTTTTTGAGCCTTAAATGTTTTATTAGCTACAAAATCGATAGATTTAAAAATGAAGAAGAAATGCCAAAAAAATTGTTCATAAGTTTTCGACATTGATTAATCCCGAACGAATCAATCCATCGATTTTGATCCAATTCACAGTATTTCAAGCAGTTTTTTAAGTAAGCTGATTAGATTTAGAATCGGTTTATTAGTTTGAAAGTTATTTTACAAATATGAAGTGAGTTTAGTGTAAACAAAAATATATCAATTTTATTTTTGAAAAAATATTTGATGTATTTTTAAAGAACTAAAATATTGTAACAGGTCAAAAAATGATTGATCTCGAAGTTATGTCGAAAAAACACTTTTTTTGCCAAATTTTTTTCAACGATAACTCTCGAACAGATGAACCTATTTTGATGCAATTTATGCATTGAACGCAGACTTTAAAAGAAAAAATCTGATTAGATTTTGTACTCAATTTTTACACTAACCTGGAAGTTATTAAAAAAATACTGTTTCACCAAAATTTATTTTGAGGTTTTTTCGAAATTTCTCAAAATTTCCTAAGCCGAATTGATTCGAATTTTCAGAAAGTCTAAGTTGAGCAGAATCCAATCAACTGCCATCAACCGAATTCATCGGTCAATCCATTCAAAAGTTATGAGATGTTTACACACACACACAAATATATAGACGTACTGACGTCTACGTGAAAATAGGCGAAAAAGGTTCGTAGGATCTCAAAACACGAAGATCTGTTGAAAACTCGATTTTCGAAAATCGGGGCAAAATCAGTAACTTCCTGATATACATATCTTATCTTGGAACTTAGAATTAATTTCACAGTAGTCATTCGTTCTAGTTGAATTTGAGCAGTAGTTAATGTTAGAGTTGAAATTGACTGTAAAAATGTGTTGGGTGCGACGATACGATTTAATTACAAAGTAGTTGCCTCATTTGAATTAAAATCTAGAAAGAAGACACTACATTAAAAGCTCTGCCTTATTAGCTGATGTTCTCGTGGTTAAGACGTGGCGCTACTTGCGCAAGTTTACTCAAGTCATTAGCTGGGGTACTAAAGGTTTCAATTACGTTTTAATAGCAAAAACAAGATAGTAGCTTGAACGAGCTATCGCAGAACTATCCTAAACTTTTTCTAAAAAATCAAATGTCATTCAGTTATTTGTCACCATTGATTTAGATCCCTCAACTTGTATGTGATATAGTCACCGGACAACTCTTTTTAAGTGTCTCTCCCATGACTGACTTAATATGGCAGAATCCGTACCAACGGGATAATCACATAACCAAAATAAAAATAATAACTCAAGCGTAAGTAAGCCTTAGTACGCTACGAATACAATTTCTACGACGCAACTATAGAAACTAAACAAATCACGTAAAATAATTTTAATTAAAATAACACTAATTCAGTTAGCATTTGAGATCAGACTACATTACTCTCGTTGTCCATTCATACTCGTTAGCTCCATAATATCTGATTTTAAGCCGTATTCAAAGTTGGCTCGGTAACAATTTAGCGTCGGTTTTATATGAAAGTGTTCCGCCGGCGACTTTTTTCGTGTTTATACAACTGGCTGCAGGCTGGCGCGATAGCTTTATCGCAACCTAGCTTAGCCGATTAACGATTTAGTTGAAATGACATCAAATTATCAATTCTTATTCTAACTGTACCTGACTGTCTGGAGTGTAGAGAGTATGTATTTGAATGTGTGTATGTGTTTGTTAATTTACACTTAAAAGACGATCGAACGGAATGAAATTTATTTCAACAGACGGAAGCGTAGTTAAATAAAACATAAAGTTGATTATAATAATAATATTTGATATAAGTTAGGAAGGTGGACTCTGACTCCATCCGGAACTGAAAAGAAATAAATAATTGAAACAAAGGCAGGTACAAGCTTGTGTCACGTGTAACATTTTCAGTGTTAGATGGGTCTGGCGGTACACGATGTACGTCTCTGTTGAGACTGGAGACTGATTTAACAAAATAGCGAGTTGGAAATTCTAAATTTAGAAGGATTCGCATGACTCGCATCTGTTAAAATAAAACTTGCGACTAACACGTGGGACAAAACAGGAATGCTTTTAAACGCCCCATTGAATACGTTGATGTATGTAATTTCAGATTGTTCACAAAAAATTAAGGGGCGCGTTATACAGAATGATTATAATGACTATACAGAGATACGAAAATAAAGGAGATATGTACTATGAATTGATATCGTCCAGTTATACTTTAGTAAAATTGCATTCATATTTTTAAAGTATATTCGATAAAATATTAGTTATCTAACCAAAAACAAAACAAACAACAACAGCAAACAATATTGCTACAAAACCTTATGTCTAAGAAAACTGTGCATTTGGCTTTATAAACTCAGAATCATTATTAATATCTGTAATGCTATAGGAGGCAGTTGTCACTTGACAGAAGAGCTTCTGTCTTATTGGCCATTCTATGCTGTCAACCTTCTAAGTACATTTAAACATTGTTTAAAAAAACGGTGTCTTACCTTCAATTTACACAACAATATGACTCCTGCGTATTTGTGTGGATTTTAATAAATCAGCCTGTATATGCTTGTATCGTAGCAGCTGAGTGTTCTAGCGAGTGTGAGTTTTGACACGGGAGATGATATCGCGAACCTAATAGAACCTATTGAATTCCTACATAAAGGAAGGTGCGTTCAAATAGAGGAAGTACTGTTGTATTCAATGAATCGACTTTCATAGGTGTATTGTGTAATGTTGTGACGCAGCGCATTATTCACTAAATTGTCGGTTGAATTCCATTCAGACGATGGGATACATAATTTAATACAAATAAATCATTTGAAGCATTTTGTAGGGCAGCGACCCACTATCTCGCAGTTTCAATCGTAGAGTTCACCTGCTTGAAGACCCGCTGGTTATACGTATTTGGTTGATTGATTGTAAGAGCCACGAACAAAAGAAATATGTACGTATATACAAAAAATATATGGTATTGTAAAGAAAATACTCGTTACTCTTTATGGTTATCCCTTTTCGCCTAGCTGTCAAATCATAAAACATATGTATTTTTCAAACATACATTTTAAAATTATCGGTTTCCTTATCTAGGCCACTGAAATATAATATGCGTTGATTTCAATGCAACTAGGTTAAATTTTATTTACCACTAGCTGCTCGAACTGGCTCTATACGGAATACTCCTGAAGAAAATAGATCAAATATCCCTTTTATGTTTCAATTAAAATACGTAATTTTTCCGTATAATTTAAAATATTTTATTTACACAAAGTCTTGTCTCATCAATGACGAATACAACAGAATAATCTGAATAGATGCAGCTACTTTTATGTGTTGCGCGGAAAATATGTAGCAATTGATTTTATTTAGCGTTTACATTTGTTTCATAACTATCCAATATATAAAATTTTCATGTCATAATTTTAATTACCATACTCCTTTTAAACGGCTTGACCGATTTTGAGGAAATTTTATACGTATATTCAGTAAGTCTGAGACTAGGTTGTTACCTATTTTTATACCCCTTTTATTGTAAATGGTGGTCCGTTCCAAATTTATTTTTTTAATTTTTTGGACTATATTTTTATTTTTATTTTTAATGCCACAGCATAAAAAATATTTTTTAAGCTGTGGCATTAAAAATATATCCTTTTCATCCATCTACCGTCAACTCCTATTTTTAATAGCGATATTAGTAATGTAATAATTTAGATAATAAAACCACGTTTGCCGTGTCAGCTAGTACAATATATTATTCTTTATTTTATCTAATTGTGTGATCCAGCAAAGTGTGTTTCAATACAGTGTGATCTTGTTTTCTTAATTTGGTCTGAAAATATTATTTCTTATCTTTTTCTCATACTTTTATCACTATATATAAGTATAAATTGAAGACGTTGAAAAACATAATATCATAAAAATAAAAATAAAAGTCATCCCTATTTTTTTTGACCGGTGGCCTGCCTATCACAGCATCGGGTACGTATACTCATCCCTAAAGGCCTGTAACGCACCTACAGTACCTCCGGTGTTGCAGCTGTTCATGGGCGGCGGTGATCACTTACCATCGGGTGAGCATCTTGCCCGTTTGTACCCTATTCCATAAAAAAGACACCAGTACATTCACAACAAAACTTGATTGGATTTTTATAGTACGTAGTTTTTCTAGTCATGTACCTACTGTAAACTTACTTTAAGTCCTTGTACTCAACGTCAAAGAATTTTAGTTTCAATTGAAGCTTATATATAAGCTATATGCTTTAATTGAAGGCACTCTTAAGAATCAACGTTGTCCATCAAGGAGCAACTAAATTGTTGACTCAACACTTTAAGTAGCTACCGGATTGACAACGCGGCCACCAGTCCACACATTCAAAAGATCAGACGAAATAGAGATTGTATTTTTCATATATATTTTTAAATAACATAATATTATGTGGTATATATATATCGCAGTGAAATTGGCAATAGCCGTTAGATTATAATCTACCTAGGGAGTTTATAATTTGGTTAGGTTAGTTATAGTGTTTCATTCTTCGTGTTTAGCGAGTAAACATAACTATTTTTGAAAATGAGGAAATCGTATAAAAATATTTCTCAAGACTTCGTGTAGGTAAGATTAGTTAAATTTATATTTCCAATAATCTTTGGTCACTTGCCAAGTAAGGGAATCATAAAAAACGTGTGATGTATGGGAGGCTCCAACACTTTGCGATAATTAGCTATTGATGTTTCCATAAATAATAAATGTATTTCGCCTTCTAAGGATAACAATGTGAGTTTTTTCATCAAACTCATATTCTATGGCCCATCTAAACTGATATTGCCGGTAGGCACGAAGACTTATTTCCCACGTTATAATCCAGGAGTCTACACCAGTTATTTGCTCTCCTATCAAATATAACATATACTATTTATTTAAATCAATTATTTTTAATACATTAATAAATATAAATTTTAATAACACTTTTGCCCGACACGGGGATTGAACCCGGGATCTCATATTCTGAGCCAAATAGGCTACTCCTAGACCACGAGACAGTCATATACGTAAAGTTATCTTTAGAAAGTAGTTATGCCTAAAAATATATATTGCAAAGTTATCCTTAGAAAGTTTTCCCACAGACATCACCATGGTTTTTCTTAAAAATACATGAAAAGTTATCCCTAGAAAGTTTCTCCCACAGACAACACCGTAGTTTTTTTCTAAAATTTATTTATTTATTGTACAGTTGCATTACATAATATTTTTCATAATACACGTAAAGTTATCTCTAGAACGTTTCTCCCACAGACAACACCGTGGTTTTTCCTAAAAAATACATGTAAAGTTATCCCTAGAAAGTTTTTCCCACAGAAAACAGAGTGGGTTTTCCCAAAAAAATACATGTAAAATTATCCCTAGAAATTTTATACTACAGACAACACCTTGGTTTTTTTCTAAAAAATATAGGTATAGTTATCCCTAGAAAATTTGCCTATAGACAACATAGTGGTTTTTCCTAAAAAATATATGTAAAGTTATCCCTAGAAAGGTAAAGAACGTCTCATTGCCTTAATTAACAAATAGGTGAGGCGACGAGAAGTCCTAATCCTAATGCGGATACTGGCTTTCTTCTACATGCTTCATCAATGATGAGACGGTTATGTAGCTTATATATATCAGACATTGCAGATTTTGTAATTTGACACGCCATGTTTTAGAGTGACCATGCTAACTTGTTGAATAAACCGGACTTATCTATATATAAACTAGCAAAAAGCAGAGCTTTGTAAGGGCTCGCAAAGTTATACTATCTAGTAATATTGTTATAAAAGTATTTTTATGAGAATTACATCTTTTAATGTATGGACTTTATTTATAATTATCTAACCTAAAAAACTCAGCGTATTTTCACCTAAATATTACATTTACATCAAAGACCCGCGTCGTCAGGCTTTGAACTAGGAATATTTGGTTTTTGTTTGTTGGTATTTTCAAGGAAAAATATGTATTAAAAATAAAGGTTGATCTTATAAAAAACACATTTTTGACATTTTGCTGAAATAATTGTTTTTTTTTCAAAAATCGGGAAGTTTCTGGTTTTACGTCGATTTATGAAATTACAAATTATATTATTTAAATACCATTCTAAGGTGGCTAGTGGATAAAAAGCAGGAACTTTTTTGGGAAAAATTATCATGTTGGTAACCCAGACCATAACGAATTCATGTCAAATTCAAATATTTTATCCACTACCCATCTAAGATTATTATTTAAATAGTATACTTTAAAAACAACAAAGAAAAATATCGACAGCGTCCTGGCTTTAGGAAGACGGTCACAGGTTCAATCCCTGCGTGTAGATATTTTTCTTTGTTGTTTTTGAAGTTTTTCTAGTTTACCCAAGCACAAGGTGAGTGCTATAACACAAAAATAATTAAATAACTTGTAATTGTTTAATAACTGTGCAAAACATCTTTGATGGTGTGGCCGCGTTTCCGATCCGGTAGTAGTTTTTTTTTTTTTTAAATATGTTGACGTGTCAAAATAACTTGTAAAAAGTTTTATTGAATGAAGTATTTCTGATTTCTGATGATGCGGTAATAAGCAAAACCGGTTGAGTGTATAAAAATATATGAAATACATGTGAACTAGAAGTACAAGTGAGTTTATTTGTAATATCTATTTTACATGGTTAAGGCAAGTTTGATAAAACCTGTGGCTTTTACAAACTGTTTGGTAAGTATGCAGATGGGCTATTCTTCAAAGGAGACTCTGACTAACAGGGGATCCGATTTATGAAACGGCCAGGTTACGGAACTCTACTACCTAGTAGTCACGATGGTAGGGACACGTATAGCCAATTGATTGCCTCTAACGACCTGCCTGGCAGAACAGTGGTTGATCCATTCTTCTGAGGAGCCCGGAAAACACGGAGGAAAGTTCATCAAGATCGGTATAAAACTGTAGAACTATAAAAGATCATTATTAGACACTATTATTATTGTATTTGTGCTTTAATTTCACTTCGAAACATATATATGTTTAATATATCACTCAACCGGTTTTGCCAGAAATTGGCAGGTTTAGTTTCAAATAACTATAATCCATGTTTTTCTCCGTGTTGGTCCCGGGCTCCTTTGAAGAATAGGCCAACTGCCGTTCTGCCAAGCAGGCCGTAAAATGCGATCGATTGACTGTGCGACTCACTACCATTGTGGCTACTAGGTGGTAGAGTTCTGCATTGTCTCGCCGGGTCTGGTACCACCACCTTACCTATTTCTGCCGCAATAGCGTCAGTGTTTGTCACAGTCTTCCGGTTTGGAGGGTAAGGTAGGTAAACTTATGCATGTGGCATTAGACCTCGCCACAAGACAGTAACGCACTATTAACATATTTGGTGTCTATAGGCGATGGTTGACTCTTTCGATCAGAGGACCCATCTGCTTGTTTGCTATCTTATTATATAAAAAAATATGTTTAAATAGGTCAGTCAGGACCGCTAACCGCTCAAACACGTGGCAATCTCACATTTATTAATTTAGCCACTCGTATTTTGATAAAATGACATACTTAAATTTTGAAATGTGTGGTTACCTTATTGCATTTGCCCACACTACGTATCAGCTCGGTGGCAAACTTTTTGCAACGGTAAGTGCTCCGCTCATGTATATCATACATGTAATATGATTTTGTTTATATCCCGTTTCCCGTTGATAAGCGTGGGCAAATCATGTACAAGAATAGAATACTTGTTTTTGTCCACGCGCCCTCTAAAGAATAGACCATCTGCGATTCTGCCGGGCAGTTCGTAAAAAGTGAACGCGTGGTTATATCCATCGTGACTACTAGGTAGGTAGTAGTCACGACACAATAGCGTCACCGCTTGCCATTGTCGTGTTGCGGACCACCCCGCCACACACGGATAGCTTCTTTTTGTGTATAGGCGATGATTTCTCTTTCCATCAGAGAGCATCTGCTTGATTGCTATCTAAAAACACCATAAAAGTAAAAAAAAGTAGGAAATAACAGAGTTGATTGCATTTTAAACGCTTTTACGGCTAAGCCGCTGAACAGATTTGGGTTAAATTTGTCGCAGGTAGATGTAAAGCCGGAGCCAAACACGTTTTCTTTTCATATAATTATGAAAATTCCAATTTTAGTCCCCTTAGGGGTATTAACCACTTTTAATACCCCTAAGGGGACTAAAAAGAGGGGATGAAAGATGGTATTAAACGTAGATTTGCGTCATTATTTTTAGGTTTTAAATTCGTAATATTGACGTTACGCTATTCGCGGGCGTGAGTCAGCTAGTGTAAATGTAATAAACTAGCTGTACCCGCAACTTCGTCCGCGTAGATAAAATTCTAAAATAAAAGTCCCGGTGTTTTTTTTACCCCTATAGTTCCCGTTCCTGTGGAATTTCCGGGATAAAAACTATCCTATGTCCTTTCTTGAGTTGCAAATTATCTGTTTCCTAAATTTCATCCAAATCGGATCAGTGGTTTGGGCGTGAAAAGGAAACAGACAGACAGAGTTATTTTCGCATTCATAATATTAGTATGGATATAATCGATCAAAGTGATTCCACTTCTGCTCGCTTATGATATGCACGTTAGGTGTGTTGCGCGCGAGAGAAGAGCTATTTGTCGATGACAAAAATATCTCGTTAATACAAATATCCTAACATACATTGACTTTTGGCAAATGAAATGTGCGCAACCATATTAGAAATAGTAATTATGTGGTGATAATGACGAGAGAATTAATAACTCTAGTATTGTGACGATGACTATTCTAAGCGGACGAGTCCCTGGCAGAGTAGACAGTTAATTCAACATCGTTGAACATTTCTGTTCACTATGATTCTGATCAGAGTGCTAAGTGTGAGTTTTTCTTTTCGCATTCGATCGTGAGCGCGTTGGAGTTTACTAGGAATTTGTATGTGATTTGTACAGCGCCACCTAGTGGTAAACGTGAGAAACCAGTTTACCCCTAGGTGGCGCTGTACAAATCACATACAAATTCCTAGTAAACTCGAAACGCGCTCACGATCGAATGCGAAAAGAAAAACTCACACTTAGCACTCTGATCCTACGTGTGGTAATTCCCATTGTATCCCCATGATACTGTCGAAACAAATCCACGACTGCATAATCTATACTGATCTGGTTAAATAGACTATGGATCAATAAATATTATTTTATTGGTACTTGCGAAATGGATGATGACAAGGTTACTGAAAGTCATTTGTAACATACCTGAAAGAAAGGAAAATTATTGTTAAAATTAATTATAAAATAATATTTCAATATAATTCACAATGGTCGAGTGGCTAACGACTCTATTCCCGACAGGGACAACATTAATGTGATAAGCATAGATGTATGTTTTTCTGGATGTGGTTGTTTGTTACTTATATTTCAGTAATATATATATATATATATATATATATATATATATATATATATATATATATATATATATATATATATATATATATATATATATATATATATATATATATATGCATTTCTATGTATTAGTATCGTAGATTAACACCTATATCGCAAACAAATAATTTGTTTACTTTATGGTTTAGATCAATTCGTGTAAACGAATCAAAAATAACTATTTAATTTGCAAATTTCTGCGAACTTTTACGTTTATCCATGCGATGCAACTGGAAGAAAAAAAATAAAAAGCGGTATAAGATAGAAGTATATCAGGAGAGTCGTTTGCTCGTTTGCTAACCTCTGATATATATTCAATGAAGAAGGATATGAAATATGTTGGCACGCAATGTGCATTGAGCATTGAGCAACGTGTATTACAATTCAGTGTGGCGGTTTCAAGAGCCATGTCGGGGCCGTGGTTTGCGGATAAACGCACATCAATCAACCCGCCGCCGAAGGACAGACAGGATCAAATGAAAGTGTCACGTGTAGCTCAGCTTTATGAGAGCTCGGGTTTGATCTCAGCAGGAGATGGCCGCGGGCTCCTGACTGATCTGTCTGATTGTGGATTAAAGGAAGCTAAAATTTTGTATCAAAATGTAGACAATTCGAATATAATAACACAATACAAAGCAACGGTAAATAAACATTGCGATAGAATTATGATGGTTATTGTTTTAGGTTTCGTTTTCAAAGGCCTATTTCGTATCGCCTCCAATACACGATGCGCTTCATACGGCAGTTATTTATCAACATGAAATATTATACAAGCAGACAACTTTACTACTACTCTCTGTGGCCTAGTGGTCCGGTGCCGGTGTTGACCATATGAGGTCACGGGTTTGATTTCGGGTCGGGCAAATCAAAAATTTGTTTTTTCAGTTTTCTGATAAAAAAACAACGGTGCCCGGGATTAAATAAGTGCCCGGTTGGCGATAGGCTCACCTATCACATTGTGGGACTAAGAATCTTCGGCTAATCGTGGGTGCACGGTTGTATGTACCTCTGTCTACCTCTTCGGAGATTTGGGCTTGAAGATGCTTTTTTTGACTCTACTAATAATAAAATTTATGTAAAATTGAACACCAACCTTTCTAAACCAAAGACTTAACCAAACTAGGCACCAAAGACTTAAAAAACTGGTATTCTCTTGGCTTGTGTTATTAAATAACGAATAGATGTAAAATTGTGTAAACACATAAAGCAAAAGTCCTTTTATTCCAAAATTATGGGAATACTAAAAGCTGTATTTTGCTATACCGGTCATATACATATATCTTATGTGTATAAACAAATTTTAAAAAAAAGGAGCTATGTTTAGCTAATCATTCGTCTTTTAAGAGTAATGGGCCATTCTGCAAATGGTCTATACCTCAAAGAAGGCCAGAACCAACACGGAACTATTACTTACAGTAGTATTGTATAGTTTGTGTTATTACAGGTTTCACTTTAAATTATACATAAAATAGTCATCATTAAGCCACAAACCTGAAATAAAATTGTATTAAAGTTAATTAATTTTTAAGTGACAAATGTTAACGCAAAACAGGTAAACGTTGCGTCCCCAGTAACATGCTTAACAAAACGAAACAAAACGGCAGCATGGCTTAAACTGAATTACAGAGCGCGTTAACATGTCGCGGCTAAGCCGACGCTAAATTAGAAGCCATCGTCGACGGTAAGCAGCTATTTGTTACTAGGGCAGTGCACTAATTAAGATTTGTCGATGTTTTCTTTTTTAATGTTTACATAATGAAATAAGGTACAATGCTGTCCCTTTATGACGACAAGCCCAACAAGACTTACAAAACTGCAGCAAGATAGGAATTAAGTAATGCGTTTACATGTCGCGGCTAAGCCGATGTTAATATTTATTAAACTATAAAGGTGTAAAACATAATGGAAATCAAATGTATGTATTATCATAATTAAAACTATGAAATTCATCACAAATTTAGCACAAATTTATAAGTGAAACACTAGATTTTAACGTGAAATTAACATACTTAAGGTTATTAAAAAGGAAAACAATGTAGAACAATGATTTCATAAACAAAGAAAATGAAGAAATTCCATATTTTTGCAGCCTGAACGATAAAAAAATAAGAAAATATCTGGAATTGTGAGATGGGGACCTAAGAAGGACGCTGACCTACAAATAAAATCAGGAAAATAGCTTCCTTTAGTAATCGGAATACCTATGTTTCATATTTTAAAATATGTAACATAGCATTTATTACTAATCTATCAAAAATAAAATAAGGAAATAAAAACAGGTTCTTCCTAATAATAATTAATTGAGGCTGCTAGAAAGATAACATAATATAAGAATAACGTTTAAAAAACGTATCACCACGCCTAGTTCCCTTGTGGGGTAGGCAGAGTAAACCGACCGTCTATAGACTTTTCGAATCACTACGAATCAACGGTTTGCTGGTTAGCGGGATAAGTTGTGATCCTCGTCGCCGCATTTTACCGACATGTTAACGATTATCGACTATTTCTATCGACCGGGACAGTTGCCTTTACATGTTTATCCAAAGCACGGGAGTAGTAATACACCATTCCGCTAGACTCCGAGTTGCTACTGAGATTAAAGATTTTCGAGAATATCCTCGAAAAAACCCTAAAGCTTTAATAATCAAATATATCGATATTTTTGCTTTGCACTTTGCACATTACTAGCGTCTGCTTCCTTGATGTTTTTCTCACGCAAAAGCTGAGTGTGCTCGTACTTTACGGTAATTTCGGGGAGCTGAAGTAATTTTCATTGAATTTAAAGAAAAAACATCGTCTTCATTTTCAGTCACTTCATTTGCATTGCGTTATTATTAGTGTTTTAATATATTCTGCTAAGTATTTCGAACAATGGAGACTACCCGAAGCGAGGGAAATTTAACTTAATTAGCATATATTACAGTCTTAGTAATTGCATAATTAAAAATAAATTAATAAGGATTTTTTGGTTCAACTTTCCAAGGCTTGAAACGAACTGCCTGCGTCTATTTTTCTTTACAAATATAGTCCTGGAACCTTTAAAAGTAGAGTGAATAGGTTTATTTTGGATAGGCGTATACTACCTTCGTTTACATCGATACATTCCACCAGGTGCGACGGAAGACAAACGCCTATTCCAATTAAAACTTTTAAAAAAAAAACGAGTTGTGGTTGTGTCATGGACATCTTTTACGTGAATACGTCTACGTCATGCGTAACATCTTGCGATGGTAACATTTTTCATCGTCGTTCCAATCGCAATGTTCCCCGTCAAACCAGCCTACGGACCTAGATGGTCTAGACCACGTCCAACTTGTGGATAACGAAGTAGATCGTAGGAAGCCGCTACTATCAGATGGTGACGTTATTACTCTCCGATAACGAAGAAGTAGATGAAATAATCAAAAACCTACGCAATAATAAGGCTCGGGGTCTGACAAAATCACAAATAAGATAGTTAAATACCTCCCTCTCTCCCTTATATTCATACTAGTGTGCATCTTCAATGCACTCCTAGCCGGTTGTGCGTTTTCGGACGAGTGTAAAGAAGCCACCGTTATAGGAATACACAAGCCGGGAAACCCCCGAAATAATGTCAGTAATTACCGTCTCACTAGCCTAATATTGATTAGGCTAGTGAGACGGTAAGACGTAAGGCAAAATATTTTTCAACGTCGCGAAAGCGTTCAATAATATCTGACACAATGGTCTAATATACAAGCTATACCGAATGGGTGTGCTCGACAGACTCGTACTCATCAAACGAGACCAACTAACAAACCGCCGATTTCAATTCCGTGTAGTGGGTTCATCCTCCACTCATAGGTCGATCACAGCAGGTGTCCCGCACTCGTGTCACTTAGACACAAGGAGACACTTCACAAGATTTGCGTAAGGCATATTCTATCATACGCCTGCGTAGCGTTTGCCCATCTCCCCGTACAGATTTGCACCCGTTGCAAGTAGTACAGAATAAATACTAACGTATTGTCACGGGCGTAACATGGTATACCGTGGTATACATTGACCTTCATAAATATCTCGAATTGCCGAGCTTAGCTAGGCATTTCAAGATATATCCAAAAGCTATTTCAATCGCACCAACTCATACCCTAACACACTGCGGCAGACTACATGCTAGATCTTAATCCCGATCCCATCTTACGTAGGCCCCGACATGTTCTCACCATCACCGACTCCGACGACCTGATAACTGTGGCCAACGAAACATACCAAAACACTACACCGCTAACCCTTTTATCATAAATCAGGACGCCACCCCTAAGCCGAGGATCGGTCTCACAGGAGACACCCTTAGGGTGGAGGGCATACGACCCCACATCTTTAAGCTCTAGTTGAGCATTCTGCTCGCCTCCACGACCGGCAAAGCCGTAAAGGCCGTTAAGACCAGCAGTATACAGGTGCCATCATTGATCGATTCGGACGCCTTCATCTTTTTGCGTTCTCGACACTTCTTCACTTTTTCATATGGGTATCATTAGAGTACTACATAACATTTCCTTCAGACGTTATACATTTCTTGAATTTTATATGGCTTCTAAAAGATCGCCTCTGTGGTCTAGTGGTCCGGTGTCGGAGTTGAACACATGAGGTCCCGGGTTCGATTCCTGGGTCGGACAACTTAAAAATGTGTTTTTTCAGTTTTCTGATAAAAACAACATTGCCCGGGATCGGAAAGTGCCCGGTTGGCGATAGGCTACCCACCTATCACATTGTGGGACCAAGTATCTTCGGCTAATCGTGGGTGCACTTGTTGTACCTCTGCCTACTCCTTCGGGGATACGGGCGTGAAGATACTTTACTTTACTTCTAAAAGATTTTTTGTGGCTGATTACAATTTTGCATTGAGTTTTTCACTTAAGTGCCATACATTTCCTATTAGCCTTGAAAACTATTTTTGAAATTATACAATCAATAAATCTTTACAAGAGCTTTCGAATAAAACTTAATTCAATTTTATTGTTGCTCTGAGTCTAAAGATATACCATATTATGCAAAATATGTAACGCGGGAAAATTTACTGAAAATGGCGGCACTTTCTTCTCCACTATTCGCGAAGTACCGTAATCCGCGTTCAGCTTTGATTCTTTAGCTTTCCAGTGGTTTTTCGTACGTGTCACTGACACAAATTTAGAAAAAATGCATATATACAGCTGTAGCTTATATCATACAAGCTATCCTACATAAAGATAAACGGTCTATTCCACATAAGTGTAACGGATCAATTGAGAGGGAATTTTCAGCCTATACCTTAGTTCTCTACCTATCATATGATATAAAAATTTTAAGTAATGTAGCTTTTGTTACACCACATATTTTTATATCATAAGATAGGCTGGCAGATTGCTCTCCTGATGGAAAGAGACAACCATTACTTAGACACCAAAGATATTAATAGTACTTTGCCATCCCTGTGGTGGAGTATTAGTGACACATAGTTTACCAGCTAAGTTACTTTTCAAACCGAAACATTACAGTGACAAGCACTGACGCTAAAACGGCAGGAATAGTTAAGGCGTTGGTACCAGACTCGGGTAAGACATTGCCAAACTCTACCACATGGAAAATATTCGCGATAAAATTAACAACTTGCCGTACCCGCTACTTCATTTGTAATTGCCTTCCTTGAGGAAACAACATTGAAAGCGTAAGTGTCGGCTTGTGCCTAGGGTTCTACATGTGCGTTGATGACTCTTCAAGCTATTTTTGACACCCGTACTGTATTTATTGATAGTTTGGCAATATCTGACTGCTTTGGAGAGATCTAATTTTGACAATAGGGTTATCTTTAAGCAAATAAGATAAAGTGCGGATGCCAGCTAACGTTAAAATATTCCTGTACATTCCCAATTTCAGATTTAAGTTGTGATATCTGTAATCGTAAAATTAAAAAGCCCTTAAAATATCTACGAATCGATCTTTGAAGAAGCTCCGTTCTAGCAAAAAGTTAGCAAGCAATAAGTAAGTTGCAACTGAGGATTTACTTTGAGTTTCATGCCCACTCCCAAGGAAATTGTGCTTTTAAGATAAAACGTTTTGTGAGCTCTCTCGTTTTGGCATGATGCGTGATCAAGATACGCATACATACACATATACAGATGAAAAGAGATACAGCTTAGGCTTCGCCAAAATAAAATTTCAAAACATCTCCAATGTTTTTTTATCATAAGATAGCAAACAAGCAGATGCCTCTTCTGATGGAAAGAGACTACCATCGCCTATAATCAACAAAGATGTTAATGGTGCGTTGCTCTCCTTGCGGCGCGGTTAATTCCACATGCATAAAGTTTAACAGCTACCTTACCCGCAAAACCGTAACAAGACAATGTAAAGCACAGATGCTATTGCGGCAGGAATACTAGACAAGACATATATAGACAACAATACTAGGTAAGACAATGTAGAACTCTAACACCTAGTAGCCACTATAATAGTGACTGGCGCAGCCAAAAACCTCTTACAAACTGCCTGACAGAACGGCAGATGGTCTATTCTTTAAAGGAAGCCTGGACCAATATGGAGTTTCCAAGAAAAGGAACTTTTAGTTTTATTATACTGAGCTATTAAATAAGACTTAAATATTGTACGTGAAAAAAAATCAAAATTCGTGAACAGTGTCAGCGCGCGTTCATCTGTAATTCATCTGGGGGCCAAGTCTGCTATTTAAGTAAAATTACGATTCAACTGCCAGGCTATTACGACGCGATTATGATTGTGACAAATTTGGTATTCTGCTAAATGTTAACCATAATCATAATAGTATCACAATTGGATTGTAATAGCATCTCAATGACACTATTCTAAGTGTTGCTTACTAAAATCTACCATTACATTGAATTAATACATGAATGATTATTTTATTTTAAAACGACGACTTTTTTATTTTCTATGATCAAATTCGAAGAAATTATTATTATATTGAATGTCTAGTCAATAGAACATAACTATGGGTTATTTAAAAACACTTTATTTACAATACGTTGGCTGTATATAGTGATTATCCATGCCAAATCGAAAAATTGAAAAGTAAAAAGCCAATCGATCATCTGTTTTGGAAAGGTCAACTAAGTAAATATTTAAAAAAAACAATAAACTTAAATCATAGATTAAGATGTGTATTGCCTTAAAAGAATTATATTACAGCGTAATAATATATACTGCGTATATTTCCGTGACTGTTTTATAATAAATCATATAATGTACTTATACAAAATAGGCCTGCCAAGAATGAAACTGCACCGAAGAAAGATTACTAGAAATCGAATATAAAGTAATCTGCCTTTCATGATCTTCAAAAAGAAAAGCTCATAAGAATAGACGTGAGAATCCTCGAATGACGATACCAACCAAAAACTAAAACGATTTCAAACGAACTTACTTAAACTTAAATATGTATTATAGTATGATGCATACGATTCAAGTCAAATCACAGATACTTCATCTTGAAAACAGAAAAAAAAAATTAAAAAACCCATTCAAGTTACTCCACAAACAGGCGAAGAAATTTCAAGATATCTAGAAATATCGTATGTCACAATCGCCAAAATACGGTTATCCACCAACACGATCAAGTTTCAGTCCAAATTTATTATAATTATGTAGTTTTGTTCTATCGAAAATAGCTTAAAATATAGCTGTAATACATAGGTAGATACTATAAAGGCAGCAAAGGAAATGCTACACTATTTCATAATGTGTGAAAAAATAATATGAATAAGAGACAAATGATGAAGTCCAATCTAGAGTAATGAAGAATGAATTTATTTTGTTATACACATGAATTTGCATTTTAGTGAATAAAGTCTTGCTGAACGATGATTTGTGTATTTAATATATATACATAAATGATTTGAAATTTATTAAATAATGTTTGAGTGAAAAATATTATATTTTTTAAGTGGAAGTGTTTTCTTACTTTAAAATAAAAAAAAGCTTTATTTATTTGTTTTTATGACTACTTCTTTAGGCATATTATAGTAAATCATTTTCTGCAATAGAAATGAGTTTACTCTGAGTTTTAAGTTTTTTTGACTATTTGGGAGGACAGTTGAAGTTATTTATTAGTTTGTGCATGCGCATAAGTCATGCAATAAAATAAAATGTATTCAATACCCAAAATTAGTAAACAATCACCAAATAATAAGCAAATTTTTGTGTTATTACTACCCGGTACCTAAATATATCACAACTTTTGCTTTAAAATGTACTACCTGTCTGTTTAAAATGTGATTTCATGATTTTTGAAGACTTTTCATCTTAGATCTTCATTATGATTTTAAAATAATTATAATTAAACAAAGAGGACTGAGTATTAAAGTTTTTGAAGATTGATCCTTCATTAAGATTTTAAAATTACAAGGAAAGACTTCCTTATTAAGTTTTAGGTTCATTTTTAAGTAACATGTTGACTGTTGAATTTATTAATAATTTGAAAAAGATTTAATAAATACTTGAATAATAACATTGTTTTAGTAGCCATTATTTTATTTAAAGCTCTAAGGTGGTGCGTGGTGCTCTAAGGTGCACACTTAAGTAGAAACTTGAACTCCCTTGAAACTTGGTTTGAGATACATTATAAAATGCACTCTTGCCAACGGACATTTAGCAAGTGCCAGTTACTTAAAATGTTAACATAGTTGCTTAGCATAGTAGTAATAGGCTTATGTTTAAACAATCACTAGATATAATTAAATAAAATGCCAAAAAAATCACTATAAACTACTAAAAATAGTAATTACCAGAATTTAATCCTCCTTTTAGTATGAAATTGTAACCAATAAATTTAAAGCCTGCTAACTTATGTCCAAAATAATTCTGTATCTCCAAAGTAATTGCTGAACAACCCAGATATAGTAAACAATCAACAAAATATTACCGCATTATAATTTGAAAGTTTATCCAAGTATGTGACATATTTTTTATCCTACAAAAGAAAACAAAATCAACATTTAATGTAGATAAATAATTGTTTTCTCAAAAACTATAAATGATTTTCTAAAGTTTAACTTATGGTACCGAAAATGTCTATTAAAGTCTGACCTTAGAGCTTTAAATAAAATAACCCTTGTGGAAAAAATTTCTCGGATAAAAGTAGGTAAATAACTTACAAAGTGAAAGTAACAGTTTATGAATGTTTATTTTTATTTAAAAAGTCGAAAAAAGTCTTACAAAGTCGGAAAAACTCGGAGTAATTCCAAAATTTCGGACTCTTCCAGAAGAGTTATTCAGTGTTAATAAATCTTGCAACGTTTATGGGTACTAAAAGAAATATATTAAAAGTTATTAATACTACGAAAGTGTAATAAAGGGGAAAAAAATATAACTAATACTTACCCGGTTTTCCGTTTAAGAATTTGAAACTTTCTTCTTTGTTTAAAAAAAGGTTACCGTTACTGTCGATCAATATTATAAACTTTGTTTCTTCAATTTTTGATAATTATTATTAAAATCTATTATATCACAACGTTATTTGCCAATTTTTATTTTATTGTACTTTTATTACATAAATATATTTATAAATTAAGTAAAAATTAAAACAGATGATCTAATTAGCTTTTGACAGGTTGAGTCAGTGTTGCCAGAGAAAAAGTCAATCTTTCGTCCTTAAAGCCTCCTCTACACTACTCGCGAAGTTCCTCGGCGAAGTACTCGGCCGAAGTTGACTGAAGTCCGCGGTGCTACACTACACACTCGTTCAACTTCGCGAGGAGCGCATTCGTGTAGCGTTACCGGTACCCTGCGGACGTTTATTATAATGGACGCTCAAGTAGCAGCTGCCGTAGCAATGTGCTCTCTAGCGTATTATAACTACGTGCATACTTATCTCACGAAGAAGACTAAAAAGAAAAGAAGAAAAAGAAGATGGTGGATGATCGCAATGCATCGGAACAGAACTAGGTAGGTAATATTTATTTAAATAATTAGGATTTCTAATAAGTTAAAGTACATTACATGGCAAGTTAATTAACTGTATTTTTTTTTACAGACGTACTATGGAACAACAATTTCTTGAACTCATACAAGAACCATCAGGAGAATTTGAAAATTTCCACCGAATGTCATTGGACGATTTTAATTTATTACTTTCTAAAGTCGAACCCTTAATCGCTAAACGAGACACTCATTTAAGAGAAGCTATACCTGCTAAGATTCGATTATCAATCACCTTGAGGTTTTTGGTAAGTGGTGACAGCTATAGATCTATGCACTATTTATTTAAAATTTCAAGCCAGTTGATTTCAAAAATTGTAGTCGAAGTCTGTGAAGCTTTGAACGAGGAACTCAAGGATGAAATAAAGGTAAAATTTTAATATTTATGACATATATTTATTAAAAGTTTAGGTATGTACAATTACAAAAATATCAGTGAGAATAAGAATAAGATAATTTCATACATTACGAGTCATTATATGCCTGATATATTAAATCACTCTGATGTGTATTATCTTCTGGACAATCAGATTGAGTTTGGGTCTCTGGTATATGCAAAATATATTGAACATCGTTAGATTGATCTGATTGAGGCTGCTTATAGCGTTGATAAACTGATTGACTTTGGGTGTCTGGTGCAATAATTTCATCACTTATAACACGTATCTTTGAAGAGCGTTGATGAGCAGTGATTTCGCTTGGTTGTTGGAAGTATGTCGGTTGACATTCACTGGACTCATTAGATAATGTTATATATGTATCAGGTGGCTCTGAAAACGATGAGTGTGGTCTAGGAGATAATGTTGTAACATTATAATGAACTGCATTATTCGCAGATAAAGGACGCTTTCTAGAAGATAGTGATGTAGTTAACGGACTATAATATGGCGTAGACTTAGGTGTAGAAGTACGAAACGATTCACCCGATGGAGATCTTTCAAAACGTGATTTCCGAAATAGAGCATGTATATCGAACATTATATCGTCCCTTTCATGTTCAGGTAACCTCTTCAGTTTTTTGGCAATTAGTTTGCCGAATACGTCGCACTCGTCCTCAACTGCGCTGCTATCCTTTGAAGGATTATTTATCACTTTATTTAAGTTATTGAAGGCTTCTGTCATCTGCCTACTGGCAACTTGCAATTCCGGTGGGTTGTCACGCCGTCGGATGGTGTGTCTATTTTTTGGGGGCTCTGGTTCTTTTGGAGTTGGAGAAGCAATTGGTACATCCTCTGAAGCGTTGGTTGATTCTTCCTGAATCGAATCAGTTCCATGATCCTGAAATAAAAATAGCAAAGGTTTAAATGTATATATCACGACCTATTTAATAATAAATCTTTATTTAATCCAATCCAAATTTGTGAGTGTATATGGGTTCTGTATACTATATGCATTTGAGTGCGCGTATATGCAGGAGTACTGTATGTGTATGTAGGAGTGTGAGTGTATGTCTCTGTATTTTATGAAAAATACATGAGTGCTACAATTAATCGGTTTTTTAATTATTTATATACAATTTGAGTGTCAGCTTTTAATGAAATTGACCGTGTCTTTTTACATATTATTTGATGATAATATTTTTTATATAATATACTTTTTATTTACAGATGCCGTGCAATGAGCAGCAGTGGTTAGAAGTTGAAAACGGATTCAAGGAGAATTTTCCACATGCCCTTGGCGCAATGGATGGAAAGCATATTGTTATACAATGTCCGGTTAACTCTGGTTCTGAGTACTTTAATTATAAAAAGACGTTTAGTTTAGTACTTTTAGCTTTAGTCGACAGTAACTATAACATTATGTATGCTGACATTGGTAGTCAAGGTAGGATCAGTGATGGAGGTGTACTTAAAAATTCTTCGTTATGGCAAAAAATTGCATCTAACGGGCTTAATCTTCCTAAGCCAAGTCCATTATCCGGAACGGATCATGTCGAAATTCCCTACGTTTTTTTGACAGATGGAGCATTTGCTTTACATAATAATATAATGAAACCATATCCTGGCAACCATGATATCAATTCACCGAAAAGGATTTTCAATATGCGCTTGTCAAAATCTCGAGTAGTAGTTGAGAATGTGTTTGGTATTTTAGCATCCAGGTTTAGAATATTCAGAAAGCCAATTGATTTGGATATTCATAATATCCCAATTATTACAATGACATGTCTCTTATTGCATAACTTTCTCAGAAAAAGTAATAAATCATCCCTTATATATATGCCTCCTGGTACTGTAGATATGTATGATGATAATGGAGTTTTAATTCAACCCGGGTCTTGGCGGGCAGACTTTGATAATAACTGTGCTTTGAGAGATATTACACAAGTACCACGCAGATCACCATTATCTGCCGTTCAGATAAGGGATTACTTTACAAATTATTTTCAATGTTTATAAATAAACACAACGAATGTAGGGTCATTTCGCCTGTTCGTTACCACATTAACTACATACTTTTTATATTAAAACTAATGCAGAGACATTATTATGTTCTCCTTAAAGCAAGCAACTGCACTAAATGGACGCAAACTGGCGAATCGACCTTACTGTAATCTGTACTTTAGTAATAATAAAACAAGTTATTGATAATAAAAAACTTACCGTGGTTATTGTTTGTTTACATTTATACACGGACCCCAAAAAGCTGTTCATGAAATCAAAGGCGAACCAAACTGGACGATAAACATCATCTGCGCCGGCACCACTTTTTAAGGAAGCTTCCATTTTTCTGTAGTAGCCCCTGTATGTCGCAAAAAGTGAATCCTTTTTTTTCTTCAATTCTTCAACTGGTATTTCCAAAACGTCCCGAATACGCACCCAAGCATCATTTACTTTTTTCTTGTCCTTATGACCTTTCCCACTGGGGTCCCAAATAAAAGGCTCTGCTTGAAGTGTTTCAAGGAACAACATAGTTTGCTCCTGTGACCACTGTATGCCGCTCATAATAGAGTCTCACACGCACATCAACGAAAAAATCTATTAAACACACGTGCGTTCACAACGGCGTCTTGACGCGTACTGAAGTCGGCCGAGTAGTGTATAGAGGTACTAAGAGCATGTGTCAGAGGCCTAGTAGCATATCAAAGCAGTCAAGAATAACGACGTTAATAAGTCGGCGATTGCTAAACATCTACAGCTGTAGTCGGGCCGTAATCACTGGATGGAATTTCATAGGCCACGCGTATTTTCGACAGAACGCCATATTACATTCCACGGCTAGTGAAAGAAGCCATTGAAATCAAAAAACATCCAAATTTCAACCGGGAAGACGCACGTAGTACGTCCTTGATAAGTTTTCTTGGCACGTATTGATTTTTGAAAAGCTGTATATTTTGGAAACGATGATCGATTTGATCTTTCAAATGGCATTCAACTCAATTTAAATATTGCTTTAGCTAAAAAATCGGTAGGTTCAAAAATTTCGAAGCAATGTCAAAAAAACATTTTCGTCTATGATAGATCCCAAACAAATTTACCGATTTTTATCCAATTAACGGTACTTGGCGCAGTTTTTAAAGGAGAAACGATGATAAGATTTTGAAGTCAATCGGTATATTAGCCTGAAAGTTATTTCCAAAATATTAAGTAACTTTGCTAAAGAAAACGTAATTTTAATATTTGAAAAGTTGTAACCTTTGAAAATAAGGTTCGGTTTTGATTTTTAAAAGGGCATTCGACGTAATTTTTATAGTATTAAAATATCGTAGAATACCAAAAAATAATTGGTTGAAATATTTCGAAGTTATGTCGAAAAAACACTTTTTTCAAAATTTTCGTCAACGATTACTTCCAAACGAATAAACTGATTTTGAGGCAATTTATGCATTAGATGTATTTTTTTGAGGAATAGTTTTTGTACTCAATCGGTACATTAATCTGGAAGTTATTAAAAAAAATTGTTTCGTCACAATTTGTTTAGGGTATTTTCAAAATTTCTCAAAATCTCTTAGGCCCATTTGGTACAAAATTTCAGGAAGTATAAGTTGAGCGGAATCCAATCGAATGCCACCAACCGCGTTTCAATCGGTCCAGGCGTTCAAAACTTATGAGTTGTTGACACACACACACACTCTCACACACACACTCACACACACACATACATACAGACATACTGACGTCATCGCGAAAATAGTCGAAAATGGTTCCTAAGCCCACAAAACGCGGACATATGGTGAAAACTCCATTTTTGAAAATCGGAGCAAAATCAGTAACCTTCCTATCTACATACGTAGTGGGAAGTTAAAAAGTACAAGTGTTTTAATAGATTAATATTGTATTAAACTGGAGTGAATGAAAATGAATTAAACAAAATAAAACTACCACGCCAAAGCTTAAACCTAAAAGTGCGATATTTTTTTAGTAAAATGTACCACTAAAGGGCACAGATCGTCGCCTAGTGTACAGTACCCGGCGATAAATATTGCACATCGAACTTTGGAAAGAGACAATCGGATAATTTCGGCTTCGTAAAGCGTTATGTCTGTCCCACACTACCTATGTGACGTTTAGTCAGTCGTTGTTCAAGTACGATAGAGTGCAGTCGCGTCCCGAAAAAAATATATATTTAGAGTTGATAACAAATTTAAATAATTTAAAGTTGTAATATGGCATCTTCCGGAAAAAGAGGGAAACCTTTACGAGGTCAGTCACGTGAAATTATCTACAATGTTTATAAATACTTTGTAAGCGAAGCTGATAGATTTAAAAAAAAAGTAGATGAAAATGTAAGTTGTTATTTTAAGAAGATTCAAGAGCGAGTTGCAAATGCCACTGGAATTTCAAGAAGAACTTTGAACAATATATTAAACGAAGTCAGTACTGAAACACATTCGACTGAAATTAAGTTCAGCACTCCAAAAAAAGGGAGACCAAAAAAGCAATTTCGTTTGGATATGGACGATTTTGATTACGATGTTGTTCGAAGAATGGTGTATGATTTTCACTTACGATTTAATGAACTGCCAACAATAAAATCATTAAAAGCTAAGTTATCTGAAGCTATTAATTACAATGGGTCTGAAAAAACATTGAGAAAAATACTTCATGACATGGGATTTCAGTTCACTAAAATGGAAGATAATCGAAAAATTCTAATGGAAAAGCACGACGTTAGTCTCAAACGAATGGAATACCTTGATAAAATACGCAAATTTCGCGAAACAGGAAATAATATCGTCTACATGGATGAGTCATATATACATGCATCCCACACTAAAGGGAAATCTTGGAGTGACGATAAGAAAAAAGGAGTAAAAAAGCCAATTTCAAAAGGTCAACGTTTGATAATAGTTCATGCGGGAAATGAAAAAGGCTTTGTACCCGGTGCTTTTTTAACGTATAAATCCACGGACACTACAGGTGACTATCACAATGAAATGAATAACGATAACTATGAGAAATGGCTGGTTAACCAATTAATCCCAAATATACCCAGTGATTCTGTTCTAGTTATCGACAACGCACCCTATCACAACAAGTATGTTGAGAGACCCCCCAACTCAAACACCATTAAACGGGAAATGATCAACTGGTTAAACAGACATGAAATTCCAGTTGATCCAAAATTAACAAAAACCCAGATTTACGCTATTATATGTCAGCACAAGGAGAGGTATACAGAGTTTTCTGTGGACAAAATACTTGCCGAACATGGGCACACTGTGTTGCGATTGCCACCATATCATCCGGATTTTAATCCAATTGAAAATATATGGTCTCAACTGAAAGGCTATGTAGCCTCTAGAAATGTGGGTATGAACTTAACTACAGTAAAAACATTATTGACTGAAAAAGTAAACATGATCGGCGCTGAAGAGTGGAAAAAGGTTTGCGATCATGCAATCAAATGTGAGAATGAATATAGAAGCATTCAACACAGTTTAGACAATTACACTGATAGATTAGTAATAAATACGGCTGATAGTGATAGTGATATTGACCTCTTTGAGAGCACAGATAGTGAAATGGAAGTAATTGAGAATTAGAATTATTATTATTTTTATTGCAATGTCTCATTTTAGCAATAGGTATAATGGTGTTTATTATGTACACTAAAGCTGTAATGTTCCAAAATAATTAAATACGTAAACATAATGTAAAAATGTTTTTTTATTTTATTTTACCCCAACCTAAAGCCATCACTTATAGAAAAATTAGTGTATTTTATACAAAGAATAAAAATATCAAAAGAAGCAAATCATACTTGTTTTAACAGCTCCTAATAGGTACCGGACTGTTTGTATTTTGTGCGACAGAGATAACGCTCTACGAAGCCGAAATTAGCCGATTGTCTCTTTCCAAAGGTCGATGTGCAATATTTATCGCCGGGTACTGTAGCTTTGTAGCATTTTTACTCGTTATTTGACCCTCCCGTTGGTCGAGTGGTTAGCGACCCTGACTACGCAATCAACGGGGCTCGGGTTCGATCCCCGACGGGGACAAGCATTTGTGTGATGAGCGTAAATGTTTGTATTTCTGGGTTTAGGTGTTTATTATATATATTCTGGTATTTATATATTATGTATTTCTATGTATTAGTATCGTTGACTAACACCCATAACACAAGCAAATATTTGCTTACTTTGGGGTTAGATCAGTAAGTGTAGTTTGTCCCGTGAATATTTATTTATTATTATTATTTATTTATTTTTATAATAGATGGCGTTAGCAGTAATAAAATTCTAATACAAAATGTATTTTCTATTTTTTTAATGTTTATGAAATATCATTTTAATGGTAGATAATATATCTAGACATGAATTTAAACCACCACGTCAAAGCCCAAACCTTAAAGTGGGATACTTTTTCAGGAAAATGTACCACAAAAGTGCATAGAAAGTCGCCGAGTGTAGGGCTCGCTTCGCTCGCCATAATTATACTGGCTGTTGCCCAAGACTTCGTCCGCGCGGACTTCGTTTACTCCGCACAGCACCTCCCCCGTAGGTGACAGCTTGATAATATGTAGCCTATATGTTGACCCGACCTGTTAGTAATAGTCATGCAAAATTTGAAATAAATCCATGTAGTACTTTTTGAGTTTACCCCGGACATAGGAGTAGTGTAGAGGAGGCTTTAAGGACGAAAGATTGACTTTTTCTCTGGCAACACTGACTCAACCTGTCAAAAGCTAATTAGATCATCTGTTTTAATTTTTACTTAATTTATAAATATATTTATGTAATAAAAGTACAATAAAATAAAAATTGGCAAATAACGTTGTGATATAATAGATTTTAATAATAATTATCAAAAATTGAAGAAACAAAGTTTATAATATTGATCGACAGTAACGGTAACCTTTTTTTAAACAAAGAAGAAAGTTTCAAATTCTTAAACGGAAAACCGGGTAAGTATTAGTTATATTTTTTTCCCCTTTATTACACTTTCGTAGTATTAATAACTTTTAATATATTTCTTTTAGTACCCATAAACGTTGCAAGATTTATTAACACTGAATAACTCTTCTGGAAGAGTCCGAAATTTTGGAATTACTCCGAGTTTTTCCGACTTTGTAAGACTTTTTTCGACTTTTTAAATAAAAATAAACATTCATAAACTGTTACTTTCACTTTGTAAGTTATTTACCTACTTTTATCCGAGAAATTTTTCCACAAGGGAATGGCTACTAAAACAATATTATTATTCAAGTATTTATTAAATCTTTTTCAAATTGTTAATAAATACAACAGTCAACATGTTATTTAAAAATGAACCTAAAACTTAGTAAGGAAGTCTTTTCTTGTAATTTTAAAATCTTAATGTAGGATCAATCTTCAAAAACTTTAATACTCAGTCCTCTTTGTTTAATTATAATTATTTTAAAATCATAATGAAGAATCAGTCTTCAAATATTATGAAATCAAATTTTAAACAGACAGGTAGTACATTTTAAAGCAAAAGTAGTGATATATTTGGGTACCGGGTAGTAATAACACAATTTGGTGATTGTTTACTAATTTTGGGTATTGAATACATTTTGAAGCGCAGGCATGACCTAAATAGCTAGATAGATGTTATTTAAGGTATCTTATTTTTGGTACAGATTTAATTTTTTTGGTGAGACATTTTATAGTTACAATTTTTTTTTGGTGGTCATTATATTTCATCTTAAGTAATAAGTATAATATTAGGTATCTGAAACGGAAAATCAACACAACAAAATCTGTTCAGAGTATCTTCTGAGTGGCAAAGATTATCAGAATAGATAGGGTATGATTTTGTCTTTTGATCCGAGTATAAATACTAACCTGCTGATATTCACACCATTGTGCAAGACTTTAATTGAATTTTGGTATTGTTTGCTCTGGAAGTTCTTTTCCAAGTGGGAAACTTTACCAAAATGCTACTACAAGATTGTGAAAAGCATTTACATAAATTCACAATTTAACAATTACACCGTGGTTTTGGGATTAAACTATTTAGCTTATATCTTGGGTCCTTTTCTCGGGTCGGGCAAAATTAGTGTAAATGAGATATTTTTGGTAGCTCGGAGTCTGTTGGTGATGTGGTAGCACCACCGTGTTTTGGATGAGGCGATACTCCGTTATTACGTTTATAAAAAAACAGCAATGAGGATCACCATTTATCTTGCTAGTTGCTAACAGGCGAACTGGTGAATCGTGGTGAACCGAAAATTTTATCGACCTTCTCTTTGCTTTCCACATTAGGGATCTTGCATGAATATGTGTGTGTGTGTGAATTATTCTGCAGTCTGCAAAGGAACTAGCGTGATAATACTTAATCCGACGGAAGATTTACCTATCATGCTATTGAGCTAAAATCTACACCAGAGACCAGAATAAACCAACATAGGCTTGGTATTAATGGACTCCTATAAGAATAATAACAATAATAATAATAAGCCATTTTTAATTCCTTAACACTAATAGAGTACATTTTTTTATAGGAAGATACATTATTGTTTATTTATGTTACTGCATTTTAAAGAATTTATTTTTCACTAGTTTTTAAAATTCTTCTAATTATTTAGGACCTCTAGACGAATATAGACCATTTCCATTTTAATTTCTTACAGTGGTTGACCCACTGTAAGAAATTAAAATGGAAAAAGCATCCATAATATTGGTCTTTTTTCTTATTTCACTATGTCGTTTTTTGTCTCTTAGTTTCAAATACTTCTCTCCATGGCTCTCTGACATGTTACAATTTTTCTTCCCGTGTAATTATTATACATTCACATTTGGCTTGCATTAGAGAGGCAAGGTAAGATACACAAGTCAGACTTTCTTTTTTATTGTTAAGGGTAAATCATATTTCAAGACCTCTTTGTTATGCCAAGACAAGAACTTATCTCCTCTTCAATTCGTCTGTGTCTGGATTTTGAAAAAGATGTTTGTTTACCTAAGTTGCTAAGGTAGCTTCCTTTAATATTTATACCTTTATTTGACCACTTAAGTTGTTTCATGGTGATTTGCAGCACAGTTATAAATAATGTGGGCGATAACGGGTCTCCTTGTCTTATACCTCTAGAAATGTTTATTTCGGGGCCGGTTTTGTCTAATTTCACTTGGCTGACGTTTTTTTGTATATATCTTATGTTAATTCAATTGTTTCTAATTGCACATTACATTCTCTCATGTATTTTGCTAATAATTTCAAGAAAATTCAAAGAAACAGTTTTAAAAAACCTATTGTTGTTGAATTGTACTTCAATAGTAAGATTGTCACTGAGAGGCAATTGAAATAAATGTCAAACATACGTCAAATACACTCGGGGCCATGTCTGCTATTTAAGTAAAACTATGAAGTAAAATTACGATTCAACTGCCAGGCTATTACGACGCGATTATGATTGTGACAAATTTGGTATTCTGCTAAATGTTAACCATAATCATAATAGTATCACAATTGGATTGTAATAGCATCTCAATGACACTATTCTAAGTGTTGCTTACTAAAATCTACCATTACATTGAATTAATACATGAATGATTATTTTATTTTAAAACGACGACTTTTTTATTTTCTATGATCAAATTCGAAGAAATTATTATTATATTGAATGTCTAGTCAATAGAACATAACTATGGGTTATTTAAAAACACTTTATTTATAATACGTTGGCTGTATATAGTGATTATCCATGCCAAATCGAAAAATTGAAAAGTAAAAAGCTAATCGATCATCTGTTTTGGAAAGGTCAACCTAAGTAAATATTTAAAAACAAGAAACTTAAATCATAGATTAAGATGTGTATTGCCTTAAAAGAATTATGTTACAGTGTAATAATATATACTGCGTATATTTCCGTGACTGTTTTATAATAAATCATATAATGTACTTATACAAAATAGGCCTGCCAAGAATGAAACTGCACCGAAAAAAGATTACTAGAAATCGAATATAAAGTAATCTGCCTTTCATGATCTTCAAAAAGAAAAGCTCATAAGAATAGACGTGAGAATCCTCGAATGACGATACCAACCAAAAACTAAAACGATTTCAAACGAACTTACTTAAACTTAAATATGTATTATAGTATTATGCATACGATTCAAGTCAATTCACAGATACAGGGCTGCCTTCATCTTGAAAACAGAAAAAAATATTTAAAAAACCTATTCAAGTTACTCCACAAACAGGCGAAGAAATTTCAAGATATCTAGAAATATCGTATGGCACAATCGCCAAAATACGGTTATCCACCAACACGATCAAGTTTCAGTCCAATTATAATTATGTAGTTTTGTTCTATCGAAAATAGCTTAAAATATAGCTGTAATACATAGGTAGATACTATAAAGGCAGCAAAGGAAATGCTACACTATTTCATAATGTGTGAAAAAATAACACGAAAAAGAGACAAATGATGAAGTCCAATCTAGAGTAATGAAGAATGAATTTATTTTGTTGTACACATGAATTTGCATTTTAGTGAATAAAGTCTTGCTGAACGATGATTTGTGTATTTAATATATAGACATAAATGATTTGAAATTTATTAAATAATGTTTGAGTGAAAAATATTATATTTTTTAAGTGGAAGTGTTTTCTTACTTTAAAATAAAAAAAAGCTTTATTTATTTGTTTTAATGACTACTTCTTTAGGCATATTATAGTGAATCATTTTCTGCAATAGAAATGAGTTTACTCTGAGTTTTAAGTTTTTTTGACTATTTGGGAGGACAGTTGAAGCTATTTATTAGTTTGTGCATGCGCATAAGTCATGCAATAAAATAAAATGTATTCAATACCCAAAATTAGTAAACAATCACCAAATAATAAGCAAATTTTTGTGTTATTACTACCCGGTAGCCAAATATATCACAACTTTTGCTTTAAAATGTACTACCTGTCTGTTTAAAATGTGATTTCATGATTTTTGAAGACTTTTCTTCTTAAGATCTTCACTATGATTTTAAAATAATTATAATTAAACAAAGAGGACTGAGTATTAAAGTTTTTGAAGATTGATCCTTCATTAAGATTTTAAAATTACAAGAAAAGACTTCCTTATTAAGTTTTAGGTTCATTTTTAAGTAACATGTTGACTGTTTAATTTATTAATAATTTGAAAAAGATTTAATAAATACTTGAATAATAATATTGTTTTAGTAGCCATTATTTTATTTAAAGCTCTAAGGTGGTGCGTGGTGCTCTAAGGTGTGCACTTAAGTAGAAACTTGAACTCCCTTGAAACTTGGTTTGAGATACATTATGAAATGCACTCTTGCCAACGGACATTTAGCAAGTGCCAGTTACTTAAAATGTTAACATAATTGCTTAGCATAGTAGTAATAGGCTTATGTTTAAACAATCAATAGATATAATTAAATAAAATGCCAAAAAAATCACTATAAACTACTAAAAATAGTAATTACCAGAATTTAATCCTCCTTTTAGTATGAAATTGTAACCAATAAATTTAAAGCCTGCTAACTTATATCCAAAATAATTCTGTATCTCCAAAGTAATTGCTGAACAACCCAGATATAGTAAACAATCACCAAAATATTACCGCATTATAATTTGAAAGTTTATCCAAGTATGTGACATATTTTTTATCCTACAAAAGAAAATAAAATCTACATTTAATGTAGATAAATAATTGTTTTCTCAAAAATTACAAATGATTTTCTAAAGTTTAACTTATGGCACTGAAAATGTCTATTAAAGTCTGACCTTAGAGCTTTAAATAAAATAATGGCTACTAAAACAATATTATTATTCAAGTATTTATTAAATCTTTTTCAAATTGTTAATAAATACAACAGTCAACATGTTATTTAAAAATGAACCTAAAACTTAATAAGGAAGTCTTTTCTTGTAATTTTAAAATCTTAATGAAGGATCAATCTTCAAAAACTTTAATACTCAGTCCTCTTTGTTTAATTATAATTATTTTAAAATCATAATGAAGAATCAGTCTTCAAAAATTATGAAATCACATTTTAAACAGACAGGTAGTACATTTTAAAGCAAAAGTAGTGATATATTTGGGTACCGGGTAGTAATAACACAATTTGGTGATTGTTTACTAATTTTGGGTATTGAATACATTTTGAAGCACAGGCATGACTTAAATAGCTAGATATATGTTATTTAAGGTATCTTATTTTTGGTACAGATTTAATTTTTTTGGTGAGATATTTTATGGTTACAATTTTTTTTTTGTGGTCATTATATTTCATTTTAAGTAATAAGTATAATATTGGGTATCTGAAACGGAAAATCAACACAACAAAATCTGTTCAGAGTATCTTCTGAGTGGCAAAGATTATCAGAATAGAGAGGGTATGATTTTGTCTTTTGATCCGAGTATAAATACTAACCTGCTGATATTCACACCATTGTGCAAGATTTTAGTTAAATTTTGGAATTGTTTGCTCTGGAAGTTCTTTTCCAAGTGGGAAACTTTACCAAAATGCTACTACAAGATTGTGAAAAGCATTTACATAAATTCACAATTTAACAATTACACCGTGGTTTTGGGATTAACCTATTTAGCTTATATCTTGGGTCCTTTTCTCGGGTCGGGCAAAATTAGTATAAATGAGATATTTTTGGTAGTTCGGAGTCTGTTGGTGATGTGGTAGCACCACCGTGTTTTGGATGAGGCGATACTCCATTATTACGTTTATAAAAAACAGCAATGAGGATCACCATTTATCTTGCTAGTTGCTAACAAGCGAACTGGTGAATCGTGGTAAACCAAAAATTTTATCGACCTTCTCTTTGCTTTCCACATTAGGGATCTTGCATGAATATGTGTGTGTGTGTGTGTGAATTATTCTGCAGTCTGCAAAGGAACTAGCGTGATAATACTTAATTCGACGGAAGATTTACTTATCATGCTATTGAGCTAAAATCTACACCAGAGACCAGAATAAACCAACATAGGCTTGGTATTAATGGACTCCTATAAGAATAATAACAATAATAATAATAAGCCATTTTTAATTCCTTAACACTAATAGAGTACATTTTTTTATAGAAAGATACATTATTGTTTATTTATGTTACTGCATTTTAAAGAATTTATTTTTCACTAGTTTTTAAAATTCTTCTAATTATTTAGGACCTCTAGACGAATATAGACCTTCTCCATCTCTCTCCACTTTACTCTGTCTTGAACAGGGGGAAGGGGCAGCCCATGTAATGATTTTTCTAGCCCATCTCTCTTTATTTTGACATGTTATGTGGCCAGCCCATTTCCATTTTAATTTCTTACAGTAGGTCAAAGCATCCATAATATTGGTCTTTTTTCTTATTTCACTATGTCGTTTTTTGTCTCTTAGTTTCAAATACTTCTCTCCATGGCTCTCTGACATGTTACAATTTTTCTTCCCGTGTAATTATTATACATTCACATTTGGCTTGCATTACAGAGGCAAGGTAAGATACACAAGTCAGACTTTCTTTTTTATTGTTAAGGGTAAATCATATTTCAAGACCTCTTTGTTATGCCAAGACAAGAACTTATCTCCTCTTCAATTCGTCTGTGTCTGGATTTTGAAAAAGATGTTTTTGTCTAATTTCACTTGGCTGACGTTTTTTTGTATATATCTTATGTTAATTCAATTGTTTCTAATTGCACATTACATTCTCTCATGTATTTTGCTAATAATTTCAAGAAAATTCAAAGAAACAATTCTAAAAAAGCTATTGTTGTTGAATTGTACTTCAATAGTAAGATTGTCACTGAGAGGCAATTGAAATAAATGTCAAACATACGTCAAATACAGAGCAGACTACCGTTTAGTGCGCGATCGAGGGACGACTGTAACGCGATTGAAAGGTAGAAATGGAGCAGAATAGCGAATTTTTCAATAGCGATTGAATCGTATTTGGATGGTGTGTCAATGAAACGCAATTGGTCTTAAATAATTAACAGAATACGAAATGTGTCAAATTATTCCAACACGACCCAATCGCGATGCTATTGATCCAATTTTTAATTAGCAGACTTGGGGCCCTGGCTCGTCCGCGGTTGGTCGAGGGTCACATTTTTGTATTTGACATTCGCCGGAGTCGTAAAACTTCATAACTCGGAGCGACACTTATGAATCTTTCATGTGAATAATAATTTGGAGCTTCGGCGCATACATTAATATGGAGTCCGCGAAACAGAGGTGTGCTGTTTGCCTTAACCAAATACTGACATTTTAAACGTTGGTAGTTGGATATATCAGAAAAACATGAAATCGGGATACTACGGTTCACTACGGAAAATATGTGGTGTAAACGAAGAAAAATATTTAATTTGCAAATTTCTGCGGACTTAAACGTGAGCTCTTGCGATGCCACTGAAAGAGAAAAATAAGCGGTGTGAGAAATGGAACAAACTCGCCGTAGGCTTGAAAAAAGAAGATCCCAGTGTCATAATTATCCACCCTCATCCACCACACTTTCCACCACGACCGTAGCTAGCACAAAAGTATACACAGTAGACATGCTCAACGGTAGCTTTCAGTGACATGGCACGGGCACACGTAGTTTTGCGGAATTTTGAAAATGAAATAATTTTCTTCGTTTAGTTATGGATTTCCGCACAGTAACGCCTGAAACAATAAAATATGTGGTGTAATACTCGCGGATCTGTGTTCACAATGGCGAAGTGATTGTTGCAGTTGAAATAAAATATTTATTTAAAAATATAAAAGTGCATACTTTGTTGGTTCATATATATATATATATATATATATATATATATATATATATATATATATATATATATATATATATATATATATATATATATATATATATATATATATATATATATATATATATAACGCCTGAAACAATAAAATATGTGGTGTAATACTCGCGGATCTGTGTTCACAATGGCGAAGTGATTGTTGCAGTTGAAATAAAATATTTATTTAAAAATATAAAAGTGCATACTTTGTTGGTTCATATATATATATATATATATATATATATATATATATATATATACAAGTCCGACGAAAGGTTAAAAAAACATATTCACATGCAAAATTCAAATTCCAAATTCCCAAGAGAAAAATTAAAGATTTTTACTCTATGTGTAAACTCAAATGTATCTTAAACGCACTGGTTATCCACCTAAATTTCTGGAGACTGAAGCGTAAAGGTAGTGCACGTTACCTGGCTGGGAAGATGTATTTTTTATTTTCGTACTGCGCCATCGTACTATACTATGTTTGTAAAATCAATTGTCCCAAATAAATATCATCGCTTTATATAAAATTCAAGTGCTATTACATCATTGACTCACAGGAAGGCTTCCCAGCACACTTATAAGAAGCTTGAATCGATTCATTTTTACATTATTGAATCATATCACCTCTACTTTTCTTCGGAAGCTAAAAATTAAAATGGTTGGACATACGTAACTGTCGGAATGTTCACGTATATATATTATAATAATTACTTTTTAATATAATTATATTAATTACTTTTTAATATACTGCATGATTCTTTCTCTCCATCATAATAACCTAAATTTTAGCTGAATAGGCCGGCACGCCCGGGGAGATACCACTCTCTCACTTAACACCGACGTGAAGCAACAGCTTTGCTGTTGTGTTTCGTTCGGTTTGTGAGAGTCCCGGAGGCCAACCCCCCCCCCCCCAGCAGTCATGAAAGCGCGATTTAAAGGAATTTTACCCCAGGGGGGTACCACTTGCGCTAGCGGTGGAGAATCCCTCTCTGAGCATCCGTGCTCTGGATTCCTTAAGCAGCCAGATCACGGAAGCTCAGGCTGCCCCGCGTATTCTGGGGGGGGGGGGGGGGGGCAAAATTGCGCTCATTCAAAAACCTGTCCGGGGCAAGAAGGGCATGGCACCCTCTTCCGCGCTTACCGTGGACTTCGGCAATATCAGGGGGCTTCAGGGGGATTTTGCCTTGGCGTATGGTCTAACACAACTAGTAACTTCGCCTACGCGTGTTCCAGATGTGGACGACCATACGCCTTCACTGTTGGACCTTCTGCTGACCTCTCATCCGGATGACTACCAGGTATCTGTGGACGTACCACTTGGTACGTCAGACCACTGCCTGATCCGGAGCAAAGTACCGGTTACGCGCCTATCACGGCCTCCTTTTGCAGGCCGTCGTCGCGTTTGGCACTATAGGTCAGCAGATTGGGACGGGATGCGGACTTTTTTTGCGTCCTACCCATGGGGGCCGATGTGCTTCAAGCTGGATGATCCGAGTGTCGTTGCTGACTCTATCGCTGATGTGGTGCTGCAGGGCATGGAACTTTTCATTCCATTTTCTGTGGTGCCAGTTGGTGGTGGGTCTCAGCCTTGGTTTGGTCGCTCCTGCAAAACGGCTTCACGCCGAAAGCGGGAGTGCTACCGGGCTTGGGCTGCTGCGTCGGCATCTCGTGATGTAAAAACCAGCACATTACGAAGGGAGTACAATTCTGCCTCTAGGTTCTTCAAAAGAGCTATCGCCAAGGCAAAGTCGGAACACATTGGCAGAATTGGTGAGAAATTAGTTCGCCTTCCTTCAGGAACTCGTGCGTTCTGGTCTCTCGTCAAGGCTGTCATAGGGAATTTCTCACAGCCCTCTCTTCCATCTTTGCACAGAGACGATGACTCTCTGGCCCATACCGCAAAGGAGAAGGCCGATCTTCTGGGCTCTTTCTTTGCGGCCAACTCGACTCTGGACGACCAAGGGAATGCACTGCCTACTATCCCGCAGTGCGATAGTTCTATGCCGGAACTAAGATTCCTGCAATCTTCTGTACGTAAAGCACTTTTTTCCTTGGACGTCCACAAGTCTAGTGGGCCGGATGGCATCCCTTCTATTGTGCTTAAAGTGTGCGCTCCGGAGTTGGCGCCAGTATTAACGCGCCTGTTTCGACTCTCCTACTCACTCGGCGTGGTACCAAAATCGTGGAAGACAGCTCTAGTGCATCCCATTCCCAAAAAAGGAGATAGCTCTAGCCCGTGTAATTACCGGCCCATAGCCATAACCTCCTTGTTCTCCAAAACTATGGAAAGCATCATCAACTGTGAGCTCCTGAAGTATTTAGAAGAGCACCAGCTGATTAGTGACCGTCAGTACGGTTTCCGTCGCGGCCGCTCAGCTGGTGATCTGCTAGTATATTTGACACATCGATGGGCGGAGGCAGTTGAGTCCAAGGGGGAGGCATTGGCTGTAAGTTTGGACATAGCTAAGGCCTTTGATCGGGTATGGCACAAAGCGCTTCTCGCAAAGCTGCCTTCCTACGGGCTTCCTGAGAAATTGTGCAAGTGGATAACCAGTTTTTTGGCTGATCGGAGCATCAAGGTTGTAGTCGACGGTGCATGCTCCGACCTTAAACCCGTCAATGCTGGTGTTCCCCAAGGCTGCGTGCTATCACCGACCCTTTTTCTTCTGCATATCAATGATATGTTGCGAATTAGTAACATATATTGCTATGCAGATGATAGTACTGGTGATGCTACATACTCTGGCCATAGCGGTATTTCTCGGGAACACGTCGAAGAGAGCCGAAAGAAGCTTGTGTCTGAAGTCGAATTTTTCCAACAAGATATTGGTGTCTATAGGCGATGGTTGACTCTTTCCATCAGGAGACCCATCTGCTTGTTTGCTATCTTATGATATAAAAAAAAATATGAAGTACATATATATCAATACCAATAAGTATACCTCTTACGCGTGAGACATGTCGCAAGTGCATAATAAACGGACAGAAAAGTCATCCGCTTGTGTTTGTCTATCTTATTCTTATTTATGATATAAACGTATTATATAGGTTATCTGTTGAAGTATTGTACTTAAATACTGAAGAAGGGTGTTCATTAGCCGATCCTGAAACCGAATAAGTTAATTTCTGATTTCTGATAATTTTCCAATGAAAATGTTAAGTATGGACACTCGCGCATGCCACAGAAGTTCATTATTTACAAACAGCGATTTACCGAACTCGCAACTAGACTCGTTAGTACATGATATATAAAAAATACGGTGATCATACTTTTTGAATATTACTACAGTAATTTAGTTCAGGTTTTATAATATTTTTATTGTTAACTCATGACCATTTACTATCGTGTCCTTCAATATGTACAATCTTTCACCAGTCAACCTGTACTTTACAATAATTGAATACTTTTGAACTGTACCATATCACTATTCATTAATTAAAATTATAGTTACCTTTGTTAATTGGCATTCTATTCGAGAATTAATTATTAATTTGAGAATTTATTATGAATGGTGTAAACACAATAGTTTTGTATCAATTTTATTAACTTTAATAATAATATGTAGCTCTTGCCTAGTTTGATAATTTTGAAAAACACTTTAGTGTAATTTTTTACTTAAAATGGTCAGTAATATTTTGCTTAAATATACCAAAAAACTTTTTCATTTAGCAAACCGCTTGTTTTAGACATTCCATAAAATATAAAAATAAAAAGACTTAAAAGACCTTTGTATTCAATATTTGCACTCTGTAGTAATTTTAACTCTTTGAATTTTACTCCAAGTTGAGGCAAACAAAATGGTGCCAGAAGAGTGGTCCAGTTTTTACAGTGTTCGTTGGATATTTCAGTGCCTTTTAATGCAGGAACACATCTTGGTTTTTATAACACTTCATTTGCGAAGAATTAACTGTTCATGTACGAAGCCAAATTAAGTATTTTGCCATAATTTTTTACTACTATAAACTACCATTTTAAGTTCTTATTAGGATTACCGCTGACCGACGGTTTTGAGGAAATTACTATCAGATGCAAGCCACTCTAAGAGCACCGCCGCGCCGGCAGGTCATGAGAGCTCTTTTGAGCGTTTGTGGTTTTTCTATATCGCGCTTTAAAATTTTTAGTAACTGGTTAGCAAGTTAAAATGGCTCTCTGATAGTAAGAGGCCTATTACATATATATATATATATATATATATATATATATATATATATATATATATATATATATATATATATATATATATATATATATATATGTATATATATATATATATGTATATATATATATATATGTATATATATATATATATATATATATATATATATATATATATATATATATATATATATATATATATATATATATATATATATATATATATATATATATATATATATATATATATATATATATATATATATATATATATATATATATATATATATATATATATATATATATATATATATATTACTCTAACAAAAATAGATCAATTTAAGTAATTTGAATTCAAATTCGTCAACGAATTTTGTATTGTTTTTCCTGTTACTATTACTTTACTCTTAATTTGGCTATTAATATAGTGTTAATTTGGTAATTATGTAAAACTTTGTGTACCTTTACTAAAGCCATATGTATAATAATAATAATAATAAATATTCAGGGGACAAATTACACTTACTGATCCAACCCCAAAGTAAGCAAATTATTTGCTTGTGTTATGGGTGTTAGTCAACGATACTAATACATAGAAATACATATATAAATACCAGAATATATTTAATAAACATCCAAACTCGGAAATACAAACATTTATGCTCATCACACAAATGCTTGTCCCCGTCGGGGATCGAACCCGAGCCCCGTCGATTGCGTAGTCAGGATCGCTAACCACTCGACCAACGGGGCGTTGTATGCAGCCAAAGTTCGCATTCTTATACGAATTGTTCTTTGGATGGATGCATGGATGCATTGGATGCATGGATATTATGGATAGATGCATGGATTTTAAACTTAAATATAAAAAAAAAAATTCTTTATTCTCGTACAAATCATTTCAATCATGTGATTAATCAACTTATCGAACTCAGTAGGAGTCATATTTTATTGCCTGAACGTCTTAATCGTGTGCACAAAACAAATGCATTGACGATTTCATTGACAGCCTTTCTCTTTACCTTTTCCTGTGATTGACACAACAATCAGTCTGCATCGACAGTACGTTGATCTTCGTTCTCTAGTTTACTGAAATTTCAAATGCCGCCGAAAGCTTAACACATTCAACAGTATGGTTTTCATAATAAGTAAGCGAAATTGATGCCTTTTTCAATTTGAGTTTTACATTACATTTATAAATACCACATAAAATAGCTTTGTAACAATATTCTTACAATATTAAATCATATCCCAATACAAAATAACTGAAAAAAAATAGACTCAAAATTACCGTGCAAATAGTTTATTTTCTGCCTGGTTCAGCCCAATTTCTTTCTATTATTTTTATATTATATGAAATGAAAAGTCCTAACCTACTGACTGATATGTCAATGCCCAGCCTAAGCCCTTGAACCAAAAAGACTGAAATTTGTCACAGAGGTTGTGCTTACGACGAAATTAATATTAAAGGATTTTTTTAAATTATTCCCCTATGATAATGAAATAGGGTGTGAAATATTACATGAAACTTACATTGACATATTAATGTACTCATAGACGAAGCTACGCGGGTCACTTAGTACTTTATAATCTTGTTGTTTCCAATATTTTAATAAAAATTACCGAGTATAATACGTACCTACTCCCGTTCTTGAAAAAATGTTTATTATATATGTGTTTATGGGGCGAAAAATTGATCTAGGTCTGGTATCAAGAAAAAATCGTTATGTCCGTATTTTTACGCATAAAGATTTGCACACGAAATATGGTTTGGTATTTCACAGCTACCATTAACTTCTAAACCTACTACTAGAGAGAGTCGCTCCATACAGTAATGCAGTCCAATTTAGGCCCAGATTACACTTTGATTAGTGCGAGTGGTAGTGTTTAATGCAGGTACTTAGTATTAAGCGAAAACATGCGTAGACATCCGTTGATTAGTGTGAGTGATTAGTAATCAGCGTAGTAAAGTGAATAGACGCTGATTACTAATCCACTCGCACTAATCAAAGTGTAAGCGAGGCCTTAGGCGACGTGCGCTATACTAACCCCAATACCATTTACCAGAAAACAAGCAGATGGGTCTTCTGATATAAAGATATATCCATCTCCCATAGACTCAAAATATGTTAATCGTAGTAATAACTCATATAGCCAGTCGTACGCCTTTTACAAATTATTTGGCGGAATGGTAGATCGTCTATTTTTCGTCGAGGACCTGGACCAACACCACGAAAACAATCTGGTACATTTGTGAAAACATTTGGCATCCCTAACGGGAATTCGGTGTTGCATTATTAGTATTATTTAGTCAACGGTGGTCTCTTACTACCAACTGTCCGCATATTTTAATACCAAGGAACGCGAACTAAGATTTAGTTTTGCCTAGTAAACTCAGTATATGCACAGCATGTCAGTATGTAATTAAATGATTGCAAAATCCTAACATGGACACTGGACACAATAAACATTGTACATAAACCACTAAATCTTACCCTAAAGGTATTGAGAAATGTCTCACAGCTGGCACGAAAATGAAATATAACTGCGATTATGTACATAACGACGGACAAAGGCAATTGGAAGCGTAGTAAAAACTTTTCTTTGTTTTAGGTACTCTTTGTTGGGAGTTTTTGTTGAGAATCCAACTGGACCCAAATCGTTTTCCGATACTTCTTTATATGTAATAGAAAATCATACACGGCGATCGCTATTCGCAGTAACGTTCACGATTTGCTGATTCTAGAAAACTCACTCGGTGCCCTAATGCCGGCACATCGGGCTTTTATTGTTGCTTTAATATCTTGTATTATCTAGCGGCTGCAACAGACGCTTTATCGTCTACGTTTTATTGTTATTTGTGTACATAAATCTATTTAAATTTTAAATGTCGTTTTACAGCGCCAGTCGACTACATCTATTAGCAGTTAATTGATTTATTCCACAATGTTTATTAAAAGCTGCTTTAGCTTGCTTTATTTGCATTAGATAAATTGACTTCGTTTTTCAGATCTTGAAATAATTTTTCAAATATTTTCTTATAATTATAATGGTTCTCTGATCACATAACAGAGAGACTCAAATGTGGCCAGAAATTCATTTTAAATGAATTTTTCATATTTATTTTTAAAAATATATAAACGGGTCAATAATGCGTCAATAAACGGGTCACGAGCAGTCTGCTCGAGACCACGGTCAATGTAACTTGGCCGAAACGTCGAGCTTTACAAGTAAGTTCTATATAATATGTACGCGTTATTGACCCGTTTATATATTTTTAAAAATGATAGTAGAACGCGTTAGTTTAAAAGTTCATATTGTAAAGACTTTTTCATATTCTGAAGGATAAGGAAGGATTGGGTCGGTACAGTAAATATTTTCGGCTTTTTACTCATAAAAATTGACTGTGTGTAGTTTGGCCTTTTTAACCTGACATATGTAGTAGATATGTACTGTAAGTCACTTCATATAGATCATTATAAATTTAATCGAGTAGATGAGAAATGGTTGAAAACGCACAGAAATAGGATTAGAACATTAATTTGTTAATAGTAACTTTGAACTGGAGTCAATGACTCGCCGCTATCAGTGTTAATCTCACTATAGGTGCCCTTCTAAATATTAGCTTATGCGTTATCAGTCCCATAACATATTTTTGCAGAACATTTTGCTAGTATTTAATCGCACCATGGCATTTTGTTATGATATTTTATATCTATATTTAATAGATAATATTGTGATTGTGGAAATGCGCATATTTGGAGGCATTAGAAATATAAACTAAATTGTGTAAATGTTTGATCGTCAAATATTTGTCAATTTAATTTCAAATTTCAACAGTTTGTCAGAATACAATTAGTCTAAGATCCCACTTTACAACGGCCTTTACCGAGCTGGGTAATAGATGACTTTTTTTTTAATTCTATTAAATACTAGGTGTTGCCCGCGATTTCGCCCGCGCGGACTTTGTTTACTCCGCTCTTACTGATGGTAGCAATATGTTATGTAGCCTATAACCTTCCTCGATAAACAGGCTATCCAACTTAAAAAGAATTATTCAAATCGGTTCAACCGTTTTCGAGATTACCGCGTACAATCAAACAAATAAACTCTACAATTTTACAATATTAGTATAGATAGTATTGCAATTGGGTTGACTAAAAAATTTCAGTCCAGAATGATTAATTAACAATTTTTTTTAAACATTTCACTTATTACTAAATTGTTGTTCTCCTAATAAATAGCCAGAAACAGCATCAAAGCTTCTTTTAAGTCTGGTTTATTTTAGGTCTGGTCTGGTTTACTAGTATCGATTTACCTGTTTATACCTGCCTACCCAAGGGTTATGACAGGAAAAAATATTCAAACTAGCGTTTGCATATTCTATAAGTTTTATATTTTCGTTTGGTATGGAATTTGTCTATTAACCAAACCAGTGAAATATTTATAAAAAATTAAACAATGTTCTGGACTGAATTTTTTTTGTCAACCCATTTGCAATATATTTATCGACATATTTAATTGGATATAAAATAATTTGTATGGATTAACCAGCTCGATGAAGGCCGTTTTATAGAGATCCAGTACTATGTACACTCCGTATGAGACGAAGCACTTAATAATCAAAACCAAAAATGGTTTGAATAGTCTTGACTTATCACAGATTACGAGTATAATAAATATATATTTTTCTCTATATTTGTACAAACTTATTAGCCTTTCTTAAGCCACCAGCTTAAAAAGAAGGCTTAATGAGAAACAAAATTAGGTACGTCTTAGCTGAGTTTAGTATCATTCCCTTGCCTATTCTTACCGCAAATGGGTTAGTTTTTTATATCACTAAATAGTAAATAAGCGGATATTTCTGCTGATGGAAAGAGAAACCATGGCCTAAAGACCAAGCTGTTAATGGTGCGTTGCTGTCCTTGTAGCGGGATGGCAATGCTACATGCATAAGTCTACCGCTACCTTACCCTCTAAACCGGAACAAGCCAATAACAAGCGTTGACGCTATTACGGCAGGATTAGGTAAGGTGGTGATACCATATACCCGGGCAAGACATTGTGGAACCTGTGGAGTTGTAACGATCGTAGTGACACATATGACTAAGTTTTTACCGTTTGCAAACTGCCTGGCAAAATAGCAGATGGTCTATTCACCAAAGGAGGCCCCGACTACTACGGGGCTATTGCATTTCGCTGCCGTATTGCGGTGCCGGCCAATGAATAATACATATCGACACACAGATGGAAACACATCATTTATATCAGATATGCCGTGGTGTCTACAGGCGACGGACATATTTTTATACGGGAAGAGGCAGCTGTTTGTCTGATATTCTACAACATGAAATAAATTAATGTTGTATATTTTTACGGATATCCCTTACTTACGTCATTACGTATTTAGGTGATACATATGTCTATTTTCACTGCTTCAAATATTTCACTGCCATTCAACTATAGAGACACTACCTCTCAGGCAATGTCTTTAATAATGCAGTGGTGACATATATGACATATATCCACATAAATTAATTAATAGCAATTTCTACATTATACTATTTTAATAGTGGGACTACTATCTTTAAACTTAAGAAACAGAAACAAAATCACGTATTATACTTTAAGCTATAAGCTATCGTAATAAAAATATCCTCATAAAATTAACTTACATGGAACAAAACGTTTATGAATGAGGGTAGCTCTTACATTGGGAGATTCCAATGAGAGCGAACGTTTACAGGCCACATTGGCATAAACTGTGATAGTTTTATGGTGAGCCTGCGTCAGCGCTCGCCACTCGAACTCGCCATTTCACTGTCGTTATGTTTTATTGTTTCACGCCAGCATTACCCGGGGTAATAACGTCTGCAGTTTGAAAGATTATAGAGTAAATTTGTCTTTAGAAAAGCTAATACGCCTTCGTAAATGAGACAGTCATTTAATTGATAGCTTAATTTTGGGAAGTGTAGATGAAGTCCAAAATTGAAGTATATTTTGTTAATAAGTTTTTATTCTAACTTTTTAACTTTAAACAATCTTTGTTATAATATAAGCTTACTTTTAAAATAAGTATTTATATACGTTTTTGAAAGTCAGACACACAAAATTTTATATTCAGAATAATTCAGAACAGAAAATGATAATATTTACTCATACATTATATTATTTATCATTACGTCATCTACGCAGAATTATCCCAGAATACTAGAGACAGTCTGAAGTATTTTGTGGTATTGTCATTTAAATATTCATCAATATTGTAATAGGCCTTTTTACAGAGAAGCCTTTTTATGTATGTTTTTTTTTAAGTTAATAAGTCCTTCAGAAATTTATTTTATTCTTAGAGGAAACACGCTTTTTGTTCCAGAAACATATATTTCTTAATTTTAACAATTAATTGTTATTTTTAATAAGAATTAACCATACCAATAAAAAATTTAAAAAGTTTTAGTTTGAGTGTAATATATTTTAATTTACTAAAAATAGTATTTCTCTATATATCTTGTGACGCCCGAGGAAAATGTGCCTTCTCAATTTTCGAAAATGAAAGGAATAATGAAAAAATTGTAATTGCAAGAATATAGGCGTCACAAATTAATAAAAATTAATTAAATTTCTAACATGTTCTACTATAATATGGTGTGCAAACATTTTAATTTCGGTCGATTTCCTTATAATTACTACCAGATCGGAACGCGGCCATACACTGAGAAGATTCGGCGGCAGAAGAAACTCAACAGACTTGTTTTTTTATCTATTTTATATATTTCAATTACTTTATGTATTACAATGCTTACAATGTTTTACAATTATTTTATGCATTACATATTTACAAGAATTATTTCACAACAAAAAGTTATTCAAAGTTAGTCACTATACACTATTTTATGTCACTTGGAGCAAATATGCGTGAGTTCGGTTTAATAACGTGATACAAATATATCAAAAGCTATGAAGATAGCCCGGGATTAAATTTAATGAATATAAAAATCTCTAGTAAATTTATATCGTCTCGTGTATTTAAGTAATATAAATCGCCACGTGAAAGTCCTCGCGGAGTAAGCACAGAGGACTGAGTGCCAAATATCACGACCCATATAAACTTATCTTGTTTCTTTCACATAAGATCATTATTTTTTAAACTTTAATTTTTACATATACTATAAACTCCAAAACTAAATGCCGGCTGCAACTTAATATTTTAAATATTTCGTGTTAATATTGAACTATTATCTCTTACCATTAGAACAATTAAAGGTCATCTTATTATTTACCTAACACTGATATTACTTTTAAGTGATCGCATACCTGCTCAAAATATACTTACTCTTATTTAAGAATAAATAGCGCTCTAAAGAGGTTTGTTAAATAAGCTAACCCTACGTTGTTGCACACAGTTAAGGATGATCTTCTGAAATTTCAGCAAGCGAGCTTAATTAGGGCAGCAACAATTAAAACAAAGTTATCGAGCCCACGAGACAATCGAAAGCTGTTTCAAGTAACACGTGAACGTTGATAGTTTAGTCAGCAGAGCACAGAATAATTTGTAAATATAAACTGATTTTGTAAAATCCTTTACAATGTGATTGCTTCGTATAGACTTAATTGATTTACTATCTTCGTGGTTTATATGGAATTGATTACTCAAGCTCTAGTTACCATTGTTTTGCCTTCTAATTTGGACTACGATGGTAATACATTTCCTTCCTTTTTTGCATCATAAGATGGCAAACAAGCAGATGGTTCTTTTAATCCTTCCTCCTCCATCCTTTCATTCTCCAAACCGGAACACGATAGCGACAAGAACTGATGCTATTGCGGCAGAAATAGGTAATGCGGTGGCACCAAATCCGGGCGAGACAATATCTACTACCTAGTAGCCACGATCCTTGTGACTCGTGTAGTCGATCGTTCGCCTCTTACGAAGCTCTTATTGAGCTCAATTCATGGCAATAAAATTCATATATGTTACATTCCTCAAGTTTTCAAGACATAGCAGGCATGTTGCAGAAAAGCTGCTTATAGTAATTAAAACACGCGTTTCGTAAATTAAAAAAATACGTAAATAAGAAGTGTTTAAATACAATAAGGTTTCCAAAAAATGCTAGCCAAGTGTTGTATAACAAGGTATGTGTGACAATGAACGCTACGCATATATGTGTGCATGTGGTTACGCAGAGATCGACAAATAAATATGTACAATGGCGCTAGCTTTATATTTCCTAAAAATTTCTTTAACATTAATAGCGTCGCTAATTTATTTTCTAAAGCGTCTTCAATCCATTTAACAGGCAAATCCGTGTGTTCCATTAGCCGGAGTTGTACAAAGAGAGGCCCGCAGGTCATTTATAGACCATTATTCCCTTTATGCGGAGCCGTCAAATCGGCGCTAATTAACGCACCCTAACCTACATGGCTTGTATCCATGGATTGCGAAGGGTGATGTCTAATCGATCGACTGTCGAAGGAATGACGGCTCTGGTGTGAATCGGAAATTCACACAACATCCTGTGTTTGTCGTTTGATTGGAATTGTTCAATATTTCGAGTTTAACGAGTGCAGTTGTTGCCGCCTTTTATTTTGATTACACGGATTTTATCACATTTTTATTGCCTTCATTCGATGTAACATACATGTTGTACGTTTTTATTCGCAACTATTTCGGTATGCAAAGGAAAGTGCAGCTAAAACAAACATAAGGCTAATCCTCTCCTACTCAATAAGCTGGAAGCGTGGTAGGCAGTAGATCATTTCTTAGATTCAAATCCCGGATCGGATAAAAGTTATTCAGCAGTAGCAAAAAAAATTCTGGCATTATATGACTACCAACTCATTGCCAGGAAAGCACGTGTAACTGCAGGTTCTGGCTATCGCGAGTAACAAGTAGCTAAAGCTATTTATTTTTAAAATTATCATCAGCTCTTTAATTGCGTTATAGGTTAGGCAAAGCAAACCTGAGCTGAAATACAACTCATCAGTTTTATTGGCTGGTAAAGTGAGTGGTGATCCTTATTGCTACATTTCTTATCATTCACGATTATTGCTTCTTGATAGCGGAACTGCAGCAAGAAGAGTTACTATACTGCCGTCTGATTCTCACCAATATTCTATTAAATAAAAACAAAAAAAAATTTTTGATTCAACCTGGGATTTAAAGCCTTAGAGTAGAAGATATCATATCAATTCATAATATATAAGCTACAGGTATTTCGAGCAATTTACATAAGCTTTAATCTTTTGAAACAATGCGATATACGCGTCACTAAAAATTATCATGGCTCAATCGAGAGTCAAACCATTACTCACCTTACTAACTTTCTCCTATTGTGTTATCGTGACATTTCATAAGTAATTCTATATCAAAACCGGACTCCAAACGTAATAAAATAAAGCGTAGTAAATGTCGGCATCTCAAACATCGTTTTGATTTTTTTTTATCTTCAAAGCTAATCAAAATTCCAGGGGCAGAAAGATATTCTGAGTGCGTCAAGTATGACATTTAACACGTCTCTAGGAGTTGGAAATAATGCAGACGGTAATAAAGTGGTCGAATTAACGGTGTTTCATAGAGTTTAAGGTTTAAGGCTCTTTACAGAATACGCGATTACATATCTATTAGCTGTGGCAATGTGTGTGACACTCTTTCTTTACAAATAATGCATTATATAATATATAGTTACTTTAGTTTTATTTAATATACATCTTATTTTTATCCTATCAGCAATTTACATTCGTTTTTATTTTTAACTTACATATATATTATGTTGTGTAGCCCATAACTACAATATATATCTATGTCTTGTATCTTGTATGATTTATTTGATAATGTAAAAAATATTTAAAATTGACGTCAAATATTTTATTGTCAAGAAGACTTAACAAAGTAGTTTTCTTCTGAATTTGAAGTTTCAACCACTAAATAAAATAATAATTATCACTTTATTATTTTGTAGCAAAGTCAGTTCTTAAGATATGAAATCTTTATAAAGTCCTGTGACCCACTGTATTCAGCGTAGCTTCTAGCATGGGATGACTTGTTCAAAAAATAACCGCTGCATGTGGATCTGCCTCACCCACGAGTCGGAGGGTGAACAGTATAACAATAAATTGTCCCATCAACGAAGACTCTCAAGGCACTAAAATAAAAGTTTATTATCTTTTAAAAACAGCGTGTAAAAATACCATTAATGTGGTTATTTATAGACTTTATTGACTGAACTTGAAACTTAAGAAATCTCTAAAGTACTTTAAGCTAATATATTTTATCTTTTCGAAAGCTTAGGTTATAAAATCATCGTATGTGTCGATAGACCGAAATGTGTATATTTGTTTTTAATTATTTAAAAATGTTTGCTTCGAGCAGAAGTGTTAAAAATATATTATTTTTTTCTGGATTATTTGAAATCATTATAAAGAATATCTATATAGTTTGTCACGGCCAAGAGTGTAGAGTATATCTTTTTTTTCAATAATATAAGACAGAAAATAAGCAGATGTATATCCTGATGACAAACATTGCATCAGACACACCAGAGATATTAATATAGCGTTACTATCTGTGTGAAGGGATGGCAATGTAACATGCATAAATTGACTGGCTGCCTTATCTTCCAAACCGGAGAACATGACAGTGACAGGTAGCAGGTAAAGCGGTGGTGCCATATACCCTGGCAAAACATTGAAGAACTCTACCACTTCGTAGTCGCGATGTAGTGACACGTGTGGCCAATCGAACTGCTGGCAGACTGGCGATTGGTCTGGTAATCAAAGGGGGCTGGAACCAACACCGGGAAGTGAATATCTTGTACTTCGATGTACTTTTTCACATAAGATTGACAAATGTGGAAACGTGGACTATCATCTACCTCGCTAGCCAAGAAACTGGCGTGTCTTCTCACAATTTAATCTTCCTACCTGTTATAAGTATCGATTAATTTGTTTATTCATTATACACATTGCTGGGAACATAAAATAATAAGAGATATTAATATTCGAAAAATAACTACGATGGTCTGTCATACCACAATAGCATGCAAGACGATTTTAGATTATTTAGTATAAAATTTACATAACTATAGCAATATCTGCTTCACAATGCAATGAATGAGGTTTGATTCCAATTTTAAGTTATAAAACAGTTATAATTGAAGACTACGGCGATATACTACACGATAAGATGTGAATTTTATTATTTTTAATTTTCTTCAAATGCCTGATTAAACTGTTGTCAATACTACGATGAAACTTATAATTGTTGGCACATGACTACGAGCATGTATTTCAAAAAATATTCTTTTTTTTTCAAGTAGTCACTATGTTTATTTGTATTGCTTTAAATAAATTGAACGTGTACATACACAAGATACATGCTAATTGAATACAAAGGCACATACATATATTGTCGTTACATTTTTTTGAAGACTGAGATTGCATTTTCACAATCTGGAATCGTTTCAAGATAAATATCATATACTAGCTGCGGCGTGCAGTTCGCTGCGTCATAAAAGTTTTTAGCGAATCCCGCGGGATCACCTAATTTTCCCAGGATAAAAAGTAACCTATGTGCTATTCATCAGGTCATCATCTACCTATATACCAAATTTTAATTAAATTTGTTCAGTAGTTTTTGCGTGATTGAGTAACAAACATTCATCCAAACATCCATCTATCCAAACATCGAAACTTTCGCATTTATAGTATTAATATAGATTGAGCTAATAATATCCCCGTGTTGGTCCCAGGCTCCTTTGAACAATAGCCAATTGCCGTTCTGCCAGGCAGGTCGTATAAGGCGACCGATTGGCTATACGAGTCGCTACCATCGTGGCTACTAGGTGGTAGAGTTCTGCATTGTCTCGCCCGGGTCTGGTACCACCGCCTTACCTATTCCTGCCGCAATAGCGTCAGTATTTGTCACTGTCGTGTTCTGGTTTGGAGGGTAAGGTAGCCTGTAAACTTATGCATATGGCATAAGACCTCCCCACAAGATAGCAACGTACCATTAACACCTTTGGTGTCTATAGGCGATGGTTGACTCTTTCCATCAGGAGACCCATCTGCTTGTTTGCTATCTTATACTATAAAAAATATGTATTTTAATACAAAAATAACACTAAAAAATATATCTTCACGCCCGTATCCCCGAAGGGGTAGGTAGAGGTACAACAAGTGCACCCACGATTAGCCGAAGATACTTGGTCCTACAAATGTGATAGGTGGCAAGCCTATCGCCAATCGGGCACGTTCCAATCCCACGCAACCTTGTGTTTAGCAGAAAACTGAAAAAAAAACTTTTATTTATATGCCCGACCCGGGAATCGAACCCAGTACCTCATGTGATCAACACCAACGCTAGACCACTAGACCACAGAGGCGATCAACACTAAATCGTAATATTATATCTTTAATTTTTTAAGGATTTTTTTGGATTTATATTTAGCATTTATATTTAGCAACTAGCTGACCTGGCAAACGTTGTTCTGCCTTTTTAACAACTCTTTTTTTTCTATATTTTGTCACCTTTTAAACCAGCCCTGGACTTCAAAAATAATACAAAGCCAAAATTAGCCAAATCGGTCCAGCCGTTCTCGAGTTTTAGCGAGACTAACGAACAGCAATTTATTTTTATATATATAGATATCCTTACACATTCATGAGGTTGTGGTTTAAGTACTAAGCTGGAACACATCAACGACAAGCATTGACATTAAGGCGGCAGGATCTAATCATAATAACATCACGTCCCTATTCTGAATAATCCATACAGTTTTCACACACGAATGCAAAACTGTTGAAAGCGCTGGGATAAAATAAAAGGGTATACGCAAAAAGACACCTGCGACACAGCGCGAATAAAATATGGAAAAACGTGATATCGGGAGAAGGGAGCTTATGTGACGCCGCGCCGGCAGACGCCTTCCAAACACGTTTAGCAAATGTATTGACACGGATGTGTGGAGTATTGGCGTGTATTTGCTTTTTGATATAACCGCGGGAACAAATACTCTCCTTACATTTTTACATGATATTACATTTACAGCATGAGATATCGAGCAAGTCGACTCTCCTGTTGGTCATTTTAAAGGCGAGTAGGAGAGTAGAGCAAGAGGAAGAGTTGACTTGCTCGATACCTCATTTTTAACGTTAGTTTTCAAGACAATTCTTTAGTTTGTCAGTGTAGCTTGCAATTACACACAGAAATACAGAGTTACCTACTTACCGATGAAATAAAATCATTTCAAGGGTATTTTTTAAACTTTGTCGTCTTATTCGGTACGATAAAACAGTACAACATGGTTTAATTCTAGTTTTGCACATTATAATATAACCTACAAATGTATGAAATTTTTGACAGTAATAGGAGTTTTTGCTCATATGCGCGGTGACACGTTTCCTTCCCAGTGACGTTTCTTATAGCATTATATTATAGCATTATAATAGTCACGACTGTAGTGACACGAATCAGTCGCCTTTTACGACCTGCCTTGCAGAACGGTAGTTGGTCTATCCTACAAAGGTGCCCGGAGCAACGCGGGGTAAATTAGAAACATGTATTCTTTTATAAATGAAGTGAGTTTCTCTGTTTAGCTGATGCTCTGTATATGGAAACACTCAATTATTCAAAATACAGTTCTAATACAAGCCATTTTTTCGCCTTCGACAATATTCCGATACTCAAATTAGAGGGCCCACGCCACTCAGCTAATCATGGAAGTCCCATCTTTGGTTAATAACTGTGTCGACTAATAGACAACGCTATTAAGACAACCGTTATGTCCAACAGCCCACGCGTGGGAAGACGCTCAATTTGTAGCTTAACGATAATTATTGCGGATATCCTTTTAAGGGACCTGACCTTTGTTCTATGAACTGTTCAATACGAGTACTTAGTTTGTTTCATAACAACAAAAACGAGCACATACATACATTTAATATATAATTATATCTTCTCCGTTCTCCTCGCACAAATTCTGGACCTTCTTTGCAAAAATTAATGTGTAGGTAAATTTTTTGATCCATTCTTCGTTTTCTGAAATGATAATGTTTAAAAAATGTGAAGGTAAAGAAGGTGTTCACTACTCCGGTTTTTACTAGCTCGTATTTTTAAGAAACTGGCTTTTTTAATACTTTAATTTGATTCTCGTATACGAAAATTTACACATCCCCTCTTATGCCGCGGTAGAGATTAAACGTTTAAAAGTAATAAAAATATTTAAAAAGCCTTTCATCTAAAACTAAACATGTTGTAGCTTGTAGTCTGAGAGCAATGCAAACATTGCTCAAACTTACGAATAAAAAACCAACAAGTTATAAAAACTAAACTCTATTCATTTGTGATAAAGTTTCTAACGGTTTGTACCTTAATTGCAGCATTAAAAGCAATAAAAGTTTTGTTGGCCGGTGTAAATGCTACTTTGTCGAGTAACGCAGAACTCCGCGAACAGTAAATGTAACGATTTATCTTCGCACCGGCTATTACAATGGCGAGCGGCCAACCTTTTGTCAGTTCATTCCAAGTCATATTTCTGTGTGTGAGATTTACAAACAAGTAACTTCTACACGCAAAAGTAAGCGAATTGTATGCGTGTGTAGGATAAACTAGGGTTACTGATCCGGTAACGATTGTTTCAGCTTATCTCGCAGATTCACACAAGGTAAAACAGATCAAACATACTTACCTACTTTTTTGATACTTCAAAACATTCTACACGTGCAATCTATTGGGTAAGATACGGGACAACGGCCTTGTCTAACCCATGGAACGTACAATATACATGGTAATATTTCCTGTGATGTTTTTAAGGTTTAGATTTGTCGTGTAATAAGTATAAATGTTTTATTACGAATTATTTAAAAAATACATATGTATTAAGAAATGCGTTTAACTGAGTTGAAATACAGTTGATTTAAGTGAAATGCCTAAAAGTAATTTTGGGCATTTTACTTAAATTATTGTCCTTATTTGTCTGATCTCAGTAATTAGTAGGCGATGGTTGGCTCTTTTCATCAGGAGACTCATCTGCTTGTTTGCTATCTTATGATATATATAAAAAAAAACCTAACCCAGGAATCGATCCCCTAACTTCACAATCCGAGCTTAACAGTTATCTACAAAATCAACAAGAAAGGTAACTAAAGTAAATAAGTATAGGTACATAAGTTATATGCTGTTACCAGCTACATGCGATTAACGCCCTTGACTGCCTACCCTGACGACACGAAATACCCTGAATATTAATCCGGTTCATTCTACATAGGTTCATTTGCGTTTTACTTTCAATAATACGTACGTGATTGAATGATGAACATTAAAATGTAAACAACGTTAAAATGCAAACATACAAATATTGTAAACTTTGAATTTTTGTTTTTTAAATTAAAAACAAATGGAATATCAAACCAGAAATAAAATAAAACCGCGATTGGGTCCGACACCTCTTGACAAGATTGACGAGCGTGTCCCGCTCTCGTTGCATTATTCAAGAACCATCTGTTCAGTGTCGGCTCAACACACGCCGACATACGCCGACATGCACCGACATACGCTGACAAACGCGACGACACTACTCATTGCCAATAACTGGAAACGACTCATTGATTTTATAGAGCTAGTTGAACGGTTTTGTACGGTTTCAGTAGCTGGTGTATTTGTATGTTAACTGCCCCGTTGAGATTGAAATAGTTTAGTTTGAGACACCGGCCGAAGTAATAATTGTGTCGAAAGTCAGTTCTGACGTCGTTTAACTTATCATGTAAAATGTTCATTAAAATGCCATAACCATTATATATTTTTGATTTTTCGAGGCTCTCCATTCGAGGTTTGGGCAGGAAAAACAGTAAATTGACCTTCGAAAAAGAAACAAGTTGTTAAATTTTGAATTGGTTGCATTATTTGAATAGTCGTAACATTTGTTTTTAGCAGTACCTCTCGCGTTTGTTAACTTATTTCGAGTTTTTTAGGAAGGCCATCAAGATCGGGCCTACTTTATAAAATCTAGTTCTAACAATGAAATCAAGGAGGAATTGAGGAGACTCCATCAATACTTGAAGTACTTGAAAGTTTATTTTATTTTATAGGGTAATTACAGAAGATGAGAGAGATAACCATTGCCTATAGATACTAAAGATGAATAGGTGCAGCCACTTTGAAATAGCGTTATCATTCAGTAAGTAGAATCATTTTTATTTATATACTAGCTGTGCCTGCAACTTCACCGGCGTTTAAAATATCCTAAAATAAAGATCCCGGGGTTTTACCCGCATAGTTCCCGTTCCCGTGGGATTTCTGGAATAAAAAAAATATCCTATGTTCTTTCTCGGGTTTCAAAATAATTTGTATACAATTTCATCCAAATCGGTTAAGTGGTTTAGGCGTGAAGAAGAGATAAACAGACAGACAGACCTTAAACCCGTCAATGCTGGTGTTTCCCAAGGCTGCGTGCTATCACCGACCCTTTTTCTTCTGCATATCAATGATATGTTGCGAATTAGTAACATACACTGCTATGCAGATGATAGTACTGGTGATGCTACATACTCTGGCCATAGCGGTATTTCTCGGGAACACGTCGAAGAGAGCCGAAAGAAGCTTGTGTCTGAAGTCGAGAATCGACTTACTGATGTCTCGGAATGGGGTCGTCAAAACTTGGTCACATTTAACTCCAAAAAGACACAGCTTTGCGCGTTCACCGCAAAAAAGACACCCCTTGTTATATCACCTCGATTTGAGGATACTCTCCTAACAGCCTCAGCCAGTGTCGGAATCCTGGGAGTCGACATATCGAATACCGTTCAATTTCGCGGTCATCTGGAAGGCAAGGCGAAACTAGCCTCCAAAAAGCTCGATGTGCTCAGCAGAGCGAGGCAGTATTTCTTGCCGGCCCATCGTCTCCAACTTTATAAGGCGCAAATTCGGCCTCACATGGAGTACTGCTCTCATCTCTGGCCGGAGCTCCCCAGTACCAGCTTCTTCCACTTGACCGCATTCAACGTAGAGCGGTTCGAATCGTTGACGATCAGGCTATTACGAAACGGCTTGACTCTTTGGCATTAAGCAGAGATGTAAGCTCACTCTGCGTCTTTTATCGTATCTATCATGGAGAGTGTTCCGACGAGTTGTTTGGATTAATTCCTGCTGCTAACTTCCACCATCGGACATCGCGTCAAAATTTGAAGTTCCACCCACACCATCTTGATGTCTGGAAATCCACAACCGTGCGGTTCGCCCGGCACTTTTTGCCTCGCACTACTCTTTTGTGGAATCAATTACCGGCGGGGGTTTTTTCCGAACAAATACGACATGGGGACCTTCAAGAAAAGAGCGTACTCATTTTTAAAAGGGCGGCAACGCAACTGCAAGGCCTCTGGTATTCCAGATGTCCATGGGCGGCGGTGATCACTCAACATCAGGTGCACCTCCTGCTCGTTTGCCCCCTCTTCCATAAAAAAAAAAAAAAAAAACAGACAGACAGAGTTACTTTCACATTTATAACATTATATGGATTAGAATGGATATAAAAAATTAATTGTTAAAATATGTTTTTCTACTGTTGCGCGGTTTAATTACACATTTATAGAATACTAGCTGACCCGCGCGGCTTCTCCCGTGAGTAGGTTAACATGACGTCGTCTAATTAGTATTTCATCCCCTACTTTATCTTTTCAGGGGTAGATTTTTGAAAAAAAATAGCCTATACTTGACCCCGGATTTTCAACAACTTCCATGCCAAATTGCATGAAAATTGATCAAGCAGTTTAGCTGTGAAAGCGTAACAGACATACAGACAGACAGACTTTCAAGTATGGATTGATCCAATTTTTTGGTACCAGTCTCACTAGCATGCAAGCTACTAATTCGACATTATACACCACCCCGACCACTCCGTTGATCGAGTGGTTAGCGACCTTGACTACACAAGCAACGGGGCTCGGGTTCGATCCCCGACGGAACAAGCATTTGTGTGATGAGCATAAATGTTTATATTTCCGGGTTTGGGTGTTTATTATGTATGTAAAAGTATTTATATATGTATTTCTATGTATTAGTATCGTTGACTAGCAGTTAGCACCCATAATACAAGCAAATAATTTGATTACTTTGGGGTTAGATCAGTCAGTGTAATTTGTCCCGTGAATATTTATTTATTTATTTATTTATACAGCGCAGCTTGTCGACAATCCTGTTGTCACCATCATGATTTCAGACATTTATTCATTGTAAAACCGTTGGTCTTATGTGCGTGATCTACCATTAAGCAAGTGAATAAAAGGATAATTTAATTAGGATGATAATGATAGGAAATTGGTATTATTATTTCCCGTGTGAATCCGGGCCTCTTTTTGAAGAATATCGTAAAAATCAAGAGAATATAAATAATATAATATAAAAATATTCATGGGACAAATTACACTTACTGATCTAACCCCAAAGTAAGCAAATTATTTGCGTGTATTATGGGTGTTAGTCAACGATACTAGTACATAGAAATACATAAATAAATACTAGCATATATTTAATAAACACTCAAACGCGGAAATACAAACATTTATGCTCATCACACAAATGTTTGTCCCAGTCGGGGATTGAACCCGAGCCCCGTCGATTGCGTACTCAGGGTCGCTAACCACTCGACCAACGGGGCGATCCCGGTTAATAAGTGTTTCTAACATGGTGACTCCTGACTAGGTTATTGCTACCATATTAGCGTAGGTGATTGCCGCTGTCGTGTTTCAGTTAGGAAGGTAAGTAGCCGGTAAACTTATGTCTGTGGTATTCCAATCCGGCTGCACGGATAGCAACGCACCATTACCATTTTTTAGTGTTTGCAGGCGATACTTATATCTTTCCATCAGGAGAACTACGTGCTTACTTGCCACCCTATGAGATAAAACGTAATAAATATATATATAATTCCTGACATTGATACAAAAAATTGAAGCTGATAGTAGAAACTTTCCAAGTTTATATAGTCTGTAGTGGTTTATTACCATACATAAGTAAATAAAAAAAAACTTATTTGACTGGCTCATGAGCCGAACCCAAGACACATAATCTAAGCGGAATAGCCGAATATGTTTTTAATAAAAAACTTGTACTCACAACATACTCGTAAATTTTTACTATTACTTAATATAAATGATCTGCAACATACCTGAAAGCAAAAACAATATTTTTAAAATCCTTTTCCAAATAAAATGATACAATCTTTTATAGTTAGATTATCATAATACGTAGTTACAAAGGCATCTCATATCGTCTGCTTTTATCAGACAGGTTAAGACGGTTTTATAAATTCAGGATGTATATGTTACAACATTTTTCAATTTCCTTACAAATCAATCAATATGAATCCACATGTTATTAAAGTTACTGTTCAATTCTATCAACATCTACCATCAAATGGCCTACAATTTTAAAGTAAAACTTCTTTGAGTCGCCCGTTGTATTCTAGTGGTCCTGTATTGGAACTGACCACATGTAGTCTCGGGTTCAATTCCTGAGTCGGGCAATTCAAAAATGTATTTTTCAGTTTTCTAACTAAAAAAATGTTGGCCCGGGATTAGAAAAAGGCTGACCATCTATTACATTGTGGGACTAAGTATCTTCAGCTAATCGTGGGTGCACTGGTACCTCTGCCTACCGCTTAAGGGGGTACGGGCTTGAAGATGCTTACTTATATTTACTTCTTTGAGTATCCCTAACCAAATATTAATTCTACTTATACAACATTAAACAGTAACATTTGATTTGATTATATCTAAATGAATCGAAGAACTTTAGTTTGCAAGTAATTAAAATCGTGGTTTCCAGTTATCTAATGTAACGAGTCAAAAAAACTCGACGTCCACGTCAGCTCTTTGAAAATCACATGGAGCCTTTCAGCTCATGAGGTGAAAACGAGCTTCTTGAGCATCAACTTGAGCGACACATCTGTGAGTCGTAGTGGTCCGCTTATCCGGCCTACTTACGTAATGACTATCATGAAAGTGTTTTCCCCGTGTTGGTCTGGATCCCGTTTGAGGATTAGACCATACCGTTCTGCCAGGCGGTTCGTAAGAGGCGAAAGATTAGCTATGCGAGTCACTACCATCGTGGTAGAGTTCTCGCTTGGGTCTGATACCACCGCCTTACCTATTGATGGAGTAATAGCGTCAGTGCTTGTCATTATCGTGTGTCTGTTTAGGGGCTAAGATATCCGGTAAATCGGTCGCATGACGTTATGTCTTACATCTGTCATCTAAGGGACTAAGTAGTTATAATCATGAAGTATTATGTAGAGGTGGAGCTAGCAATCGTATTAATCAATTGAAACAAATGTTCACGTTATATCTCTGTCTATGAGGTCTCCCCATCTCTTTTTATACAGCTGTGTTAGAAAGAGAGAGTAAGACCTCAGAAGATGACAGCAGTATTTAGAATTTGGTTTCAAGTAGGTATTAAAAGTGCTGCCTCCAGATATAATACAGCTTCATGGTTATAATCTGATGGCTAGCGCACGCGGTCATTGGTCAATTCAAATAGCATGCGCTCATTGGTTATCTCAAATAGCGCGCGGTCACTGACCAATTAAAATAGCACGCGCTCATGGGTTATTTCAAATTTTCCGCCGTGTTGGTCCCGGCCTCCTTTGTAGAATAGGCCAACTGCCGTTCTGCCAGGCAGGTCGTAAAAGGCGACCGATTGGCTATCGAGTCACTACCATCGTGGCTACTAGGTGGTAGAGTTCTGCATTGTCTCGCCCGGGTCTGGTACCACCGCCTTACCTATTCCTGCCGCAATAGCGTCAGTGCTTGTCGCTGTCGTGTTCCGGTTTGGAGGGTAAGGTAGCCGGTAAACTTATGCATGTGGCATTAGATCTCGCCACAAGATAGCAACGCACCATTAACATCTTTGGTGTCTATAGGCGATGGTTGACTCTTTCCATCAGGAGACCCATCTGCTTGTTTGCTATCTTATGATATAAAAAAAAAAAAGCGCGCAATTCCTCCGTTTTCTGTTACACACTTCCATTGCATTTCACAAAATTCAAAAAAAAACTCACATACATTGCAGGAATACGAGAAAAAAGATGTTATTCATCAAAAAAAAATATAAAAAATTATCTACTGAACATTCATTGGTCAGCGTACACGCCTTACGATGTATTGAAATGAGCCTCGAGTTTGATCCCCGATACGAACAGGCATTTGTATCATGACTGATGAACATAGTTGATTATTATGTTTAAGGTCTTGGTGTCGTTGATTAAATATATTTCAGTATGTGTGGTATTATTTTATCACCACCAAACCAGCTTTAGTTTAGATGCATACATTTTTGGATTTTAGTTACAGATTCGTACTGTTTTAGTGTAGGAAAACAGAACAAATATTTCTAAGGGTATGATGAGATATAACAGTAAAAAATAAGAACTTTAGGTACATTTATCGCCACTCAAAATTAAAATCATAAACTTTTATTCAATTAAACCTTTAAAGGCACTTTTGAGTCGACATTTTTATAATTACTACGGGATCGGAACGCAACCATGCACAGAGAAGATCCGGCGGATGTGATTCAGCGGGCTTGTCTATTTTATTTAAATTTTTATAATTACTCCATTACGATAAAACAAGAATGATTTCAGGTTATGAAATAAATACAAGAAATTGTATTTATTTCTTCTAAGTAATCTGAAATTTTATAAAAGTTGTTTACAAAGTTTTAATGCATTTTTTTATCAGATAGTAGATCCCTTATACTTTTGGGAAATTTAGTATAAAAGCATATACATTACACCATAAAGGAGTTAGTTAATTTATAGAGACAAGATGTGCAGAATAAGATTAATGTTGTTCCTTGTTTTTAGCGAATTACTCCTTCGTTCTTGCAACAGTCATCATTATTGAGAATTCAGCGTTTAATAAATACATGTATATCTTTCGTAGAATTAGGTCCAGGCCAACTTGCTTTGCTTCCTTTCTTCTTTTTTTCGATTCGTAACCTTATATTTAGTCCATGAAAATTCAAGTTATTTAAGATTCTGCTGAGAAGGAACTGCAATTTCCCGTTAAATGTTTAAAATTAATTATTCTACGTTAATGAATTGTAATGCCGCAAAGCTATAAAATTACTGGAGTTGAATAGCGATAGAGCGCGGCATGACTAATTATAATGATATACGGGATAATAGCCGGCACATTGCAGAATCTATCAACGAATGCGTAATAGACAACAACTTTTACCTGGCCGTCCACCCAATGCTATATAATATTCAGCAATAATATATTAATATTTCATTGTAATAGAGAACAGAATAACCGTGTAGATATATTTATTAAAGGATAATTGCCGTATATTGTTGATGGCAGAATCTTCTAAAGAATATAAATCAAGGTTTGTTCACACTGAAACAGCCATCGAGTTAAATAATCGAGTAAAAGCACTTGTACAAATTAACTTAATGGGAACAATAAGTGTTTAGTAAGTTTTTTAAAAAAAATTGAAACTAAAACCTAAGAGTTAAAAGTTAAATAAACGAAATTAGTGAATACTTCAAAAATCTTTCTTTTGTAAACTAGTAAAAAATCATCGTATTATTTTTAATTATATTGGTTTTTCAATATAACATATCGACGGGTCCTACGTAAGTTTTCGTTACTTAAAAAATGCGATTTTTGTTTAATTTATATAACTGACTCCATTTATATAGATATTTTAATTACACGAAGAATAAAAATGAAATTACTATTAGAAAAATTCAACTTCTAATAGAAATTTCATTTTTATTCGTCGCGATATTAAAACATCTATTAATAGTGGAGTCATTTTCGTAAATAAAAAAAAACCGCATTTTTACCTTACGGCAACTTACGGAGGACCCGTTGATATATAGAAAACAAAAATATCTGTCAGTTATACTAAATATTTTAATCGCGTTCAGCTTACAACCACAATACTGAAAGCCGAAATGTAGAAATTCAAAACGTGATATCTAGCTGCGCCCCTAATTTCTAAACAATTTTGGTGAATTCCACGGGAATAATATATTTATCAGGATAAGTACCTAACTATCTTAATTTCCGTTCCAATATTTCTATTCCATATAATTTTAAAATATTTGCACACCATGTAATGGTAGAATATGTTGGGAACTTAATAAAATTTTAATAACTTGTAACTCCCATATTCTGGCAAATAAATAATTTCATTTCATTTCATTTCTTCAAGTCTTTTTTTCAAATTTCATCTAGATCAATCCAGTTCTTTTGAAGTGATTTGTCTGGGCGCTCTTTGAAAAATAGACTATCTGCCTTTCTGCCAGCCAGTTCGAAAGAGGTGATCAGTTCTATATGCGAGTCACTTCCATCGTGGCTACTAGTTGGTAGAGTTCTGCATTGTTTGTTGGTGGTTCTCTTTCCATCAGGACAGCTTAGCTATCTGCATATTTCATATTTTCTATTATTATTAAATAAAACAAGTAACAGACAGGCAAACCAACAAATATACCTGCAACTTTTTACATTTCTGGCTCTAAGGTATAAGGCGCATCCATTAACTTGAAAATTAAAGGTTTTTTAATAGTGGGGTGTTTTTATTGTTTTGAACTACATATGAACATTTGGCCATTCTAGTGCGTAAAAGCTAGGTAGGTATCTCATACCTCCTTTAACTGATGCATATAAAATATGTGATTTTTTTTTTTTTTTTTACAGTAGAGGGGGCAAACGAGCAGATGGTGCACCTGATGGTAAGTGATCACCGTCGCCCATGGACATCCGCAATACCGGGGGTATTGCAGCTGCGTTGCCGGCCTTTTAAGAATGAATAAGCTCGTTTCTTGAAGGTCCCTAAGTCGTATCCATTCGGAAACACCCCCGAGGGTAATAGAATCCACAAAGGAGTAATGCGAGGCAAAAGGTGTCGACAAAAGCGCACGGTTGTGGATTTCCAGACATCGAGGTGGTGAGGATGGAACTTTAAATTTTGACGCGATGTCCGATGGTGGAATTTAGCGGCAGGAATTAGTCCGAACAACTCGTCGGAACACTCCCCGTGATAAATACGGTAAAAGATGCAGAGCGAGCCTACATCTCTGCGTAACGCCAAAGAGTCAAGCCGATTAGAAACAGCCTGGTCGTCGACGATTCGAACCGCTCTACGTTGAATGCGATCAAGAGGAAGAAGCTGGTACTGAGGAGCTCCGGCCCAGAGGTGAGAACAGTACTCCATGTGAGGTCGAATTTGGGCCTTGTAAAGTTGGAGGCGATGGGCTGGCAAGAAGTACTGCTTTGCTCTACTGAGTACACCAAGCTTTTTGGAGGCTAGTTTAGCCTTCCCTTCCAAATGACTGCGGAACTGAACGTTGTTCGATATGTCGACTCCCAGAATTCCAATACTGGCTGAGGCTGTCAGGATAGTATCTTCGAACCGAAGTGATACGACAAAGGGTGTTTTTTTTGCGGTGAACGCACAGAGCTGCGTCTTTTTGGGGTTAAATGTGATATGTCATATACTTCATAATTTTTGTTGTAGGCACATGGTGAAATTCCATTTATTTTGGAACGAATTGGGGTGTTGCGGAGGGGTGCCCTAGCCGGTAAAAAACGTCCGTAACGTTAAAAATAGCGTAAGATTTTTTATAATAAGTAACTTCGTTTCTATCTGGTGTCCCGCGACACATCATGGTTTTCTTAATAATGTTAAAATGCACTTATACTGTTTAGTGTAATAGTACTAGTACACTTTAACATAATGTCATGTCATGATCATGATCATCATATATATATATATATATATATATATATATATATATATATATATATATATATATATATATATATATATATATATCATAGCTACCGTATAAAGCACTGTTGTTCCTTCTATATTAGAAAAAGAGAATGGCAACAACATAATATCGGTAGAAATAGGTTATGACACAGGACTGAGTAGAAGAGCTCAACAAGTAAGGAGCTCAAGAAGTAATAAGTAAAGTAGGGAAATTCAAGGTTTAATATGAACATTTTTAAATAACATCAATAGAATGTGTTCATAATTATTTTGTGATAATTTTCTCGCCCTACATATAAATAAGTCTTTTCTAGGACATACAGGTTGTTTGTTACTCATCATAATATATATATATATATATATATATATATATATATATATATATATATATCATATACATATGATATATATATATATATATATATATATATATATATATATATATATATATATATATATATATATATATATATATATATATATATATATATATATGTATATATAACATAGTTTTGTTCGCTAACACTCATAAACAACAACTTGCGCAGTCTATTCAGCGATGTTCATTTATTTATGTATGAGATATATGTCTAGAACTGAGTCGTACAATCGCTTAGCATCGGCAACAGTGTGGCACACCGAACTAAAGCCCCGTAAGCGACAAGCGAGCAACAAGATTGATTGCACCAGCACCGAATTATTCATGTAGCGAGTCTCCATCGCTATCATTCCATCATCCCGGTTTATCTAACGACATTAAGGGACCGTAATCTGTTAAAACCTCGTACAAAGATCAAAACATAAATCAAGATTTGTGAGTGAAATGTGATATCAAATATTTGGACTGGTTGCCATTAGCGCGCATTGTTGCCGGTGTGTCGCGCGCCGCCAACGCCTCGATACACCTTCATCAACATTTAATAACGTTAAAATATCTCTTACTGCTATTGGATTCTTGACGAAAAATTTGAAATTATTTTTAACTTCCAAGAAAATCAAGCTTTCATCGGATTGCCGCGTTTTGAGAGTTAAGATAGTTTTTCTGAATATTTTTCCGATGAGGTCAGTATGTCTCCATAATGTATATTATAATACGTAAGTATGTGTGTCTGTAAACCTAACATATGTTATCACATACATATAATATAAAAATTAGTATAATTAAAGTGGAGCAATACTATAATATCTAGGGCATCTATAAATTGTATGCCATACTTTGGTTAAGTGATTAGTTTTTGATATACACTGATGTAATTATAATAATTGTAATGTTTTGTCACTTACTGTTTGTGATCATATTAAATAAGTAATTTCATAGTTTATATTTGTTATTTTTTGTACACTAGGTCTACTCAATTCCTTATTTTCATTTTTTTTTATTCTCCTTTAACGGGTTGGCTGGAAGAAATCTCTTTAAGTAGAGCTAAGCTCGCCCATCGTACTTATGTTACGTTAATATTGTATTCTGTGTATAATAAAGTATTAAATAATTCAAATAAATCACCTCTGAGGTCTAGTGACCTGGTGTCGGTGTTGACCACATTAAGTCCCGATCCCGATCCCGAAGGGTTCGATTCGCGGGTTGGGCAATTTAAAAATGTGTATTTTCGTTTTCCGGGATTGGAAAGTACCCGGTTAGCGATAGCCTTGCTACCTACCATAGTGTGGAAACAAGTATCTTCGGCTAATCGTGGGTGCACTGGTTGTAAAGTGCACTTACGATCACCTCTGCTTACCTCTTGCGTGAAGTTACTTTTAAACCTAACATAGTTTTGAACTGCTTGACTCCATTGAACTTAAACTACCTGAAAATTTTAACCGATTCGGTTTAATATATTTTGAGAAATTGTTAAATCACACTTTCTCTTTCCTCTCCTCAACAGATGTCACTGAAGTAGTGTTCCTTAAAGTAACTTTCAGACTGTTATGCCAGATTATTCTAAAATCTAATCAGCTCTTTTTCTCGAAAAGCTGTTTAAAATGGCTTACATCGAATTGAATCGGTTGTTTGGAAAAGTGTTTTGTCTTAACAACACTCCGAGATTTTTTAAGCAATTGGTTTAGATATTTTTTTTTTCAATATTTTGATCTTAAATTAATTGCGGCAAACTGTTGAAAAGATCAAAATCTAAAAAGTGTCAAAAATCTACAGATGGTTTAATATTAAAGTAAAAATTGTATTGTGTTTTAAACACAAAAATTTCGTTGTTCTCAGGACAATTTACTTCAAATTAGAAAAGTAGACTAAAGTACCAATTGATTTAAAAGTCTAATGAGCTCTTTTTCTTGAAAACCGTGTAGTATAGTAGTATACCGTAAATAGATTTGTAGGCGAGATATCGCTGATGAAACATTTTGAAAAAGTGTTATTTCGTCATCACTTGGAGATTTCTCCACCGATCCATTTTTTAACTACGAAAATATTTTTGGAGCTCAAAAATTTCACTGAATACTTTTTAAAAGATCAAAATCATTCATTGCTCTGAAAAATAGAATTTTTCAAAAATTTAGTTTCTCAGAAATCTAATCCTCAGTAGCAGCTCGGAGTCTGGCGGAGTGGTGTATTACTACTGCCGTGCCGCGGATGAGCACGTTAAACTGTCAGTTTCAGTTATTGCTAGAAATAGTCGATAATCGTTAACATGTCGGTAAATGCGACGATGAGGATCACCACTTATCTAGCCAACCGACAAACCGGTGAATCGCGGTGAAGTGGAAAGTCTATAGATGTTCGGTTTACTCTGCCTACCCTGCAAGGAAAGCGGGCGTGATGATACTTACGTTTTCAAAAATTAAAATAGTGCTTTTTTCTACAATTTTTATATTTTTTAAGGTTTCGAGCTTTAAAATTGTGTTTAGTTATATTTTTGACTTTTGAGTTTAAAATATTTCAAACAAGCGATAGTTTCAGAAGGGGCCTGCTGCCTTCATTTTTTCTCGTTTGAATTCCATTTGTCATGACTAATGATACTACAGTTGTGTGGATTTAGGTGTAAAATGTAAATATTTCAGATTATTGTGTGTGTGGATTATGGGAAGTTATTATTTTGTAATTAAACAATAAAAATATTCAAACACCAAGATGTAGTTCAGAATCAGCAGAAACACTAAACTCAGAGTATACACGATTATTAAGCTATAAATCGGTAGCACATCCTCCAGTTTTCGATATAAATTTATATACTTATAAGTTTACAATCGTCTTTTGATAATTTCAGTTGTTGTTATTCAAGTCCTACGATGCTAGCTTAAACGCGCTGCCACCATGTAATCTATTCCTGCTGCCATATTGTCTGCTTTGTTACAGGCATGTCTCGACTTGGAAAATTATCTAAACTAAAACACCTACTAATATTATAAATGCGAATGTAAGTTTGTTTTTTACGCTTATACGCGAATTAAGTAACTCGATCATCATGAAACTTTGTACACATATTCTTGGAGATATTCGAAGTAACATTGGGTACTTTTTTATTAAAAAACATGAGAGCGAAGCTGCGGATAAAAGCTAGTTACATATTATAAAGAAGAAATATTAGATTTTTTATTTCTTTGTTTGTTGCGAATTAACACAAAAATGATTAGACCGATTTTTAGAACTATTTCACGGTTTTATTCGACTGAGCGAATATAATAAGTTAGAAAATAATAAGTTAAGGAAGTAATAAAGAAATAGACTATTCAAAGAGCTTGCTACACACAGTCTATATATTGTAGCGGCTCAAAAACAATCACAAACGCTACAAGTCTATGTCAAGACAAAGATGTTTAGAATGACACATACTAAGTCTATATGTCATGACAAAGATGTTTGGAATAATTATTATAAAACTGAAATTCTTATATAATAAAATTGGATATTATGCACTATTTTGCCATAAGCAAATTCTATATTTAATTATTTTTAGTATTTTTGTAGTTTTATTGGCATATTTTATTCTAAACTCGTTTCTAGTTTTATTTAAAATTATTGTTGGCATATTTCAATTCCATAATTAATTTTGTATACAATCTACATGCATGACGTGTAGCAAGAGAAGCAGATTTAACCTATTTTGAATAATAATAGTTAACTACTGACGATATCGTGAAAATAGTAAGACCCAGGACTTCAAAACTTGGACTACACTCGCAGCTACTCAAAACGTATGTAATATCTCGTAACTCCATAACCTTGTTATTTCCAATTGTGATGAAGTCTTCACAAATTCTGGACCAATATTTGAACACCGAGTGGAAAACAAATAAAAAGGGAATGAGAGCTAACGAAGTGGTGTCACGCGACTGCGCCAATTAACTAATTGTCCACTATTTGTGAGCAACTTACGTTGCGTGTTCTCTAATTGCCTTCCCCGTGTGCTTCACAATCTTGAGTAGAGATAGTAAAGTTCGGAAACACTTCCTACATCCATCTACATACATTATGTAGCGTGTCAATTCAATATGAATTGTCAATGGTATTCTGGATTTCAATGAATTGTGGTGATCACTAAGGCCTGCTGCTTGTTTGCCCATTCTTCAATGGGCCGGCATGAAGCTCTGCTCAGCACATCGAGCTTTTTGGAGGTTAGTTTCGCCTTACTTTCCAAATGACCGCGAAACTGAACGGTATTCGATATGTCGACTCCCAGGATTCCGACACTGGCTGAGGCTGTCAGGGGAGTATCCTCAAATCGAGGTGATACTACAAAGAGTGTCTTTTTTGCGGTCAACGCGCAAAGCTGTGTCTTCTTGGGATTAAATGTGACCAAGTTTTGACGACCCAATTCCGAGATATCAGTAAGGCGATTCTCAACTTCAGTCATGACGTATCTCGAATTTAAAATGATTCCGTGTTAGTCACAAGTCACGCCTAAAGAAATTTAGTTTTTTAAACTTCCCCTTATGTATGTAGGTAGCTAAGGAAATTACTGATTTTGCCCCGATCACTCCCTCAAAACTTGGAGATTTACAGATCTCCACGTTTTGAGGTTCCTTTCTTACTATTTTCACGATAACGTCGGTATGTCTGTATGTGTATATATATATGGTGTGTGTATGCGTGTAGTTAAACATCTAATAATTTTTATACGCCCAACCGCGGCCCTCTTTAGCAAACTACAACCTATTTGTCCTGTTTTAGTCGTCTGTAGACAGCATTCTGTCTTTTTAACTTCCCGCTACGAATATAGATAAAAAAGTTAATCATTTGCCCCGATTTTCCAAAATCGTATTTTCCCCAGATCTCTACGTTTTGAGGTCCTTTTCCGTCTATTTTTACTATAAAGTCAGTATGTCTGTATGTATGTATGTGTGTGAATGTGTATGTGTGTAGTTATATAAAAATCTCATAACTTTTGAACGGCTTGACCGATCGAAACGCGGTTATTAATTAGCATTGGATTGGATTTCACTCAACTTAAACTTCCTGAAAATTTGAACCAATTCGGTTTATCAATTGTATTATCGGTTACAATGTAACCGGTTATCGGTTCGGCATCAATTGAAAATTTTAAAATATTGTAATGAACGTCAAATATGAAGTTTACTACACACATTATGGAATGAAGACCACCCTATTGGTCGAGTGGTTAGCGACCCTGACTAAACAATCGACCGGGCTCGGGTTGGATTCCCGACGGGGACAAGCATTTGTGTGATGAGCATAAATGTTTGTATTTCCGGGTTTGGGTGTTTATTAAATATATTTCGGTATTTATACATGTATTTCTATGTATTAGTATCGTTGACTAACACCCATAACACAAGCAAATAATTTGCTTACTTTGGGGTTAGATCAGTCAGTTTAATTTGTCCCGTGAATATTAGATAAATGTACTTTATTCAAAATTCAATAATTCAAATATCAAATATTTTGAAGCTTTTAAAACGATTAGTTTTTATAAAAATTACTGCTTTTGTAAAGTGCTCCCTCTTATAAGTAAAAAATATAAAATACACTCAACAAACCTATAAGTGTCAACGGACTGGCACTCTAGTATCGTATCAAGTTTTTATTAATTCATCGAAGGTGCGGAATCCTAAAATGAGATCATCATAATAGTGCATCTGCACTTGACACGCGTCGAACTTTGACATCGCAACTAATCGCACCGGATCACACAGCACCATGCGCGATGCGACACAGGAATATCACTCTAAACACTACTCAATAAAGGAAGATTATTGTGCCCGCTGGCCACTAATTGGTTCACGAGTTTAGGAATTCCTCATTGACATTATCATCGCTAATTGAGACATGCGCGATGGGCGGCTAATGTTATCCGACAGTGACACTATTACACATTGTGTTAACAAGTATCATTAAGAAAATGAATTATATATTCATTAAATATTCTATTTAATTTTATACAATTTCGTAATCAATGAAAAGCATTTAGCTACTCGAGATTTTAATGTGACATCTTTTGAAAGAACATTTGTTTAGTCAAAATTTAAAAGGTTTTGGGTTCAAAGCCTTATATATATATATATATATATATATATATATATATATATATATATATATATATATATATATATATATATATATATATATATATATATATATACACATATAACTATTATCGGACAATTTCTGACCAATCTTATTATCGTATATCTTTGTTGGCTCGAATATCTATATCTTTTTATATTGAACGGAGTTTATTAATTGTTTTCTTGTTTGGAAATATATATAATGTATTTATAGAAATAAGAAACTAAATTAAATATCATTCAGCAAGTTCAAACCGCTTTACCCACGCGAATATAAAAGGCTAAGAGTTGATATATCTCAAGGTTCAGTGTGGAGGCTGCCGGGACCTCCCGGGGCTGGACCACCAGCGACGCTCACAATGCTCCCGCTTCTCCGCGCTTCACCGATGCGTCGCTATTATAACACTAATGGTTTTACCTACCTCCTAACTTTGGAATTCTTTTGCTGTTCTGTTATCCGATTATACAGAAAAAAAAGGTTATAATTTTTATGGTCTAGAAACTCTCAAACATACAAATACTGATTTAACACTTTCATCCATAATATAACGGTAATTTTATGTAAATGAAATGAAATAAATAATATTTATTTGCAAAAATATGCGTGGTAACTGTTACAAGTTATAAAAATAACAGCATATTCTACCATGGCGTGGTGTGTAAATACTGTCCGATTCTCCTCAATACTACATATATTTTAATTCGAATTTATTTCCATTTTTAAACTTTCAGTTCTACACAAAATATGAATTGAATTCAAAACATTTACAGCTTTTCACTTTACACACAAACTTTCGTATTATATAATTTGGCGGTTTTTAAAATTTAAAGTGATATGAAAACCTGATGTTTTGTAGTAGGTACATTTTTTTATAGAAGAGGGGCAGTGGCTTTAAAACAGGCCCGGATTAATATGGCAGAATATATTATAATCACATGTTAAAGTCATGTTAATCATTAATTACCATTGCTTTGATTTAGAAATGAGGAAAATCAGCTCATGAAATGAATAAAAATAGTAACGTACCTACCAGTAATACGCTAAAGGCTTCAATCACGGACGCCCGCCGTAAATTGCAATTGCCCCATTGGTCGAGTGATTAGCAACCCTCACTTGTGCAGACACTCGAGTTCAATTCCCGACAGGGACAAGCGTTTGTATGATAAGCACAAATGTTGTATATCTAGGTTTGTCAAATATATTTTAGTATTTATATAATATGATTTCTGTATATTAGTATATTAAACAATTACAAGCAAATAATTTGCTCACTTTGGGGTTAAATGAATTCATGCAATACGCCTATTTAATATTTATTTATTAAAAAAACAAGAAAATACTGGATAGCTGGTATTACAATCTACTTTTTAGTTAAAAAATATTGACATTACCAATACGTTTTTACATTTGATTCTTACTATTTTTTTTAAATTATTAAGCATGCCTTTTTATACGGGCATATCCATTTAAAACAATATCCTCAGAGATGTTATCGCACACGTCCTCTCAGCATCAGATCGCTCCGAGAGCCACAGGGAGCTGCGAGAGCCAGCGCGATCTATAGAGTGCGTTTCATTCGCCGTTTATTGTAGTTCCGTTGCTATTTCCGAAATGTATATTTTAACTTAAACAAGCTTTAAGTGAGTTTGAACTATGATAGTGACAAGCATCAAGGCTATTGTGGCCGGAATAGGTAAAAGCGGTGGTACCAAATACCCGGGCGAGACATTGCGGGACCCTACCACCTAGAAGAAGCTCGCCACAAGATAGCAACGCAGCTATCTAAGGTCTAATGCCACATTCATAGGTTTACCAGCTACCTTATTCTCCAAACCGGAACACGACAGCGACAAGCACTGACGCTATTGCGACAGGAATAGGTAAGGCGGTGGTACCAGACCCGGGCAAGACAATGCAGAACTCTACCACCTAGTAGCCACAATGGTAGTGACTTGCATAGCCAATAGGTCGCCTTTTACGACCTGCCTGGCAGAAGGGCAGTTGGTCTATTCTTCAAAGACGGACTAACACGGGGAAACCTGTTTTTGTTGTTTCATATAAGGTTACTTTAACATCTTTGTTATATAAGTTGTGAATTCTATAAATTGATTGGTAAAATACCGTGCAATGTCTATATTGAAGGACACGCTAATTAGCGATCATAAAAAACCAATAAAAACATAATAAAGTGAGAATACTGCTTGACCACACAGTAAAACTTCATCGAAATTAGTGTAGTGAATTCAAAATATATACGATGAACTTCAATATCCGTGTCTTCTTTCAAGTACCTGGTTTTGTTATATATTCAGTATCCGAATCTAGTACTGACCGCCTCCCCTCAGCATTTACATTGCCCGCCGTCCCTTCAGCATTTTACAAGTCAATCTGTGTAATTATTCATTTTACTGTTTCTTAGTTGAAACTAGTCTCAACAAATAATGGAATTCCACCTAGTGTCGACGATTGAAAGCGTATAAATCTATTTACTGTTTCTGTTTTGATTGAGCAATTTTTAAGTAGCTTCAAGTAAATTATACTGAAATTGGTTTTCAGATTATTTATTTAAAATTTTATATGCTTTTCTATTTCTGCTAACTGTATCTTGGCTAGAAAAATTGTTCAAAAGCTGTTTAATTTATCATATAAATGAAGTTTGTTTTATCTACAGCGTCATAATAATGTCAATATTTATAAGGGTAAATATCAACATTGCTGCGGTAAGGGTTAGTTTTAAAATTATTTCATCCTGGAAGGCAAGCTATTCACAAAAGTGTGGTATTAAGCAAATTATATATTAAAAAAAACAGTATTTTTAATGTAAGCGATTATACTGAAAATATTGATTTATTTTGCTTTCAATTTGGTAAACATTTTACTCAAAACATGATAATAATACACAAAGTATACATGTCAATTTATAAAATAAAAATATTGGAATGTACAACCGTATATTGAAAGCGACGTTTGTACAAAAATTCTGTGCATCTTTCTTTTCGCCGGAATGTGCGCGTAGATTTTAAATATTTAATGGTCATACATAAATTAAAATCCTGTACCATCTGAAATTTTTCTTGTTTCGGGGAGTTCATCCGTAATGGATGTCACAGTTGTTACAGCTACTAAATTTGTATATAATAGTAATTTAATAAATATCACTGGACAAATTACAAGAATTGATCTAACCCCAAAGTAAGCAAATTATTTGGATGTATGTAATATGGGTTTCAGTCAGCGATACTAAAACATATGTACATAAATAAATACTCAAATGTACTTGATAAACCCCCAAACCCAAAAATACAAACATATAGATGTTTGTTTGAGGGAAAAATTTGTGTGATGAGCATAGGCTCATCACACAAATTTTTCCCTGTCGGGAATCGTACCCGAGCCCCATTTGATGGTCAATATAATCATAAAGTTATATCATATTATATAATTAGGATAATTTTTAAGTAGGTACTTCTAGTAGATCACTCAGCCAGAGTGCACAGTTTGGCGATCTAAACTTACATATTCTCTAAAGCATGAGATCGCTTCAAGCCGCGGGGAGCTTCCTGAGAGCCAACAAAAACTTACTATTTATTTGTGGGTGATTTATGGAGCCCTTTGTTCGTAGTTCCGGGAGTTAAAATGTTTTTATAGCTGTTTTGACATGCCCTTACATTCGCATAAAGATGTCGATTGCGCCATAATATTTTATATTTGAATAGTAAACACGAAAATAGGATTTCTATTAACAGCTTGTAATAATATCGAATAATCGGATATTTTATGGTGCTTTTATGTCATAAGTGTTGTAGTTACCTCTTATATAAGGGTTTTTTATTTAAGTATTTTATATATCGGTTTGTGTATACTGGTCACTTTAAATTCAAGTATCTGATATATAATTTTATTATCATATTTATAAGATTACTAGCTGACCCGGCAAATGTTGTTCTGCCTTTTTACTCTTATTTTTTACTATATTTTTACTATATTTTCTCACCTTTTAAACATTCCCTGGACTTCAGCAATTACATCGAAATCAAAATTAGCCAAATCGGTTCAGCCGTTCTTAAGTTTTAGCGAGACTAATGAACAGCAATTGATTTTTATATATTTATAGATAAATTATACCTGCCTTTTTGACGTTTAGGATTTATTGAAAATGACAACCTTCGTAAAAATTATTGAAAACTTGAAAAATTTTGAACTCAAATAATATGGTCTAAACAAGATTTAAATGTAACGTCAATTTAAGTAATGTATGTCTTAGACTTTCCCATGTTTTCAGAAACGGCACCTACTTCGTCTTGACCAAGTGACTCGGGTGAATTTAATTATTTAGCACTTTCAAAGCTCCAGTAGCTACAGCTGTTGATTAGCAAATAATATGGTTCAAATTCTGTTAAATAAAATATATGTGTAGTAGAATGTGTAGTGTAAGTCTTTGACAAAATGTATGACAAAAATAGTTTCTAACAAACTTGTCCAAATTATATGTTCAAGTAGACACGAATATTGTGTTGGGTTATATTTCGTTAGTAAGTGCATCTATCTCTTCTTTATCTGTAACATCTGTTACGAAATACAGTTACATGCAAAAACATTTTGAGATGGAAATATAACCTCATCGTTACCTTTTGTCTAACATAACTTTAATAAAAACAACACGTGGGCGATATCCATACCAAGCGGTGTCCGGCCGCATTGATATCGAACAAACGAGATCACTTATCATACAGGTATCTTATCCCACTTTTATTAACAAACCCGTGGTGTGTGATTCTGGCCAAAAGCAAAACTGTGTTTATCCCACGGACCCTAATAACATCTAATATTACTGATAAGATGTACATTCAGATAGAAATGACATCAAAATATATACCTTTATTTTATTTTATTTTGATGTTACAGATAGAGTAACAATGTGGCATACCTATATAATTTTAACGGTAGTGCTATCTACAGATACAAATATACACATTTAATAGATGTTCACATAATATGTTTGTCGCGTTATATTTTGCTATTTATTTGGACGTTTGTTTCTTTGAGTTACGCCATTAAACTATTAGCAATAAAATTAGGCAAACCACATGTTATTTAAAGTTACAGGTATTTTTTTTATTTATAGGGGGAAGTTTTGAACAAATAAAATAAGTAATCGTGCTGCAAGCAGAACATTTTCAACCTATGAACAAAAGGAGGTTATTAGTTTGACGTTGAATTGGATAATATTTGAGTGTGAACATCTATTTCGGCGGCCAAGCACGTATACAAAATTTCGTAAATGTATGTATGTTTATATGTTTGTCAACGAATTTCTCGGAGACTAAAAGTTATATCGAGATCATTATTTTTGTATTAAATCAGGTATATTTCAACACTTAGTTCAACACAGTTCAAGATTCATCAAATTCGGTTCAATAGTGTTTATTAATAGAACAAACTTGTTTTATTATTTTAATAGGAGAAATTACTTTAGTGATTTAGTAAATGTTTATTCAGGCCAGATGAAGGTGTCCCGGTTTCTGTTCTCGGGTTAAACAAAAAGTGTTATTGGGTTTTTGCAAGGAAATATCTCTATAGCAGAACGGAGCTGGGATTGATAGGAATAGGTTTGATGGGAGTATGGGAGCAGAATGCAGCAATAAAGTGGTGAAATGTGACTTACCTGAAAAATGTACTATTTATGTGTATATATATATATATATATATATATATATATATATATATATATATATATATATATATATATATATATATATATATATATAACATATATAACATATATATATATATATATATATATATATATATATATATATATATATATATATATATATATATATATATATATATATATATATATATATATATATATATATATATATATATATATATATATAAACCATAATATACTAACGGGAAACACTCATATATAACAGCAGTACAATAACTGAATCTAAGAAAATTGAATGTCTAAGAAGATAAAATAATGTCATTTTTGGGTCCTATTAACATCAACATCGCCCGAAGTCCCCGACCGTACACGGAATCAACAAAAAGTGATTTGTTAGTCTGATGAAGCCCTCTGTTTGTTTTTATTTACATTAGGAAGACATTTGTCTATTTTTTCCGGCGACATCACGGGTTAAGGGTTTTTGGGCCCTTGTTGAATAAGTTGCGCAGTTTACAAAAAGTTAAAGGCAAATATCTTATTTGTATGCTGTAGGTAAAGTACCGATAGCATACAAATATTTTTAAAATATTTGTTTGGATCTTTACTCGTTTTATATTGAGGAAAGCTATAATATTATATTGGCGAATATCGTAAATAGTTTGGGGCCCAACACAAAAAAAGATCGTTATAAAATGTATATTTATTACTAATGTAATGCTGCTCGCCTTTTAAATTTAGCGGCTAGAAAGTGTTTAAAAGTATGTTAATTTTTCAACTTAAGATGTTTCCTAATTCTTGTCGGCACTAGTATTTCAAGAACATTTTTTTTCTGATATTTATTTATGCGAATATACCTTTTACAGCCCATTTGGATATGAGTAATATCACTATTTATGCGATAGGTAATTAAAACGAAATGAAATGAAAAAATATTTTTATTGATTCAGACATTACTTTGCGGAAATCCATAATTAAAAGGTGATAATTAAATTTGCTATTCTTCGCGAACTGCGAACTGTTTTATGTTTTTTTTTTATATCATAAGATAGCAAACAAGCAGATGGGTCTCCCGGTGGAAAGAGTCAACCATCGCCTATAGACACCAAAGGTGTAAATGGTGCGTTGCTATCTTGTGGCGAGGTCTAATGCCACATGCATAAGTTTACCGGCTACCTTACCCTCCAAACCGGAACACGACAGTGACAAGCATTGACGCTATTACGCTATTATAATTAATGCAGAACTCTACCACCTAGTAGCCACGATGGTAGTGACTCGCATAGCCAGTCGGTTGCCTTTTATGACCTGTCTGGCAGAACGGCAGTTGGTTTATTCTACAAAGGAGCCCGTAACCAACACGGGGAAAATTTAAAAATCTTAACAGTTTTTCTCCTTTAAAAACTGCGTCAAATACCGTTAATTTAATCAAAATTCTTCAATTTGTTTGGGATTTATCAATGAAGAAAATTAAAAATAAAATGTTTTTTGATATTGCATCGAAATTTTTCAACCTATCGATTATTTAGCTAAAGCAATATTTTAGATCTTTCAATGCCATCATTGTTATCAAAATATACAGGTTAATATATATTTTAAAAAAATAGATGTTTGAACTGAAAAATCTATGCTTATATTTTTACTCTTTTGAGCTTAAAATACCTTAATTTAGTGGGAAGTTGCAGGGATGGCCCGTAGAGTCGACCATTTACACATTTTTTAACAAATATTTATTTGCAAAGAATATGGGTGTTACAAGTTGTTAAAGCTAAACAAAGTAGTGGTGGAGTTCCGGAAAGTCTCTCCCGGATTTTTGGTATCACCACCTTACTGCCTTACTTACTCTACCTGCCACAATAGCATCAATGCATGTCATTGTCGTGTTCCGGTTTGGAAGGTAAGGAAGCGGGTAGATTGATGCACGTGGCATTCCCATCGCACCACACGGATAGCAACGCACCATTCACATTTTTAATATTCATTGACAATTGTTTCTCTTTCCATCATCTGTTTGTTTGTTATCTTATAATAAAAAACATATTATTTACTTTAATTATGTCATATTGAAACAGAATTTGTATTTATTCACCATTTTTGGTAATTTGTATTTTGAGCATGATTTTAGCGCAATAATGGATCTTTCACAACAAGTAGATATCATACATTGTGAAGTTAAAATGATCTAACGATATTAAGATAATTCTTACCGCGTTTTGTTATTCTCTGCCTATAAAAGAATATTCAAATTTTTGCATATTCTTTAGTAAAGTAAAAAGTTTTTATACCCATTAGATAGTAGTCTGTAAAGTTCAATTTTGCTTACCGTACCTTAATAGCTAAGCGTATTAAGGGCCGGTAGCAACAATAAATAAAGATTAATCGGCCGACATATCTGTAACGAGATCACATTAATTAAGTCTAATTTTATACGATCCGTATGATGAAGGAGCATCCGACAGCTCCTATGCGGTAAATATCGGGGAATGGAATACGACGGAGAGGTGTTCTCAACTCTGCACTCATAAAGAACCGGTAATTTATTTATATGTCTATATATTAATATGTGAAGGAAAAATTTTGGATTTGAATTTAAGTTTACATTGCGAAGGACCGCAAAATCTAGTACATAATTTAAAATAAAATGCATTAAAAATACATTAAATTAATAAAAAAAAGCATTACACACTATATTCATGATAATATACACACATGTATATTATTTTCTTTGCGGCTAATGTGCGTTGTTAAAATATGTTCTATGGTTGAATTTCGGTCCCAGGCGATCGCTGGTAATTACTCGTATCCACTTGTTTATAAAACATTGCATTAAATATTGATGTAAAATAGTCAGTATTAGTTTATTTACGTTTAGGCAATTTTTATTTTAATAATGTCTATTTGGCTCTATTTAAAATATTTAATTCGCTTAATATTTAATTCGAATTAATCAATTCAATTCGCGTATTTTAATATTGACCCTAACAATTTGCATGAAATTTTGTATTTAGATAAGTCTTTACTAATATTTCATTTTTTGTAAAATGCAATTTCGTACAAATAAAAATTCTGCAACTATTCACTCTGACACTGACAAATCTATTGTTATACCTACCACAATGTGTGGTTAATTTTGTATCTTTAATATCACTACTGCATCGTATCCATATGTAATCCAATTTTCATTTGTTTGTAATAGTATTTTAGTAACGCAAGGACGGTATTACTTACATACATAACATGTATTTCTTGAGAGAAGGCTATATAAACATATGATATTTATTAAATGAGAGTTTTTATCATGATTGTATTTTTAAATTTAAGTAGATATTTTATATCAAAAGGCATATAAAGTAGTCAAACAATATTTATAGCCCGTGGTCACAGGAACATTTTTATGAATAACAAGCTGTTTTTTATGAACAGCTTTGTTTTAACGAGACGTCCATATTTTCTATCTTCGAAAAATCATAATTATTTGTAACACGCATAGAATATCCCCCTATTGGTCCGGGTCCCCTTTTGAAGAATAGACCATCTGCTGCTCTAACAGGCAGTAACATTAACATCTTTGGCGTCTATAGGCGATGATTTCTCTTTTTATCAGAAGAGCCGTCTGCTTCTTTGCAATCTGACAATATAAAAAAATAATATAGAGTTATATTTAGTAAATAAAAGTTCTATGGTCTAAATAGGCATTCTCGTCGTTACCATAAAATCTCTTATTTTAAATTTATAACGATGAAAATATAGGGGCAGGCCCATCAGTTGAGCAGCGCGGTTTACAAAACGATGTTATCGGTAAGAAATTAATCTGGTTCCCTGGGTATATTGAATCAATCAAATTATAACTTGATTGTATCTGAGGGACAAGACCCGCAGGCCTCCTATCTTAGATTTAATTTAACGTTTTTGGGATTCCATCAAAGTAATAGTAGAATTGAAATCGGACGATAATGATATAAGAGCACAAACGTTTGCAAAAGTTAATTTATGTCTGCCGCTTTTATTTTTATATCTAAAGTATCAAAATAAAATAAATAAATAAATAACCTTTGACTGAATTATTGATCTAGTACTATCTTATCTTGTAGTTTTTGTTCAAGAATAGTAAGGAATTCCTGTGGTATTAGCGTTGTTGTGTGTATAGTTTTAAAGGTATAGTATATTCTTAAGAAATTCGAATCATTATCATATTGAATACGACCTGATCCGGCTTCACATGGGTAATATATACTAAAAACCTTGACAAATTTCACATTTAAACCTTTCTCATGAATATCTTTATACGTTGATGGAAAAACGCATGAAAATCCGTTCAGTGATTTTTGCGTTTATCGCGAACAGATTTTAACTATATAGATAAAGTAAAAAAATTCGAAGATACAGAATTCAGTTACATTTTCCTGATGTTGTGCAAGTAAAGATTAATGTAAATTGTAATATGCAATATAGAAACTATTACCTTGCGTCTAAAACAATTTTTGTTTTTATTTTATTTGGTCTCTGTAATTAAACCTAAAAGAATGTTAAGTGAAGGTGAAATCCTGTACAATCATGTTAATTACAAACAAAATCATGGGAACAAAAACTAATAGTATAGTATTTTCCATATGTTTATTATTTTTTGTTTAATAAAAAAGTATTGTTAACAATCTTTGGACATCGTCGTGTGCATGTTGTAAATCATGGAGTTAATTAAATTTATAATGTAATCATCAACCGTGACCAAATCGTAATATGATGACAAGCAAGGCTATAACAGTGATATAAAGCCGACATTAAATAACAGTTATTTTGTCTTAATTATATTCACGAAACAAATACAAAGTTATATTTCACCAGGTGTTCTCTTCATTTACATAAATATTAATACTTTACGTGACAAGTCTGACTTAATCGCTTATTATTTTATCGTTTCATAATATGTAATTTTGAAGGAACTTGAAGGTGAGTTGAATATCGGAAAGCACACAGTGAAATTCTTTGATATCAAAATATTATAAAAACATGCGCACACACATAATTGTTTATATCACTTGAAAACTACTATTTATTATCGATCAGAACCATTGATATAGGGTTTTTATTGATCAGAACAATCACAAGAGCAAGTACACAAAAAATCTTTTTTATGGAAAAATTTGTTTTAATAAACTGTTTCAAATTTCATAGAAATACATATTCATCTATATCAACGGTGTGTCGGCCTGTGGCATTACAAACATTTAAATAGTGACTACAGTTGCGAAGCAGTGATAGCAAATAGTCTTTATTCGCCATTTCGCAACTCGGCAAGAAGGTCGGGCGTACTATTTTTCCGAAATTTTCTTGTAGATAAAATCTCTAGTACAGTATGTAAGTAATTATTTAAACTTTTAGTTACTTATAAATTAGAATCACTCGTTATGTAACCAGAAAATCAGAATAAAAAGCGTAGAAAAAGTGAAATTATTTTAAACCAGGATATAAAAGTCTCTGGAGGACATTTTTTAGTCAGAGCCATGTAAATTACAAGTGTTACGGACTTAGGAACGCGGAGCGCGCGCTCGTGTAGAAAATTCCATATAACTTCTGTTGCAAGACTTATAAAAAGTTTTGACTAAAAACTCGACGAGACGTGCTAATATTTTCAAAGCGGGTTGACTAGAAATAGCGGTGTTCCGATGGCCGGGAACTTGGAACTGCACTTTTTTATCTTTTGTAAGACTAACTGGTGCTTGACTGTGTAGGTTTATTGAGGAACGCGACATTTGAGGTGTGAAATGGTTGTCTCTTTCCATTAAGAAATCTAACTTTATTTTATATCATCGGATAGTAAACAAGGAGGTTGAGGTTTTGTCGACTTTTTCTCCGAAAACCCCAGTTCCCCGTAGCAGCTTGGAATCTGGGACAGGAGAACATCAATGATTGCAGCTTATATTCCGACATGGGAGGTCGCATTAAGTTTTATGTATTGTTATTACCGTCTACCAAAGACGGTAAAGTCTGGAGGCGATGGTCATACCGGCTTTCAGAGAGTCCTCTCTACTTCCAGAACTCTATTTCAATTACATCTATACAAGGGAAGGCAGAGTTTTCACAATCCAATCGAGTCAATTTACACCGCTTGTACAATTAGATATTTAGTTCATCAGTTAGATTTAAGAAGTTCTTCGTTTATTTTAAGAGCCATTAATTAGTTCTAATAATAGATCTTAAACTTGTAGCAGTCGAGTTTGCATTCTAGCAATGATCAAAACAAGAAAAATGTGTTTCAACTACCCACGTGCTAATAATGTCTTAGCATTTGTACACACTGAGTTGGATATACGTATTCGAAAGTTATTAGTTGTCAACAACAAATGTAATGTGGTTTCTTTAACAGTAACGTTTTCATTAATATTGTGGCACCGCTGGTCCGTACCGCTGAAGGAACCATCACTATGACGATCGAAACAGCGGGCCAACTTCTTGTCAGGATGACGTCATAACTGTGGAGGTTGATGACATCACACAAGGAAAAGGAAGGGGAAAAGGAAGATCTTCCCAGCTAGGCAAGGTGTACTGCCTGGGGACCGAAGTCCATTCGAGAAGCGTTGAAACTTGTATATAGTGTTACAAGATAAATTATTGTGATATCGCGATTCAGGATTTTATTGTGAATTTCATTTTTTTTCATTTATTATTATATTTTCTGGTAGCGTTTGTCGATTGCTTGAACCGATACAATATCATATGTTCATCGTATGATAAGAGGTATTTTTTTAAAGCTGAGGTATTTTTTAAACACATCAGTTTTAATTTCCTTAACATTAAGAACTAGAAAAATAAGTATAGCACTGAGACATAATAAGCGGTGAAGCTGAGCTTTTATTATTTTATTATCATCACGCCTTTTCCTTTGTAGGCTGATAGAGATAACTTCATGTCATAATCGAATTTGCACCTTTACTGATTTATTATCGTTTGAGAAATGAGAAAATCTTTTCGATATTAAGTGACTGATTATTAATTCTAAAATGAAAATAACTAGTGTACCTGCGATAAGCTAACGGTATTAATTCAAATAATTTGTCAGATGTACACGTATCTAGTCTGTTAAATTATGTTTTCCAGTAAATCTGTAAAACTTATTCAGAACAAAATCTCCGACCAAAGTATAAACCTGCAGGACCTCATGCGCCTATATTAAGGCTGGTACCGCGTTAGATCTTCAATGCGACTACTACTTCATATTATTTTATTCTAATACATATAACAAACACTTTTAAAAATTCATGTTTAACGGGTTTAAATCATGGTAATAAAATAACCCATTTAATAATAATATAAAAAATGTTAAAACGTGGCACTATGAAACGTTATTATATAGTTTAAATGATGGCATGAGACATAAAAATAAATAAAAAAATAGTATTCTACTAAATATAAATATTAATAAAAAGTCAAAGGAATCAACAAAATTGTTTTAAAAATGTAATAAGCAACTATCTTAGTAGCGTTAAACCTTCTGATGTGTTCCTACATTTTTTGTTTCCAGTTTTGCGAGTAACCGGACACTCTTGATTAAGATCAATACGGTCTTACATTTTTATTAGTAAATTGTTTTTATACAGTTGAAGCGCAAGGTTCATTTCAATAAAATTTGAGACCACACAAGAACACACGTAACGCGATCCAAAACTATATCGGTAAAACAAACGGCTTTTTATGGGCATTTAGATAAATGTGATAACTCATTGCATATGCATTATGGGAAACAGTGCCGGATGAGTTTTAAATAGTTAACAAAGCTTGGATACAACCCGTAAAGGAATGTTTTGCTTAACTTAACATTGGTGCACGATACAAAAGTTCACATTTATTGAGCAAATAATGAATCAAAACTATTTTAAAATTCATTTTTTTTGAACTTGACAAAGACCTAAAATTACCGACATCACAATAATACTTCAAATTTGCGAAAAAGCGACGAGACGTCCATGCCCTCCGGTGAAAGTCGCGGCAGATTACGTCCCGGCCGCAATCTAAGAAGACTACGTCATATCCTATCAGATCCAGATCCCTTCACAGTCTTCACTTCACAATTTACACGCACACGTAGAAGTCGCCGCAGGCAGCGACTTGGTCCACTGTTTCGGCCCGTTAACACGCGAGACCGCGGCCAAGAGTTATTAACGAGTTAAAGTCCTGATGCAACTTATTCTTCCAACTAACGTTAAGATACTGCCTTAAACCGAAGATAGGTTTCACAAAACCCTTAGGACGGGCTCTAAGCCCACTGAATTTAAACTCTGGCTGAGTACACTGCTCGCCATAAAAGTCTGGTTTCGCAATAACGGTCATTTGGACCAACTGCTTTGTAGAGCCGACATTTTTAGAATTACTGCCGGATTGGAGCGCCGCTACACGCGAATTTTTATAGTGACCAAAAATATGCGTTGCTATCCGTGTGGTGGGATCCATTTCTAAATTGCCTTACCCTCCAAATTGGAACATGGCAGTGATAACCGCTGACGCTATTGTAGCAGGATTGGGTAAGGTGGTTGTATCTAATCGGAGCGAGTTACGTAACTTTACTACCTAGGGATTACCATGAAAGCGAAACTTTAGGCCATTTGTTCGCCATATTTTATAGATTCACACGTCACTTTGCGGAAATCATTAATTCAAAAACGAAATAATTTGCAACTTTCCTACAAGTTACCAATGACTACTCCAACACCATTGAATCAAAAGCAGTCGAAGGAATGGAATATACAGAAGACCTGAAAACTAAAGGAAACCCCGGCAGCACAGTAGTCCACCCGGGCCCACCACACATTCACCCGCATCAGTAACACAAACAGAAATACATAGTTTATACTTTATAAACTTAACGCACGTTTCACTTTGTAACCGAACCAACTTTAGTAGAGTCAAATAGCGCTTTACTTCATTAAAGTTGAAGCATTAAGTCTTAAATTCAGTGGTATTGCAGGAGCAAAGATAAGATTTCGCGAACGCTGCAAATTATTTACACTCATTTCGTCTTTCAATTCTTTATTTTGGATTCTAAATAATAAAAGGGCCAGTAAATTATTGAAAATTACTATGTACTCGTTTTGTCACTTCCATTCATATTAATACAGGCAAAAGAGGACGCCCTTTACACTTGTCCATAATGCACTAAGTTACAGGAGTTATTTCTTATAGATATGTTTAGTATGACATACTGAATGTAAATGCACAAAATGCTTAAAAATTAGGCGAGCGGAGGCCTAATATTACTAGGCCATAATTTATTTTTTAATCATTAAGAAAAATATGAATTACACGGGTATGATGCACTTTTCCAATGTACCTTGGGTATTATCTCTGATGTTACAGACCACTAATATCCTGAATCCTACGCGTATAGTGAAGAGAAATTTGGTATTAGCTCGTTAAAACATATTTACTTTTCACATGCTCTACACTAATATTGTAAACTTCCACGTTTGAGCGTTTTGTAAACAACAAGAACGATTGTTCTGAATTATATTTCTTACGCAAATACATTATCACGTGAAATACATAATTTTGTTCAGGAAAAATGTAATATTTTCATGGAATTCACTAAAAACTTTTATATTGCAGCGGGTGGGGGTGCTACTAGTTTATATAATTTGGGATTGTAATTAAACTGTCAAATACACGTGGAAACAACTTTGCAAAGTTTGGCTTGTTAATACATCAAAAATGATTAACGGGATTTTGTCATCGAAATGTAGCGATTACATATTTTGATGGGTTTTGTTCGTCTTTTGTTCAAATGATCCTGACTTTATAATTCTATCATAATTAATTTCGGAACACCCACGGACACAGTCGTTGTAAAAAGCCCTAACCTCCCCCGCAGGTGAAGTGTTTCTTATCTAATAACGGAGATAATTAAGATGTTAATAGTTTCCAATGGCTTTGAGTCACGGGACGCCGCTTATAAGTTTACACTTCATGAATTATTTAATAGATAGCTAAGGAGTAGCTGACTAAATTTTGCTATTGTTAGAAATTATTAATATTATATAGATTATACTTACAAATTAGTAGAATAATTAGGAACAAATATAAAAATAATTTCAATTTAACTACATAATTTACAGAAGTATCGTTATTGTTTTGTTATTATGTTATATTCATCAATAAATAAGAACACAAATATTCATTTTAATTAATGAAAAATACTTGGTAAACTATATCTTAAAGGAGGACTGGAAAAATATTTCTTTACTTTAAATTTCAGCATATATTTATAATTTACCAAAATGACATAAATATAAGTCTGTGGCTACACATAATTACAAATACGCAACACAGGTAAATTAATAATTTATTATATTACTAATTTGCATATGACTTAAAAAATACAAATAAACAATCTGATTGTACTACATATTATTAACTTTCAAGAGGTATATTAGTTTTGCATACGAACTTATTACTTCTATACATAAAATGGGAAATTCCAATATTGAAATCCGAATCTAGATTCGAAAGGGAGCATCATAATTCAATAGTTCAAGCAAGCTAAACATATATAAAAAATAAAAAGCCAAATTTGTCACTACTATATCATCTTATCAAACATCTTGGCTACTAAGTAGACGGTAGAATTCCTCAACGTGTCGCCCGAGTTTGCACCATCGCCTCCCCTAATTCAGCCGCAATGGCGTCAGTACTTATATCGATCGTGTTTCAGTTTTGAGATAAATCACTTTTTGAGCCGGTATAGGTGATAGTCGTCTCTTTCCACCAGGAGAGCCATCTGCTGGTTTGGTATCTTATAATATTAAAAAGATCATACAGTTAGCCACAAGCTCTTAGACTATAATATAACATCGATTAATTATAATGTACAGCGAAATAGTGGACCAATTTTGTTCCATAATTGAATGTTCCAGTCCCGTTTATATCACGCTTTATGGCGTAATAAAGGTATGTCTAATTCACGGCGCGGTCTCGATGACCCTCGTCTTGTCCACCTACGATACGAGACTGCATTATGCGTCTGCGAGATGAAACATAAACTCTTACAAAATATCTCTCTATTGTGCATGTTTTGAACAGTTTAGCTCGCTTATTTGAAATTAAAATGACCAGTCTAAATATTAATCGAGACATTTAGCACTTCAATAGCATTGTAATTTGGAAATATTTTATTGCTTTAATTGTCATGAGATAAAATAAGTTTAAATTAATTAAAGATCTTCACTGTCTCTACTGTGTTTTGTTTCACTCACTTACTCACTTTCATATTATGAGATTTTAACGAAACTATTAAAACTAAATATGTATCCATCAAGAAAGAAAAAACTCATGTTTTTGGTACGTTTTGATCATGCTCATTCGAAAACATGTAACACTTTCGAAAATAGTCGTAGAAAGAAAGTTTAGTAGACTCGTCAAAAGGAAGCCACTTACGAAGTGTCAAATATTTATTAATCATTTACGTCCACCATGAAAAAAAAAATAATTTGATACATTTATTCCGAAGTTATTTTTTTACTTATTTAAATTTCTGCACATTTACAGTACACTAGATGACTTAATGCCAATTGGCATTCTCAACCAGTCAACCCCAAGCAATAGCGAGAAAAAAATTGGTACTACCACTTATTCCTGCCGCAATAGCGTCAATCCATATCACTGTCGTGTTCAAGTTTGGAGAGTAACGTAGTTGGTAAACTTATACATATGTCATTACCACCCCACCACACCATTGACATCTTTGGTGTCTATAGGCGATATTTTTTTTCAGCAGGAGATTCATCTGCTTGTTTGCTATCTTATGATATAAAAAAGTTAATTAATTTTTTTACATCCTACAAATTTCTGAAATATTCTAAAGTTGTGTGACAATTTGTCGCTAATGAGAGCTGACCCTTACCAGAATAAACAGGGTGTCGGTCTGGTCTCTGAGAGGCCGTACAATAAATTCGCACTAATGCAGCGATATTTATCTCGTGCCTACTTGTAAGTCATTTATTCAACAATGGAGATGTATACAGGGTGTAGGCGGGTCGTAGGAAAGGCATGGCGCTGGCTGGTGGCCAAGCCAAACGCGCTTTTGTCATTACGTTCAGCCATTACATAGTGTTATAGCCGCTTGTTAATTTTTAGCGGCCATAACGTTATTAGCAACGACCCGTAGCCCTGTCTGCAGGGTGAAGACTCAGAATCTAGGAGTATGTTTCGCGACTAATGACAGTCATGGATTTATCTATACTAATATTATAAATAAATATGATTTGTTTGTTTATAATGGAAATGATTTGGAACTTCAAAAATTAATGGACCGATTATAAAAATCTAATCATTTATATTAACCTATGTCATCACTGAGTAACATAGATATGTTATTATTATTGATATTATTAACATAGTATGATTCATGCGAATGAAGTCGCGGGATCACCTAGTAATCTATACATACAAATAAATAAAAATTGAGTATCTGTTTCTAACACTTAAATAACCGCTTTTTACTAAATGCATAACGATTACCGTTAGATTATAATCTAGCTAAATGATATTATAATTTAACTGCTAACCTAACCTAACCAAATTAGGTAGATTATAATCTAACGGTATTGACAATTTCACGACGACATATATAAGTTTGGTACTTAGGTTTATGTTATTTTTGAAAATTTTCCACGCGAACGAAGTCGCGGGTACATCTATATAATACAGTATTAAATATAAAGAAAAAACGTTTGAGTGTTTTAACGAATAAATTCAAAATTACTAAGGTGATCTTAAGTTTCGTTTTATTATTAGAAAATTCACTATCCTGAATTAATGAGTTAGTTTAAGATATGTGTTACTGCCACGGTTTGCTCGCACTTAAACCCATAAGCCATCAAAAATGCGAATGTTCCAACAGGCGAGCCATCTGCTTGTTTGTTATTTTATCATTCTTTCTCTCTCTCTCTCTCTCTCTCACACACACACACAGACACATACACATACATGCACACAAATATTTATACATACGTATTTTTACTCAAAAAATTTGGTAACCGTGCGGGCAATACATACTCTGTGGCCAATCGCATTGAACTCTATATCTACGCGCGGGTGTGTACAAAATATTTTCATTGTATGAGTAGATCAAAATATAAGTACCTATTTTTTACATATTGGGCATCAGAAGCGTACTGAGTCACTTTTCTTCAGTATAGATACTTTTTTACCTAGATTAATATTACTAAAAAGTATTTATTGTTCTTGATAAATAAAAGAAAAGCATCGTACACGTTAGTTATTAGCTAACGGCGCTGCACCAAGTAAATTACAGTGGTGATTAGCGGATAATTTTTATAGAAAACACTGGGTTAAATTCGGATGAAATTTGGCACACAATATAAATTCTATGTCCACATGATACACATTTTCTACGATAACTCATTGTTCGCACGAGATTCACCTGCACACCGACCAAAGGAACTTGTGTAATAATAGCTATTTATTTAAAATAATATCATGCTTTCTTTAACTTTCAGTATTTTCTAACTAACGATTATCTCCACAAATATAATAAAGAAGAAAGATTTGATTTTGTGTTTGTTTGTTACGATTTAACTCAAAAAAGACTCAACCCATTTTAAATATTTTTTCACCTTATAAGGCCATATTAAACAGTATCTTGACGCCCGTATCCCCGAAAAGGCGGGCAGAGGTACACACAACAAATTTACCGACGATTAGCCGCAAATAATTAGTCCCAGAAAGTGATAGGGGGCTAGCCAATCGCTAACCGGGCACTTGTCCCATTCTGTGCATCGAGCAGAAAACTGAAAAATCTTTGAATTGCCTGTCTCGGGAATTGAACCGAGGACCTCATGCTGTCAAATACCGACACCGGACCACTAGAACACAGAGGGAGGCATATTATTCAGGGGTGAAATAAGCTACTTTTTAACCCGACTGAGTAACGGAAAATAATGATTTTAGGTCATGTGAACGAAGTCGCGAGTAACAACTAGTTACAAATAAAAAGGTGTTTCTAATGCGGTTAGGTTTCATGCTCTGCAGCCAACACAAGAATAAATACCTCCTAACTTTTAAACCATACATTTTTCATGACTAATTTTGACTCAGTATTAACCAGTAGTACTTTTGTTGCCAGTAACAACATAAGCAGTTCTAATCGACACTTAAAGTCGCAGCTGTTTTATCTTTATTCGATCTTTTTTTTTTTTTTTTTTTAAACGAAGGGAAATCCTAACGGATACCCCGCCGTTCTTAGAGGGGATGGAAGAACGACGGGGTTATGTCGGACTCTCACCGACTAAAACCCCTCCGGTAGCCATCTAAGGTGCATTAGGGTGGCCACGGGCTCTCCAATGAACACACCGCGATCTCCCTGCACGTCGCCCCCTCGGGCCCTTCCACTGAACAATACCTCCTGTTGGGTACGGTAGCGTGGGGCTACGCCACGCTGCCGTCCGTCCCGGGGTTGACACTGAGTTGGCTTCCCCTTGCAGCCACCTCACAACCCCCACTTCCCCTTTTAGTCGCCTTTTACGACAGGCAGGGGCCAGGTGCGGACCCTAGTGACGGGGTCCACGCCTCCTTCTCCTGGTGGGATTAAGACGTTCTCGATCCCGTTCCGCGCTTTCCTTCTGCCGCATTACGCTTTCGCAGAAGGAAACCATTGCTTGCCAGGCCCCTGCGTCGTGCAGCATAACGTTTACGACATTTGCGAGGGACAAATCTGTACCAATTTTCGCAGCCAGAGCAACTCTTTCGTTGGTCCACGCTGGACATTCCTCCAGAGTGTGCTGAGCGTCGTCCATATCACTGGTGCAGTGGTGGCATTGTGGTGTTATCTTTATTCGATCTAGCCCAACTATATTATGTATATTAACTGAGCAATCAATCAGTTTCTAACTTTTGTTTTAAATTTCCTTATAATATAATTCAAAAGTTTACGAAGTTTATGTTATAATTGTGTGTTTACATCAAAAGAGACGTTTCCACGTCATTATAACAATGTTCAAGTCACGTGTAATTGTATCTGCACTCGAGTCCCGGTAACTCAGCGGAGAGCCGGCCTCCAATAGATTAACTCCCACGCGGGGGAGTCGACTGGTGGGTTGCCACGACGCTATTTAATATAATTCACTTTAAATGGTGCTAACTGCCCGGTTAAGCTGGATACCTTAAGATTTTATAAGTAATTATTCACGCAGCAGTTTAAGATATGCGATACGCGATAACTTATGCGTGAGGTAAAACTCATTGATTTTTCCGCTTTATTCTCAATGCTCCTGTTAACTTTGGAAAAATATATCAACTAGGCATCTCGTAGAAAGGCTGGTGAAGGCACATAATGTAACTCAGTAGTCAGTGACTAGGTGATAGAGTTCTGCAACGTCTCGAATAGATTTGGTACAACCGTTAGTTAGTTTTTTTTTATTATCGATAGGGAAGCGCTTGACCACGATCTCGCCTGATGGGAAGCTAAGATGCGGCCTAAGATGGAACGCGTTTCCCAAGGTACCTGTTTATTCTACTCTTGAAGATCCCCAGGTGGTACCCGTCGGGGAACACAGACTCAGGAAGCATATTCCAGTCCCTTGCGGTTCGGATCAAGAATGTCTAGTCGAACCACTTTGTTCGGGTAAGTGGAACGTCCACCATATGGCGATGCCTAGTGCACCTCGACGATCGATAGAAAAACGGGGATGGCGGAATAAAGTCGTGAAATTCCGCAGCGCACTCTGCGGCGATGAGCGAGGCTCTGGAGTTTTTTGCCTAGCAGATCATCGTCGTTTATGAGCCTTTTGGTACGCCTCTCTATCGCCTCAAGCATCTCCAACTGTTATTTGGCGGATCCAACCCAGAGGTGGGAACAGTATTCCATGCACGAACGGACCTCGATAAAGGTTGAACAACTGTCCCGGGCTGAAATACTGTTTCACCTTGGCCAGAATATCAAGCTTTTTTGAGGAAACTTTGGCTTTCGATTCGATGTACGAACCAAAGTTAAGAGCAGGCGTTAAGGTAATACCAAGGAGCTCGAGGTGGTCAGTTATCGGCACGGACACACCCTGGAAAGACGGAGATAGGTGGAATAGACGCCATTTAGCGAAGTCCATTCCACCTGTAGCTCTCACAGTAATATTAGTGCTTGTTGGTGTTGTATCATCTTAGAAAGTGTGTTACAACACCGCACGATAACAACGCACAATAAACATCTTTGTTATTTATAGACAATGGTTTTCATTTTATATCAGGATAATCATTTGCTTGATTGATACTCTATAAAATAAAATGAAACATATATGTGCTGATTACTTTATTTCATTAGTTTTGTCTGTATTATTACAAGTAGAATAATAAGTCCAAGTGTATGACTTAAAACTTATTTTAAGTTTATAATATTCTTTTTTAATATCATACGTAACAGAAATATTTTAAAATATAATACCATATGAATCTCAAAGTCTTATTGTTAGCAAAAGTTCTTCCTTTAACTATTCAGAAACTGAAAATATTCTTGCTAAAATCTTTTTACAAACATAATTACAGACGCACACACACACACAAAATGTGCATTCATTTATACAGATAAACATAAGTCAAGCAAGCAAACTAGGATTTATTTATTGTGCAATGTCTATTGATTTTTATTATACTAAATCGATTTTATATATCAGTGGGATGCCGGCGTTTGTATGGAGAGAGTTTATAATGTGGAAGAAAAGAAAGCTTGGGTGGTTCGTGATAATTACCACGTGATACTCTCTACCTACCAATTGGCGTGAAAACATTTATGTGTAGTTTTCAAACTCTCAGAAATGTTACCTGTGGTGTTTAAAGTAAATTAAGTTTTTTGTAAATCCGCAAGTAGCCCCACGTGTCATGCTGAAATCAATATCGCAGTGCGGGTGCTCTGGATGCAAACAGCCCGCTCGTTGCCACTTATCCAATTTACAAGGCACCAGTTAGCGTCATCTATGCACAAATTGCTCACAACCGCGCTAATTGGCTGCTCTGTTTCAACTCTTCCTGACAATGCACGTTTCAAGGTCCCGCTTTGTAATTATGCTAGTTCGAACATTTTTTTTGCTTTTTATAACGCTATTTTTCATCACTATTGGAATATATGAGTAATACAATAGAGGATTTAACAATTATATGAATATCGCCAATAAACTGTTAGCATAAACAACGTCGAAACTTTATATTTAATAACTGATTCGCCTTCGTAAAAGAATTTTATCTCCATTGACATACGAGTATTTTTCAAACTGACTTATGTATTTATATACAATTCTATAATTTTTTTATGACTATTAAATGCATAACTTTAAAAAAAATAATATCGACACGCAGGAAAAAAAATTTTAAACGCATAAATTTATATTGTTAATTTAGTAGGTACGTCGCGTTATTAGATTGATAATAAAAAAAATTTGACGTGTCAAAATAACTTGTAAAAAATTTTATTGAATAAAGTTCTTCTGCTTTCTGATTTTTAATTTGTGATGTCTGAATCGCGTGAGCGTCTTTAGGCACAGAAAATTTAAAAAAAGATCACGATTTCTATATTCTTAGTTAGTTTCTCAATTTATTTGATACTAGCTGCAGCGTGCAGCCCGCTGCATTATAAAAGTTGTTGACTAATCCCGCGGGATCTCCTAATTTTTCCGGGATGAAAAGTAGCCTATGTGCTATTCCAGGTCATCATCTATCTGTGTGCCAAGTTGCTTTCAAATCCATTCAATAGTTTTTGTGTGATTGAGTAACAAACATCCATCCATCAAAACATCAAAGAAAAGTTTTGCTAAGCACAGCATATGTACTAGATCAAATATATCGTTAGAAACACGAAAGTACTGATCAATATTATAAATGTGAGTTTCAGTATTGATGAACTCATTTAACTAGTATCTAGTACAATCGACGGAATCGATCGCAAAGCAAAGAAGAATTTTGCTACGTTGGACCAGTCAACAGTAGCTCAGTTGGTATAGTCTGCCGGTCAGGGACAAATAAGTAAGTTCAAATCCTGTCGCGTAGAAATTTTTCTTTGTAAATTTTTACAGGTTTCTTAAGCACGGGATAAATGCTAAAACACATATATAACTTACATATGAATTGTTAATATATTTAACGTATGTAATATGGCCATCTAAAATATAGTGTTGAGCATTACAGCATTTAACTGATTATATTTATTTGGCTGGTATCCAGAGATGACAAAAATATTTACTACAAAAATAGAGTTTATTTCAACCTTTAATATAAGTATCAGAAGATAAACATTTTTACAGAAGAAAAACATAACAGAAGACGAATAAAGACCCCTTGTTATTCCTCAGCCACTGAGTCGAGAAAACGTAAGATCAATACGACGGTATGATGTAAATTATACAGTAACAACAGCACGTGGGGCCCGCGCGAACTTGCTGTTTCTACAGTAAACAAGTACAAGGTACTTGCACATAACAAAAACAAGTTAGAATTCTACTCGAGCCACGAATACGACCGTATCCAACGCTAACTGAACGATCATTTCGGCTTATATACATACTAGCTGACCCGCACAGCTTCGCCCGCAATAAGTCGTCCAAATAGCTTTTAATAAAAATTTCATCCCCTATTTCAGCCCTCCAGGAACTGATTTTTGAAAAAAACGCCTATGTTTGACCCCGGTTCTTTACCTATATCCATGCCATGCCAATTTCATGAAAATCGGTCCAGCGGTTTAGCCGTGAAAGCGTAACAGACAGACAGACAGACTTTCGCATTAATAATATTGGTATGGATGTATTCCATTACTTTAAGATTTTATAATGTGTTTTTTTTTGTATCAATAGATAGCAAATAATCAGATAGCTCTCCTGATGGAAAGAGAAACCGTCGCCTGTGGACACCAAAGATGTTAATGGTGTGTTGCTATCCATATGGTGGCAGGACAGTACCTTCCAAACGAGAACACGACAATGATAAGCACTGACGCTGTGGCAGGAATAGGTAAGGCGGTGTACCAAATACCCGGGTGAGACGCAGAACTTTACCACCTAGTAGTTACAACGGTAGTGATACGTATAGTCAATCGGTCGCTTTTTACGACCTGCCTAGCAGAACAGTTGGTCTATGTTTCAAAGGAGCCCGGACCAACACGGGGAAATGCTCAACATTTGCTCGGTGGTTATATCACTATCGGTAATGTTGCCTACGCAATCCCCGATTTGGGTTGGATCCCCGATGGGGGCAAGCATTCATGTGATGAGCATAAAATATTTGCATTTACGGGTTTGGGCGTTTATCTACCTATTTACCTATATATATATATATATATATATATATATATATATATATATATATATATATATATATATATATATATATATATATATATATATATATATATATATATATATATATATATATATATATATATATATATATATATATATATATATATATATATATATATATATGTGTGTGTGTGTGTGTATATAAATCATTGCCGCTTTTCGTTGTAAGGTTCGTTGTCGTTGTTAGGACTATTTATTAGATGGCTTATGTGAAGTTTGCACAAAATCGGTAGAACGGTTCTTCATTTATCATATTTTTTGTAACAAATGAATTCAATAAGTGGCGATACGTAGCGAAGCACGTAACGAACCGCTACTTAAATTAATAATTTGTCATGTGTCCCGTGGTTAATCCGGGTCCTTATGAACAATAAACTATCCGATTACTGGCTAAGTAGTTCGAATACTAAGCCTACCACTACTTGTTAGATCACTAGATGGTTAAACTCTGTAATACACCACTCTGGCAGGGTACATGGTATCAGTAGCAGGTTTTCTCCCGTGCTAGTTCGAGCGCCCTTGGAGAATAGACCAACTGACGTTTTGCCAGGCAGGTCGTAAAAGGCGACCAGTTGGCTATACTTGTCACTACCATCGTGACTATTAGGTGGTACAGTTTCACAATATCTCACCCAGGTATTTGGTAGATTAGCGTATACAGAATAGCGTCAACGCTTGTCATTGTCATGTTCTGGTTTGGCGGGTAAGATAGCCGGTATACATGTGCATTGCCAACCCGCCACACGGATAGCAATCCATCATTAACATTTTTGGTGTCTATAGGCGATGGTTCTCTGTCCATCACGAGAATAACCGACGTAATTTTTAACTTCTGGCTAACGATCACATTCTTCCCTATGGTATGCTTGAGTAAGAAAATTTGATTCATGTATCCGTTAACATACCTGAAACCATTCATTGTACATCTGATAATAAATTATAATAATTCACCTACATATGCCTTTCAATAATGTTTTGTACACCTGTGTGCTAAGCTGATCAAATTAGAGTGATAACACTGTAATTATTAAATTTATTTTTATATAAATATTTACGGTTGTTCGTTTCAAAATTGACTAAAACTCATGGCCAAGCCGAGAAGGCAAAAAGGGAGTGAAATATTGGAAATTATTTAGCCCCGGAAATTTGTGAGCCGTGACCAGAACGGCGCGGCCGGCGCTGCATCTGGACTTCCGGACGCTCTAAAAAGCTTTCGCAATTAACTTTATTTTGAGTTCAGTTGGAAAAATGTTTATTTAATTTGCTTTTTACGCTTTTACTACCTATTTATCCAAATTTTTGAATAGGAAACCTAATCAGTGTAGTCTAATCAGAATTTGAAAATGTAAATAAAAAATCATTTTATTTCCACTTACTTTTTTATCAGTATTTAAGAAACGCAAGGCATAAGTTTAAGGAAAAAGTACAAAACAAAATTTAACATCTATATATATATATATATATATATATATATATATATATATATATATATATATATATATATATATATATATATATATATATATATATATATATATATATATATATATATATAAATCAATTGCTGTTCGCTAGTCTCGCTAAAACTCGACAACGGCTGAACTGATTTGGCTAATTTTGGTTTTAAATTAATTGTATAAGTCCCGGGAAGGTTAAAAGGTGAGTAAATATATAAAAAAAATAAGAGTAGTTAAAAAGGCAGAACATAGTTTGCCGGGTCAGCTAGTAACTATTATACATAATCTACTATGTATTTTTATATATTAAAAATAATTATATAGGAAAACGAACAGGCAGATGTACCTTCCGAAGGGACAACTATTGCCCATAGACATCAAAATGTTAATTGTGCGTGACTATCTGTGTAGAGGGATGATATTGCAACGTGCATGAGTTCACCAGCTACCTTACCCTCCAAACTGTAATACGACTGGAACTCAGAATTCAGAAATCAGAAGTACTTTAATCAATAAAACTTTTTAGAATTTATTTTGAAACGTCAACATATTTTTTTAAAAACTACTGCCGGATCGGAAAAGCGGCACACACTTACTAAAGCTATTACGGTAATATATCCTGCGGTGGTACCGGACTCGGGCAAGACGTTGCAGAAATCACTGCAAGTAGACACTATAGTCTATATAAAAAAGTAATTTGTTGTAGAATTAACTTGAGTTAATGTCGCTAAACTCCACAAAACTTATTCAAGTTAATTCTGTTGCTATTTATTCAACATATATGTATAATAAAGTGTCGTCTATTGTGTAAGATTTGTTTGTGTATGTACGTATTACAGGATAGCTAATAGCGGATGGCTCTGCTGAAGGGAAGAGACAACCATCGCTAATAAACCACCAAAGATGACAAGGATGAGTTGTCATTCATGTGATGGAGATGTTATGCCACATGCATTAGTTTACTGGCTACCTAATCTTCCACGCCTGTACCCGACAGTGACGAACAATGACGCTATTGCTACTGGGATATATAAGACTGTAATAACAAACGTGTGCGAGATGTTGCAGAACTCTACTACCTAATAAATTATTAACATTTAAATGTCTAGGTTATTTCCCTTAATGTTATATCTGACCAACGCCACTACCATCGTGTCTACGGGTAGACTAAATGGTAATGACATGTTTCGCCGATCGTTCTCCTCTTACGGACTGCCTGGTAGAATGGCAGATATACTCTTCAAAGGGGATCTGGACCAAACAGGATTATTTACTTTTGGTATCCATTTACAAAGCTTATATCTTAAAAACTATTCACCGAAATGTATATTCCTTTTTAGCGATAAAAAGTTTTTCACTTTTATTGAATGATAAAAGCTTCGATCAGAAATCTGATCGAAGAATAAAAGACATCTCTTTTTTATTTCATAAAAATTTATTTAATAAAACTATGTTAGTTTTCGTTCGATATATATTTATCAACATATATTGAAGAGTGCCAGTTAGTTTTCAATCGATATCCCAAAATGGAGAAGGATTTAATCCAACTATGTATTTTTTAATGTTTGTTACATCAGAACTCGGTAAGCTATCACATATTTTGGAAAAATCTTATTTTGTTTAGGAGGGTATACTTTTCATTTGGTTCCATTTAAATTTGCTGAAGATCTTATTCAGTGTTCTTTGAAATACATTAGATTAGAAGTCAGTTGTTGCCGTTTACTGCGTTGAAACTATCAAATTAAAAATAAATGAGCGTTTAAATAAAAAAGGTTTGTTATGTTTTAACTCACAGTAGTATTATAAATAAAACTAGTTTCAACTCCAATTGGCAAAAGAAACTTGCGATATATTTGAACGACATGAAGTTGAATGTCTATTATGGAGACCTTTGAGTATATTGATATGTATTACTATAATGTTAAAATTATGTTGTAGCTTTGCTTAAAATCAATGCCTAATTTGTGACGTGTGCAACATCCGCAAAAATCTACAAATAGTTTTAAGGATTTTAAAAATCTCTCTTTCAGTTGTTTTTTAATGAAATAAAAAAGTGCATATCTTAAATATAAACAGTAGACCTACCAGCTATCTTGACCGCTTTCTTCGGCAAATATCAATATCGTCTTACCTGTAAAAATATAAAATACAGTATGTTAAATTATTCTAGCATGAAGCATAAAAATGGCATTAAGCATTCCTGTTTACCACTTTTTATAGGTTTATTACTGGGTAAACCTATCTGTAGTCGTCAAACAACCAAAAATAGTGAAGCTCATGGGCGTAAGAAGGGAGAGGGAAGGGGGCAAGGTGAGCGGCAGCACCCCTAGAATTTTCTCACCTCTCTAAAAACTATCAACTGCTGTAGATAAAAATATAGTCCTAAAATGTGATGGTTGCCTCCACCCCTGGCTCAGAACCTAGGTACGCCCATGGTGAAGCTCATCGCAATATCTACCAACCACGACAACTGTCTATTCATCATGTTTAGCAGGTTATCAACATTACTCCCAGCATGCGAAATGTTATATTGATTATACACTATTTCCGAGATTAAGCAGAATAAAACCCGGAATCTCAAGATCTGCAGTAGAAATAGTTGATCATTAAACTAGTGAAGTAGATTAACATATCGCTTAAAAACTCGTAATCTTCTCCATATATTAGAATATTTTATTAATATATTATTAATGTATTGGCTAATTGACATTATTTTCGAAGATTCTTTATTAAATTTCATAGAAATAAATTACAAATTCAATAGTAAAAATATAAATTCTTATACGAGTTTTTTTACGATTAAACTAACGGTAAGACAACTACCACACTTATAGTTATGGTAACGCCTCCCACTAGCCTAGTATGTCGGATATGTAAGTTTATAAGCCACTGTACCATCAAAACTGGAACATGTTATTGAAGAGGAGAAGCAATTAGGCTGGCAATGCTGTAGAATGCTCATACTGATAACCCTTAGATAACTACCATAACTAGTTGGGATTAGTCAACGATCAAGCGACAAGGCGGACATAAACAGGTATTCTCGATTGTTTGCAAAACAGATAGTATAATGCACCGTAATTCAAAATGTCCTCTAAAATTTATATTCTATAACAATACGAGTAATTTATTGCAATTCATTTTGTAATTTTTCTAACGGTATATGATCTTTGAATAACAATGACATGACTGTCCCGCCCCCCCTCCCTAATATGCCTACTAGTGTGCATCTTCAATGCACTACTAGCCGGCTGCGCGTTTCCAGACGAGTGGAAAGAAGCCACCGTCATAGGAATTCACAAACCGGGTAAACCCCGCAATAAAGTCAGTAGTTACCGCCCCATTAGCCTAATAAATACGTTAGGCAAAATCTATGAAAAAATCATTCTCGCTCGCCTTAAGGCATTTGTTCACGAGAAAGGCCTCTTAATAAATGAGCAGTTCGGGTTCCGAGCGGCTCACTCTTGCACTCATCAAGTGCACCGTCTCACCGAATATATCCTAACCGGGTTAAACGCAGCCCCGGGGCTGCAAATTCCCACAGGCGCCCTATTTTTCGACGTCGCAAAGGCGTTCGACAAAGTCTGGCACAATGGCTTAATATACAAGCTATACCAAATGGGCGTGCCCGACAGACTCGTACTCATCATACGAGAGTACCTCACCAACCGCCGATTCAAATTCCGCGTGGAAGGAGCCTTCTCCACCCACAGATCGATTACAGCAGGTGTCCCGCAGGGCTCCATACTGTCACCCGTATTATTCTCCCTCTACACGTGCGACGTACCACGCGAGCCGCACGTCGAGCTCGCGTTGTTCGCCGACGACACCGCCCTCTATACGTCCAACTTTTCCGAAGTAACAATCACCAAGCGGCTGCAGGCTGCGGCCAACGCCCTCGGTGATTGGTTCAGAAAATGGCGTATCGAAATAAATCCCTCAAAAAGTGCAGCCGTGTACTTTCGCCGCGGTAAACACCCGCGACAACAAAGGCGCGGTCTGCGAAAACTAGGCAACATTACCCTGTTCGGAAACGTCATCCCGTGGGAAAAGACAGTCAAGTACCTCGGGGTAACGTTGGACAGCAAAATGTCATTCAAACCGCACATACAAAGAATGAAAGTTAAGGCTAAGTTCGTTGTAGGTCGGTTATATCATCTTATCAATAAACGCAGTAAAATGTCACTTAGACACAAGGTGACACTTTACAAGTCGTGCGTACGCCCCATCCTTTCATACGCTTGCGTAGCGTTTGCCCATCTCCCCCGTACGGACTTGCATCCGTTGCAAGTAGTACAAAATAAATTCCTGCGTATTGCCACGGGAGCACCGTGGTATATGCGCAACGTAGACCTCCATAACGATCTCGAATTGCCGAGCTTAGCAAAGCATTTCAAAGACATCTCCGAAAGATACTTCGATCGTGCCATCTCGCATCCGAACCCACTGGTGGTAGCCGCGGCTGACTACATCCCAGACCCTAATCCCGATCCCAAACTACGTAGGCCCCGCCACGTTCTTACCGATCCCGATGACCCGATAACTCTGGCCAACGGTTTACACGATGACACTACACACCTACATTCGCGACACCGTCGCCGCCGGCGGCGACGAGGACCCCTGTTTCGCCCTTCGGCGAACCGAGCCCAAGGGCAAGGTTCGGCGGACGGACAAAACAATGCCACTAGCCCTCTCATCGCAAATCACGACCCCACCCTAAGCCGAGGTTCGGTCTCACAGGAGACACCCTTAGGGCGGAGGGCGTACAGCCCTATACCTTTAAATTCTGGCTGAGCACTCTGCTCGCCCACGCGACCGGTGAAGCTGTAACAGCCCTTAAGGCTAACAGCAATTGTGACATTCCGAAAAAAAAAAAGACTGTCCCGCCTATATCAACATCTGTAATATGAATTCGTTTAATGAATAGCACCGTAAAATAGAATGGATATTAAGATTGCTATAAAATAAATTTCGTTGAAGAGCCAATAATTGTCTTTTGTTAAAATCATACGCATCTCTATAACTTAAAAGTTATTTATGTCCAACGGTAGCCATAAAACCTGTGAGTACACTAAAAGGGGCATCATTTGTTTATGTGTGGCGTTAAACATGCCAAATTAGGGAGTAAACAGGAATATTAAGCGCATTAAACAGAAGGGCCTCTTAATTTGGTTGATAATTTGAATTTTATGCCTAGTGGGTTCACCGGTCATATCGTTACTTGTTCCGCTAGCTGTGGAGTTCTATTTCCTGTTCCCTTTAGGGTTACACTGACTTGTTAATTTCCGTTACTGGTGGGGCGATATCTTGTTACTTTTTTAAGTTTCCGTAATTAGGTTACAAAAATTATACAACTTTTTGTCTATTGCACGAAATATATTTTACATGAAGATAATGAAAACTCGGACGGAAAAATATTTTATGAATCACATCTCATGTCATTAGTGTAATAAAGTGATAAAACAGATTATAGCTGTCACTTTTTAAATTATGTTGAGTTTTGAAAGAAATATTCAGTGCACATAAACGTGTGAGATATTATAAGATAGGCTTCCACATATTGTATTGAAGTTTCTGATCTCAAAATCTTTCAAAGACTACTCAACATGAAGCATTTTAGAGTTCCGTGGTCAATAAGAAAGTCTTATAGTTTAGCCATGTCTAACCACCCTTTTGTCTCTCCGCAGCTTAACTCTCAGACTCTGAGAATTAGAGTAAGATAAATTTATTGCCAAAACAAAAGAAATCTTAAACCTAAATTTCTTAAATATATGTAACATAGAATATACATTTTACTAGTACTAGAAAGCTGTAATTTATAAATTGGTAAAGTTTTTTCGCAAAGTAGTAAAATAAAATATTGAAAAAATATTTTTTATGTCTACTAAAGGTAAAATGCATTGACATAAAAAACCTAAGATGCACAGTCCCGAACAGAACTGACACTCAAAAGTGTCGCTAATTTCATTTAAGTAGTTATAGATATGGCAAAAGCATAGGTTTTTGCATATCCAACCTTAAGCGCAAGATTTATAGTTATTTTTACAAAGCAATGTACAAAAAGTAATAAAATTGACAGTATCGCGACCGACGCGATTCTATTTGAATAGAGCGCACAATTTAAAATTTAAAATTGTGCGCTCATTTTTGGAAGACGTTTTTGAGACACTGATTGTGTATCTTGGGTTTTTACATATCAATGGTAAAATGACTTTTTTCTCGCGCAAGCTATGGTATGCGATGTAATGGAATAGGTCTTTAAAATGTATGCCTGGTTTGTGAAAATATTTTTTCTATTAAGAGATCCACTTATGAAATATGTATAAAGCTTTAAAGTACTAATTTTTGTTACAGTAAAATGTCTTCCCCTGCCAGCTAAATGGTTGTTCTTGAATGTGTGGAAAAAATCATTGGAGTAGTACATATTATAATAAATTTAAAATGAAAATGATCACAAGTTTACGAGTAATATCCGACCAATTTACTAAATTTATTTGAAGAATTAAATCGATATATCCGTCATTGGTATTGAAAAGTTTATATTTTAAGCAAAACAACAAAACAACCCTCTTCTTAGTCTGCATTAATGTGATGGGCAACTATAGAACTCTATATTGCGCGTCGTCTGACACGAATTTGGCCAGTTTTATTATTTGCTGATGCTATTTTCCATCATATAAAATGTAAGAAGTTACTATTTTCTTGCTAAATGCAACAGCTGAAACTTTCATAAAGTCTTAAATTTTAACAATAGCTTATTTTGACTAAAATAAAACGTTTTTTCATGTCGGAGAATTTATCATTGACAAAATTCCATGTTAATAATTAAAATATTTACTTCAAGTATAATTAAACCACCACAACAGCTCTTAGTATAACCTAATATTTAAAATTTTTAACTTGAGTAGAATAATATTGTAAATATGTTTATAGATATTTTAAATTGTAGTATACATGTAAGCTACCTACTACATATCAATAACTGACTCATATTATGTAAAATAATTAAAACACATAAATAATTTTTAATAGCCATTAACATCCCTATTCTTTCTTTACGATTTTGCTTAATCTTTCCGATGACTTTTTAAATCAAAATTATATTTGGTGACAAATTTTTTAATAATGAGGTAGATTGACATAAAAATTTTAGTGTTAGAAGAACATATTGAAAAAGTAAGTAGTAATTCTCAAAAAAAAACTTTTAACTTTATATATGTCGTTTCTGAGATATAAGTTTTAATTGTGAATGCTTATTCCAACCGCAGAACCCTCAACAGTGTGTTGTTAAATAGAAATTTACTTGGTTGGTTGAGTTTTTATCGATAGAGTTCTGAAACCGTAGTATCTACATATTCATAACAAAGGACAGAAGTTAATAGATATTTAATGATGCCGCTGTTAAAATCAACTGCTTTGGCGTCATTTTTATCCCTGAAGAGAAAAATGTAATTTTTTGGCATTTGTTTGAGGAGTATCAAATTGACGATTGCGAAGCCCTCATCATCTAGAGATCGTATTATAATAATGTCGCTAGGTTGAACAATTTTAAAAATAAAATTTCAGGATAGTCAAAAGGCGAAAATATAATTATATTTGATCTCAACTCTTATAGATAAGCAATCCATTTTCAAACATCTTTTAATTAATTCTACCCACCATTATTAGAATCACAAGAGAAAACAAGTAAATTTTAAGTCTCAGAAACACAGTAATGAAATCGAAATTATATTGAGTCACTTGCCGTTGACTATGAATCCAATTCATTTGATACGTATCTTATGAATAAGGTATAAATACAATATTCGCTTGATTAAAGAAAAAAATAGCTCAGTAAAAAGTTATAGAGGCGAAATATGTTTTTTGCCGATTTATTTTAATAAGTTGATAAAATAATAAAGTAGTATTATTTCTTAAAAGTATTTTAAATAAAAGATATCAAAATCTCCATGACTCCATGCAAATATTTATATTTATGTCACAGATGTTTTCACAATGAGTAATGGTTAAGCGGTTGCAGGACATTTACTTTTATATGTATAAATGTTTGGTGACTCTAGTTGCAAGACAAATTTGAAGATGAAAGGCGCCGGATCAACGGATATTGAAATTTTACGACTACCCTTTCAAGTTATTTTTGTTACACTTTAAGTATCGGGTTTGACTTTAAAACAGGTTAGTGATAGGTTTAAGTGTTATTTTAAAGCGAGCAGATGTCAATTTAGTGAGTGTCGGTATAAAAACTCTGGTCGAGGAATGAGGAAAGAGTATTACTCATCAGCAGTAAAGTATTAAAATTGAAAAAATCTGTAAACGGTTGACCCTACAGGCCATCCCTGAAACTTCTCGCTAAACTAAGGTATTTTAAGCTCAAAAGAGTAAAATTCATAAACAAAGATTTTTTTACTTCAAACATATATTTTGTTTAAAAATGACAGTATATTGTTTTTTGAAAAGCTGTATATTTTGGAAACGATGATCGATTTTGATCTTTCGAATGGCATTCAAGTCATACTTTGAGATCTAAAATATATCCTTAGCTGAATAATGGATAGGTAGAAAAATTACGAAGCAATGTCAAAAAACATTTTTAAAAAAATTTCGGCACTGGTAAATCCCAAACTTTACCGACTTTGATCTAATTAACGGTATTTAACGCAGTTTTTAAAGCTGATAACATTTTAAAATCAATAGGTGTACCTATTATCCTGAAATATATTTCAAAAATATTAAGTTTGCTAAAAACAACGTAATTTTAATATTTGAGTAACTTTTGAAAATTAGATTTAATTTTGATGTTTGAAACAGCATTCGACGTAGTTTTTGTAGTACTAAAATATCGTAGAATACAAAAAAATGATTGGTTTAAAAATTTTGTAGTTATGTCGAAAAAACATTATTACTCCCAAACGGATAAACCAATTTTGATGCAATTTACGCATTAGACGTAGTTTTTTGAGGTGATTTATTCCTTAGACTAGGCTCGGGTTAAAACGAAGAAAGTGGAAAACTTAAAATCTTTCATACAAATATAGAATAATAATCTCGATTCTATTGCAATGCAAGCAGACTGAATTAAACCTCGATAGAACTTATGGTTCACTAAGACTCACCGGTTTCTAGATATTTTAAAATAAAGGAAAAAAATCATGACAGATTAAGTATCTTGTAACAAACAAAATCCCAGTCATTATAATGACATAATTTATCATTAGAACCAAAATATTTTCGGCACTCACGCGATCCTATGAGAATCGTTTTTATACAAATTCTTTATAATATAATAAATCATCTCGACGTTAATAAGCGTCCGTAAATAATGGTGTTATGTCATTATTTGGTTTAAAAAAACACTTAGCTTTTTAGTTCTGGTCTCGCTATGTGAGTTCATGGTTTTGATATTGTGATGTTTTTGTCGGGATGTATGTATTATATCTATGAAAATGTATCTAACATTACTGTGTTTATTGGTACAGTAACCGTAAAATATTTTAATTATTTTTAGTAAATAAAATAATTATAAGGGTACCATTGCCGACGCGACAAACACCACCTTTACAGTTTATACCCTCAAGCTTACCACGATTCGACAGTGCAGCTTAAAAAATTGTAACTAGAAGGTCTTTGATTATTTATATATTCCCCGTGTTGTCCCGGGCTCCTTTGATGAATAGGCCAACTCCGTTCTGCCCGGCAGGTCGTAAAAGGCGACCGATTGACTATACTAGTCACTAACATCATGGCTACTATGTGGCAGAGTTCTGCATTTTCTCGCCCGGGTCTGGTACCATCGCCTTACTTTTTCTTGCCGCAATAGCGTCAGTGCTTGTCACTGTCGTGTTCCGGTTTGAAGGGGAAGGTAGCCGTTAAACTTATGCATGTGTCATAACACCTCGTCACATGATAGCAACGCACCATTAAGACCTTTGGTATCTATAGGCGATGGTTGACTCTTTCCATCAGGAGACCCATCTGCTTGTTTGTTATCTTATACTATAAAAAAATAGCTATTGCCTACCCCGCAAGGAAACCGGCCGAGATGATAATATTTACTATGAAAAAATATAACGTCATAGTATTTGCAAAATTTAACATCTATCAATTATTGTTATGTGGTCCTTGCAATAACAATAACTTTAATACATACTAATATTATAAGGGTGAAAGTCTGTCTGTCTGGTACGCTTTACCGGCTAACCGATTTTGGTATGATTTAGTATGGAGGTAGTTGAAGACCTGGGGTCAAATACGGGCAACTTTTTCATAAATCAAGTCTTGAGGGGCTGAAATAGGGTTTAAAAGCTTGTTAGAAACATTACATTAATAACGTGTCATTTTAAAGAAACTCTGTGAGGCAGCTTGTATTTATTTTACATAAACAAAAAATCCACAGCATGATTTACAGAAAAGACATACAATCCATATTAATATTAAAAATACCAAAGTCTATCTGTCTGTCTATCTATATGTCTATAATGCTTTCACGTCTTAACCGCTGACCCGATTTTAATGAAATTTGGTATGGATAGGATAGTTTAAGAAGAAGAGTTGACCCCAGGGTCAAATATTAACTACTTTTATCAAACGAAACTGCGCAGCTCAATTAGTTCTATACACATTGAACATTAGCCAATTATGGATTTTCTCTTTATTTTGTGACGTTTAGCTGAATAATGCAAAATCTTTGGTAAAGTTATCATTACCCGAAGCTTTGTTACTAACATATTGCGGTTCAGAAGCATCGTCTTTAATTACAGACACAAAAGGTTTAAATCTAGTAAACTACGACTTCATTCAAATAAACGTTACTTTTATGCAAACAATATTAATAAGGTCAATAAGGGTTATCTACTATTACTACCAATTAATGTTTTCAACTGGTGATTAAACTGTCGATACCATAGCTCTAGACGAAAGAGAAACAGTAATTGCAAGAGATTGATGATATAGCCGGCCAACAATCCCACCACTTACGAAATTCACAGCTACACAACATTTTACACAAAAGTTTGCATAAGTTTTGACTTCACCTAACCCTAACCCTATTTCTGTAGTCATTTAAACAAAACCTACTTGTTTTCAGAACTCAACAAAATGTAACCTTTCAGTTGTCTGATGAAAAACCAGACTGTTTACATCTAAACAAGAATTGCACAATATAAATAAAGCTCCATCAAATTATAAAGATGTGGTCTGGCACAATGGGCTGGCGCGACATATTTATGGGCAGCGCTCAGAGCGGCCTGATCCTGCGATAGCCGCATTGTCTGCCATACAAATGGCATATTTGATTTTGATGGGTTTGTTATTCCTTGTTTATGTTCTGTGATTGTGGAGAAATCTATTCCATTTTCGCTTTGTAATATTTTTCTGAAATGCTTATATTTGAACACGGTTCCGTCGAAAAGCTTTTTAAATGATTAAGGCTGTAAAAGGTTTTGTTGCTTCTGTTACTAATATTAATGTGAATTAGATCACAGGATCTAAATTTTACAGGCTGTTAAACCTTTGTGAATTGTAACCCAGCATTATAAGAAGAGGCAAAGCAGAAGTAGATACTGTTATCTAATACTTTTAAACGAGCAATTCTTGTATAACCTTAATATAAATATAATAATAATTTTAAAATATTTGCACACCATATCATGGTAGAATATGTTGGTAACTTAATCAAATTTTAATAACTTGTAACTCCCATATTCTGGCAAATAAATAATTTCTTTCTTCTTTGTTCTTAAAAAAAACCTGAATCTTAGAAATGGATCCAAGTATTTTCATGAAATTTAGTATGCAGGGGATTTCTGGGGCGATAAATCGATCTAGCTTGATCTAGTACGGGTCATCCTGGTATTTTACATGTCTTTTTTTTCGGAATGTCTCAATTGCTGTTAGCCTTATGGGCTGTTACAGCTTCACCGGTCGCGGGGCGAGCAGAGTGCTCAGCCAGAATGCACTAACACATTTTCCTCGTGTTGCTCCGAGACCCTTTCTAAATATAGAAGAACTGCCTTCCCACTAAGCATCTCGTGAAAAGCGAGAAAAGGGTAAATAATTGTCACTAGCATTGTGAGTATTAACTAGGAGATCTGCAACTTTTACTCCAGATTTTGATACCACCGCCTTAAGTATTTCCGCTGTAATATCTTCTGCACTTGCGGTGTCGTTTCCGGATTTTATATTTCATCCTTGCAACACTTATATCGACGTATCATTAACAGGCATCAGTTTTCTCTTTGCATTAGGAGAGCCATCAACTTGTTTGCTATCCAGTGATACAATTACTGTCTGATGAATTACATTACCTATCTGTGTGTTAAATGACTTGACCTGAATATTTTTACTATTTTTTGATGATTGGAATGTGGAACATGTTTAACCAGCAGTGAACATAAATCATTCGCTGTGCAGCAAGCAGATAGCACAGTACGTCAACTATTCGGGATTTTGTCGAAATAAATAGACAACTGTTATTAAAAGTGTGTAGTAAAAGAACTGTTTGCTGGCATCGCTATAGCAGCAACAAATGCAGTACATTAGTAGTATTCATGGGGTATTTAAATGTGATTTTAACACTTTTAAACAAGGAACAGGGGATGAAAAATGAGAAAGGAATTCAATTGTGCTCCCCTCTAAACTCGTTTATATTTAAGAGACCGATTAGAACCCTTATTACACTGCAATGAACTATTTAATAAACTTGAAATGGAATTTCAGACAGTTCTGATGTTATATATTATAAAGCTTATAATTATATAGAAATATAACGGATTTTGACAGATCAAGATAACACAAATTCGATGTTATGTTTGCATCGAGATCAGGAATCCATACTTCCATACTATCCATACTAATATTATAAATGCGAAAAGTAACTCTGTCTGTCTGTCTGTCTGTTACGCTTTCACGGCCAAACCACTGAACCGATTTGGATAGAATTTGGTACAAATATAGTTTGAGACCCAAGAAAAGACATAGGATAGTTCTTATCCCGGAAATCCCACGGGAACGGGAACTATGTGGGTTTTTATTTTAGAATTTTTTCCACGCGAACGAAATCGCGGGTACAGCTAGTTATTCATAAAATAAAAAATAGCCTTTACTTTGGTCCATATATGTACATAAATAGCCTTCCACATAAAATATCCTTTATTTATTCTGGCGGATATTAAATAAATTTGATATTATAACTTTAATAAATCCGAAAAAGCTGCGTACACTTGTTCATTATCATAATGTTTCAATCCATACTAATATTATAAATGCGAAAGTAACTCTGTCTGTCTGTCTGTCTCTTCTTCCTTGTCCGATTTCACTGAATCGATTTGGCTGAAATTTTGTACAAAAATAGTTTGAGATCCGAAGAACATATTATTATCACGGAAACCACACAGAAACGTAACTGCGGGTTTTATTTTAGAATTTTTTTCCACGCGAATGAAGTCGCGGGCGCAGCTAAATGAAAACGATTCTCGGCTGCTTTAGAGTGTTCTTATATATATGCGATTGTAGAGTACACTTGCACACACACAAACACACTCTGTACATTAGAGAAAGAGACGAAAAGAGTGAGAGAAAGATAAAGGGGATATAATAGTAGCTAACTACTAACTAGCTTATTTATTCCCGTAGTTTAGGGCTTAGAATATTCATAGTCTCAGATCGTGAGGTCCCGAGTTCGATCCCCTCGGGATCGAACTGTTATTGAGGTTTTTCACAAAAATCCAAAATCTTAATAAGAGCTTGGAGTTCGGCGGGTGATGTGTTACTACTCCCGTGCCTCGGATAAGGACGTCAAGCTCTGGATCCCGGTTATCTCTATAATCGATAATCGTTGTCATGTCGGTCATGTGGGGATCACCACTCATCATGCCAACCGACAAACTAGTGAATCGTCGTGAACCGAAAAGTCTACAGACGTTAGGTTTGTTTTGCCTACCCCGCAAGAGAATCGGTCGTGATGATACTTTTTATCGTTATGACCAAAGAGTATACAATCACTACGTTTTAGTTATGACTTCATGGCAACGGCAGTAATGCTGTCGTAACGAAATTTTGTTTCAAAAACCAACTGAATATTGATAATTTTAATAAAACGTGAAAATGGTTATGCGATTAGTATGTAACAGAAGTCACGGTACACAGCTAGTGAATTATGTTTAACAGCTCCAAAAGAATAGGCTGCCTGAGGCACATAAAATATTGCGACACATTTTTATAGTTTTCTGCACAACGGCCGAGTTGAACTCCGTAAATCCTTCAACAAAAGGTATTACTGATCCTTACGAATATTCGCACACAAAAACTCCAAGACTAAACCCGACTTAATGTCCATAGTGGCGATTCGACGCAAAATGACCAGTCCATTGTGTCGCGCGATAAACAACGTCCGTGTGTGCGGAGCCTATTGTGGCTTTTGTCATATAAATGATAAGCAGCCACTAAAGTCTAAAGCTTTTATGTATCTCGTTTTATTTTCGTACGTTTTCATATCCATTACATGTTATTATTCTGGTGATACATTCAGAGATGTCTTAAGAAAAATACAGAAAACATTTTATTAACTTTTGCAATGTCAAGGAATAAGTTTTTTTTTACAGAAGAGGGAACAAACGAGTAGGAGGTGCACCTGATGGTAAGTGATTACCGCTGCCTGTGAATATCCGCAATACCAGAAGCTTTGCAGTAGCATTGTCGTCCTTTTAAGAATGACTAAGTTCTTTTCTTGAAGGTCCCCAAGTCGTATTCATTCGGAACTCCAGTGATTGATTCCACAAAGGAATAGTGCGAGGCAAAAAGTGCACAGTTGTTGATTTCAAGACATCGAGGTTGTGAGAATGAAACTTTAAATTTTGACGCATTGTCCGATGATGGAATTCAAATTTGAAGTCTATTTGATTTTGTAGTGCCCTTTTATTGTATCATCAGCTTGAGTATTACGATACACTAACGTATGAGATACGTTAATATATCGCAATAATATATATTTGAAACAGTTAAACGGTTAATTCATGCTTAAATTTTACATATAGAATCCCGCTAGGGGCACTGTATTAAAATCAGTTATAGTGCCGCAAATTGTGTCATATAAGTACATAGCTTGAAATAACCACAAGTTGGACTTGTTTCATAAATATGAAGTAGGTTTATAGCATTTAGGTCGCACATGGCGTTTTGACGTGTCAAAATAACTTGTAAAAAGTTTTATTGAATAAAGTATTTCTGATTTCTGATGGAAAAAGAAGATACGCGCAAAAAGTTTCCGTTGACTTTTTCCTGAATTGTTACATAAAATGTAGGTAATTGCTAGAATTCTACCTGAATTGTTACAAAAATATGGGTAATTGCTAGAACTCTATCTGAATTGTCACATAAAGTATGGAATTACCCATGTTTTTTGTAACAATTCAGATAGAACTAGAACTCTACCTGAATTAACTACCCATAATATGAAAATATGGGTAATTACTAGTACTCTACCTGAATTGTTACATAAAATATGGGTAACTGCCAGAACTCTACCTGAATCGTTACATAAAATGTGGATAATTACTAGAACTCTACCCGAATTGTTACACAAAACATGGGTAACTGCTAAAACTCTACCTGAACCGTTACATAAAATAAAATATGGGTAATTATTAGAACTCTACCTGAATTGTTACACAAAACATGGGTAACTGCTAGAACTCTACTTGAATCGTTACATAAAATAAAATATGGGTAATTATTAGAACTCTACCTGAATTGTTACACAAAACATGGGTAACTGCTAGAACTCTACTTGAATCGTTACATAAAATAAAATATGGGTAATTACTAGTACTCTACCTGAATAGTTACATAAAATATGGGTAACTGCCAGAACTCTACCTGAATCGTTTCATAAAATGTGGGTAATTACTAGAACTCTACCTAAATTGTTACACAAAACGCGGGTAACTGCCATAACTCTACCAGAATCGTTACATAAAATATGTGTAATTACTAGCACTCTACCTGAATTGTTACATAAAATAAGGGTGATTGCTAGAATCTAATAGAAGAATTGCTAGAATAGTGAATACACAGTAAGTTTGTTAAGTTGCCTGAAGCACTAACATCAAAAATAATGTGACATTGCAGTGAAATATACCACTTTCAGATAATTTGTTAATTTGCAGTAACAACCTTTATAGCTCTTTTACTGATAGCGATAAAGTGCCGCTACTACTTTGCTACTTAGTAGTTATGATGTTAATGACACTTTTAGGCAATATTTTGCCTTTAACAAACTGCCTGGCAGGACGTCACATGGTCTGCTCTTTAAAATGGGTCCACCACCACCACCAACACGGTGAATTTATAAACGCCCAATATATAATTTTATTTTAATTTCCTTGTTTTTTTACATCATATGATAGCAAACAAGCAGATGGATCTCCTGATGGAAGGAGTCAACCATCGCCTATAAACACCAAAGATATTAATTGTACGTTGCTGTCTTTTGGTGAGGACTTACGCCACATGGATAAGTTTACCGGCTACCTTACCCTCCAAACTGGAAAACGACAGCTACAAGCACTGAAGCTATTGCGGCGGGGATAGGTAAGGCGGTGGTACCAGACCCGAGTGAGACAATGCAGAATAGTAGCCATGATGGTAGTTACTCACGTAGCCAATCGGTCGCCTTTTACGACCTGCCTGGTAGAACGGCAGTTGGCCTATTCTTCAAAGGAGCCAATAAAAAGACACTAAAAAGTTAATGGTGCGTTGCTGTTCGTGTGCCACAAGCATAAGTCTACCGACCACTTTACCTTCCAAATCGGAACAGGACAATAACAAGCCCTGATGTTATTTTAGCAGGATAACTACGGCGGTGGCACCAAATACCCGGGTGAGACGTTGTGAAACTTACCCATTTCTTGTTGCGTCAGTACTTGTTATATTTGTGTTTCGATTAGAAGATATGAGAGATGGTATTTATATGCATATGGTATTTCATCACCAGCTCACCGATAGCAAGGCAACATGCTTGATGACAATAAACTACGACGATCACCATACATCTACCATCCAACATGCATGTATGGCTTTACAACCCTGTCATACTACTAAAAAACCAATTAAATACATCGACAACCTCTTCAAACTCTTTTGAATTTATTTTAGTATGCTGTATGCGATAGGAAGTTTTTTCGTATCGCGTGTAGTTCCCAATGTTCCGCCATTTACGTGAGACGGATCCGTGTTATAGCCGGTATTACTGAGCCGTTCCTTCACGGATCAATTTTATGAACGGACGTAACGGAAAATAATTTTACCTCCTGGAAATAAGGTTTCTTCTAGCTTTGTGTTAGCTTTAGTGTGTAATATTTTCATTAAATTTAGTTCTGCTTAATTTGATGTATGTATTAATAGAATGATTAAGGATATTTAATGTTTGAAATTTTGTTGAAAGAGTTTTTATTAAAGTAACTCAGACCTATCATATTGTGTTAAGTTCTAATGTATTGAGTAATAATACAATTTTTAATATGGTTATTAAATTAGAGGATTAAAAAATATTTATAAATTATTTCTATGAGACGGAAATATGTACTTTAAAAGTTTAACGTATTTTTTTCCTGTTATTATCAGCTTGGGAAATAAATTTTATATTTCCATCCGGTGAGAAATGCTATACACATAATTTCATTTGCAAGAATACAGAAATATAATTGTTGTGACATATAATTTAGTTACTGACATATTTTACCATAAAATTGCAAATGGCGTGCAAACAATTAGAGATTTAATAAAGCTCAATCATTCAAAATTAATTAAAGGTTAAATAAAATTTTGTTAACTAGCTAAATACACAAGAAGGTATTTTGATGCGTGTTTAATGGTAAAAATAATCGGAAAATATAAGTGTATGATATGAGGTCCCGCGCGTGATTGATTGTCACCAATTGTCACTATGTACACGGACCTAGTTTTGTAGGACCAGGCGCTGTGACTAGGTAACGTATCTTCCCTTTTTATATCAATGGCATTGTAATATTTTTTTCTAAATACTAAAATATATTTAATAAGCAAACCTAAACTGGGAAAACAGAAATTCTTTTATGCACATATTGTCAATTGATTAAAACAATAAGAATTTTGTTTTCTAACATTATAATATATAAGTATCCTCACGCTCTGCGGGGTAGGCAGTATATTAGGTACAATATAACATTTTTAATAACAAAACAAATAGTTTTTTTACGTATATTTATAATACAGATACCTATCTTTAAAGCACCATACTATTTAACCAATGTACAATATCAATTATACCAGTCTTCGTTCCTGTAGTTATTAAAAAAATAGATTTTCTATAATAATTTTCAATATATAAATCATTCAATTGTTTCTGTATTTGATTCATTACTCTGCTGCAAGCGCTACCAGCATTTAACAATCACAATAGGCAGATGTTATAAATTGTTATAATAGCTTGCACGTTACATGAATATAATATCTAATGGAAACTAGTTCGTATTTATTGGAAATATAACAAAACTACATTTTGTAGAATTAATTTAATTTATGCAATTTTTCAGCGTCTTGTTAATTAGAGGTAATACTTCTAACTGAAAAAATAGAAGTCTCCGTAGGCATGTACACAGTACAGGCACACATTTAGAATCACTTAAACAAAGCAAAACTGCAAAATACCGACTTGCCATTTTCTGCATCTCCTAAACCCTGCAAGAGATCCTCGCGAAACTAAAATAGCCATCTAGAAGTATGTCCTTTAAAACAAAAATAATTTTTCGAATTAGTTCAGGCATCGTTCGAGCAAATGGTGAACATAAAAAACCAAAGAATTAAAAACCTCCTCCTTTTTGGGAAGTCGGTTGAAAACATAATGTTTGAAAATTAAATTACGAAAGAGCAAGAAACTGCTCAAACCATTAATCGCTTCATGGAACTTGTCAATAAAAGGCTTCTGCAGAACTGAATATCTTATTGACGTTTAATGCGTCAGATGTCAGTTTGCAGAAATCATAAATTCTATGTACATAACATAATCATGAAATCGAATTGTTGCACAAAGGGAATTATTAATGCGGCGAAAACAAGGCGAGTTTTTATTACATCAAGGTTCTAACCCGTTTAAGTGGCATGGTTCTGTATATTGTATATAGTAGACAGATTGTCCATTCTTCACGAGAGCCTTGACTATCACTGGGAAAATATTTTTTTTATAAGATAGCAAACAAGCAGATGGGTCTCCTGATGGAAAGAGTCAACCATCGCCTATAGACACCAAAGATATTAATGGTACGTTGCTATCTTGTGGCGAGGTCTAATGTCACATGCATAAGCTACCGGCTACCTTACCCTCCAAATCGGAACACGAAAGTAACAAGCACTGATATGAATAGGTAAGGCGGTGGTACCAGACCCGGGCGAGACAATGCAGAACTCTACCACCTAGTAGCCATAATGGAAGTGACTCGTACAGCCAATCGGTCGTCTTTTACGACCTGCCTGACAGAACGGCAGTTAGCCTATTCTTCAAAGGAGCCCGGACCAACACGGGGAAAAATATCCATACTAATGTTATAAATGCGATGTTTATCTCTCCGTTTATATCTTACACTTTCACGGCTAAAAACTGAACTGATTTCGATTAAATTTTGCAAGGAGATATTTGAATATCTGGTGCCATGGAGCTGAAATAGAAGATGCACAATTATATGAAATTTCTTTTATTGATAACCTTTTACTGGCAAAGTTGCACGGGTCAGCTAGTTCCCCAAATTACGGTGCTTGTTACCTTAATTTACCTAATGATACAAATATCCGGTTACGATATGTCAGAGTTCAGGGTATAAATAGAAAACAAAAGGCGTTTCACACGTCAATAATAAATCGCCTAATACTGTGAAGGGTGTATCGACCGCATGTTCAATCTATGGCTTGACTTTTGCGAACTTTACTTAATGTTGGGGTCTTTTTTATGTATCATAGAAAGAAGTATTAAAACTATGGCTTAGGATTCTAATTGTCCAATGCATTATTTAACTCGTAGTACTTCACTACCTGGTAGGCACGACGGTTCTCTAATTTTCAGTTCTGGCTCCTCCTCTACGAGTTACTTAAAAAAATGAAGAGTAGACGTAGACATAAGAAACAAAACCCACAGAGTATAAAATATTAGTTAGGTATAGTTTAAAATATTCTTAATGTGGAAAGTCGATAAAGTGCACATAATTAAGTATAAATAATATAATTTAGCTTTGTCTTTTATAACATTTAATGGCTAAGTTCTCAAAAATACATCGTCACGATGGTATAATTTAAATATATTTAAACAAACAATAAATTTAGCTTTTTTTATACTGCTCGAACAAACTTTGATCAAGGGTGAGAATGTTACACTATGCATAATCCTACCTATAATTTAATCGCCTCTGTGGTGTAATCGTCTCTGTGGTGTAGTGGTCCAGCGTTGGCGTTGACCACATGAGGTCCCGGGTTCGATTCCCGAGTCGGACACATAAGAAAAGTGTTTTTTCAGTTTTCTGATAAACACAAAGTTGCCCGGTATTGGAAAGTGCCCGGTTGGCGATAGGTTTGCCACCTATCACATTTGTGGGACTAAGTATCTTCGGCTAATCGTGGGTGTACTTGTTGTGCCTCTGCCTACCCCTTCGGGGATATGGGCGTGAAGATAGTTTGTTTTAGTTTATTGTGTAGGTTAGTTATAATGCACAAATTGTGCTCGTAGTCTTTAAAGGAACATGCCAGTATAATTTCGATAAGGTCAAAGTCCAGTTTGAAAATAAATAATGTATTTGCCAACTAAAGTATTCCCAAATATTTTTGAAAGCGAATTCACTTTTAATTTAAATCTCACAAACAAGTATGAAAGAATTAGGGCTGGGAATTCCAAAAAGTAATTGCAAATCAAAGCACCCTATTTAAGGGCTGACCGGCCCTTTCAGGGGGAAGAGGTCATTGTCTCGCCTGCGGGGTGTATTGGTAGAGTTAAACAAACACACAAACTGGTTGTTTTTGTTAGTTTGCACCATTGTAAAGGGCGTGACCAATTTTAGTGGTACTTAAATAAGAGAATAAGCTCGGCGTTAGGTTAGCTTTTGTGTTTTACAGTGAATTGCTACCGAGTTACAATAGGTAACTATTTAGATTATTGTTTAGTTTTAAATTTTATTTTTTATATTTCATATATATACCTGTAATATATAGACTCAAATAAAATTATCGCAAATATGTTCTCGTGTACGTTTCATATATTTCAATAGTCGAAACAATGGAATGAACGTGATATTAAAAATAGAAAATTGTAATGAACTGAACTGAATAACAGTTAAAAAAAAGGTACTTTCACGCCCATACCATAAGAGGTAAGCAGAGGTAGAAGTGCGCCAACGATCAGCCGAATATACTTATTCCCACAATATGACAGGTGGCAAGCCTGTCACCAACCGGGCACTTTTTCCAATTGCCCAACGTTATTTTTATCAGAAAACGAAAAAAACATATTTTTTTATTGCTCGACCCGGAATAGAATCCGAGACCTCATGTGGTCAACACCGATACCAGACCACTAGACCACAGAAGCGATTGTTCAATTTTGTTTTTAGATTTAAGTGATATCATATTTGTTGATAGTTTAATATTATCAGACGAATCACCTGATATCGGAAATTCATATTAATAGCCACCTAAGTATTGTTAACAATTATAAAATTTGTGTGTGAATGAAGGCAGGGAATGAGCGATGTGATCAGGGAGCATCATGTAAAGGAAGCTCATGTAATTGCAACAAATAATTTTGATTACATTGTATTAAAGAGCTTACTGTGAATTACGAGTTGACAAAACATTACCTTCCTTCTATTAAGTGCTTAGAAAATATCCATTTTATAATTTATATTTATGCACGGGAGTGGTAACATACCACCCGCCATGCTTCGAACTGCTATTGAAATTTTGGGTTATCGAGAAAAAAAAGACGAAAAACCTCAATAATACTTATGCCTGTCCCGGGGATCGAGCCTGGACCTCGTAAAGTGAGCCGGATAGGCTAATTTCTAGACCACGAAGCAATCATCAGATGACAGATCAATGACTACGTGCAAAGCCGTCGCTCCCGGTTCAGTCGTTATCAGGTTGGTAAAATGCGGAGATGGGGATCATGGGGATTACCACTCATCTCGCCAACAGACAAACCGGTGAATCGTGATGAACCCAGAATGTCAGTATACGTTCGGTTTACTTTGCCCACCCCGCAAGGGAGCCGGGGAGTGATAATACTACTACTATATTAATGCCAAAAATAAAAATAAAATCACGCTTTGACTTGTTTTATTAGTATCAGCAAAAGCAATTTTATTTTTTTATTTAAATACTTTTTTGCACAATTGAGTACAAAGGCGTAACTTAATGCTATTAAGCATTTTCTCACAGTTTACCTTTGGTGATGCTGAGAGAAAAAGCTTGGGTAGTGAATAACAAGTTATTACGATACATTGATTAAGCTGTATTTAACTAATACTTAATAACCCTCTTATTATGACTAAACTAAATATGATTAAATTAAAATAACAAAATAATAACTATAAATTATATAACATACATATACTTACATACCATATATACATAAACCAATGATGTATATACTCAGTATTAAATTTATCCTACAAAGTGATGATGAAATCGGGATGTTTCGTTTAGACTAGTAAGAGATGTTTTCTCGCTAGTCTAAACGAAACGTTTGCACTCCTACTAAAAACTTTATCCTACTTAAAAAATTAAGCACCCTGTTAACCATTTGAGAAATAACATTCTATTTCAAAAAATAAATAGAATGGGCATAGATATAGAATGGGCTCCGTTCACATCCACGAGCAAACTGGTCAATTAATAAGATCGTAGACTAAAAAGTACTGACTAGAAAAAGCTTCAAAGTAACTACATATTTTAAAAAGGAACAAAGTTTCAAGCAATTCCTATCGATTGTCGCGAAAGTCAAGGTCAAAGAATTCATGTAATGTATGAGCTCCTACATGTGTGTCATTATGAGGTCAAGAGTTTTTAAAATATTTTGATTAGAGAAGAAAAATCTATCCAGAAAAGACTCGAATAAAAAACTACAGAATCAATTTAAAATATAAAGATGTGAGTTGAAGTCACAGCCGCTTGTAATTTAACCAAGTAGACGATGGTATTTCAATTATCAAACACTACAAAATAAATTCCTCGGCGCCGTAAAGTGCTCGTAAAAATAAAAGCCCCCATAAATAGGGGATGCCACTGATTGATGGGTGAGCACTGAACGCCATATTATTTATTTTTACTCATCGATACACTTCCAAAAAAGCAAAGGTTATAAAAACAACCCATTAACGTCTAAGACTTAAGTATTCTGAATTTTATCGCACACCGCAAGCCCCGCCGGCGACAGATACCCTGCAACTACTAGCGGGACTTTTGCGTTTGAATAATTGAATAAATAATAAATATGCATGACAAGGATATTGTAGAATTACATATGGTCTAGGCCTCCTCAGTGAGCATCACTTCCTAGTTGATTCCTATTATTTTTAATATTTATCTTACTGGAAATATTTGCTAGGGTCGTCATTTATATCATTAGATAGCAAACAAGCAGATGGTTCTCCTGATGGAAAGAAATAACCATGGCCTACAGAAGTCGAACACGTTAATATTGCGCTGTTATCCGTGAGGTCGTAAGTAAATGCACTCAAGTTTACTGGACACTTCACCCTCCAACCGGAACACAACAGCGACAAGCATTAACGCTTTTTCCGAATTACTTAATCATTGCTGATCTTAAGGGCCTTCACAGCTTCACCTGGCGCATGAGCGAGGAGAGTGCTTAGCCAGAGTTTAATCTGAGACTGTTACGCTCTCCGCCCTAAAGGTGTCTCCTGTGAGACTGAACCTCGGCTTAGTGTGGAGTCGTGATTTACGATGGGATAGTGGCATTGTTTTGTCCATCATCTGATCCTTGACTTTAGTCTCGGTTCGCTGATGGGCGAAACAGGAATCCTCTCATCGGTGTCGCGTGTCTAGGTGTGTCGTGTGTTCGTGTGTTCATTTTCTCTAGAGAGTTATTGGTCATCGGCATTGGTGAGAAGCATTAACACTATTGCGGCAAGAATAGGTGAAGTGCTGGTACTAAGCTCGCGCGAGATCTTATAGAACTCAACCACGTATTAGTCACAATGTATAAATGTAGTGTTTATTATATCTTAAAATATAAATATTATATAATTATGTTGACAAAATAACTCGTAAAAAGTTTAATTTAAATTCGCTGTCTTGATGGCTACTCGTCTCAGATTATTTTCGTGGATGTAAGCGTCAGCGTAATATTTCGACATGATAATATTGACTTTATGGATCGTACGCTGACCAAACTGTAGCGTGCTAATGATGATTCGTTAAGCACACGGCGCGGCCCGGAGCCCGGCTCCAACCGTTACCTTTAATAAACTAAGCGGGAGAATGAGTCAAGTCAACAACATACCACTTAGATTAAGGAGGCACTTCCATCTTACATAAAATGCCAAACATTTTAACAGAATTTATTCACCATAAAAAAATTATAATCATAAATAATAGTAATTAAAAATTTTAAGCCGACTTGAAATATCAACTATACTCATATTGTAATTAATACTGAACCGATTTTGATGAAAATCAGACTGTTTCCTAAATTGGAATATACCTAATTTAAATCAGAGAAATTACATCGATATGGTTTCTAGTTCCCGAGAAATGAGAAATTCGTTGACAAACATATAAACTTGCAAAGATACAAAAACTTACGAAATTTAGTACACGTGTTTTAAAAAAATGGGCTAGCAACATTTTACACACTGTTAAGTTTTTTGTGATTATATATATTTTTAACACAACAAAGTGCAGAAAAGCATCAAGTTTTGCGCTATTTCTTATTTATTATGTATATGAATATATTCTACAGGTGGTAGAGTTCTGCATTGTCTCGCCCGGGTTTGGTGCCACCACCTTACCTATTCCTGCTGCAGTGGCGTTGGTGCTTGTCACTGCCGTGTTCCGATTTGGAAGGTAACATAGCCGGTAAACTTATTCATGTGGTCTTAGACCTCGCCACAAGATAGCAACGCACCATTAAGACCTTTGGTGTCTATTATAGGCAATGGTTGACTATTAACATCTTTCCATCGGGGGACCCATCTGCTTGTTTGCTATCTTGTAATATACAAAAATAAAAAAATACAGATGATAGGTTGAATATTTGTGAAGCAAAAATTTTGTACCCCTTTCCCGACCCTATTTATTTACACAATCGGTGGAATAATAAAATTTGGCATAGCTAAAATCTACGTTGCGTGGGACTAAGAAATGTAATATAATATTAAGAAATAATAAGCGTTAGAAATAAATTAAATTAATAATAATAAACATTACACACACTAAATTATTGTGACGTATATGATAATATTTTCTTTATGGCTAAAACCCTTTGTCTAACTTAAAATAAATTTAAATATTTCGTGTAATGTCGAATTTTGACCACAGAGCGATCGCTAGTTATTTTTCATGAATAATGAGACGCGTTTAGAAACATCGCTTCTGTTTCTCTGTCTGACTGTAGGTTAAATTGGAAATATCAACATCGCAGGAAGCTAATGACTCTATCGAGTTTAGTTATGTTCTCGGCTCCGCCCACCGAGGTTATTTCAATCCGACCGACCAATATAATTATATTTCCTTATCTAGATGAGGACTATAATTGCCAATAAGTCCTGCTTGAGTTATATTCGCTTATATAAAGCCTGGACCAGGTATTTACTAGATTCTTTTTAAGGTAGGACTTTAATTGATTTTGTTGACAGATGTTTGATTACTTTATATGGTTTCACGTTGTTTTTTAATATGTGTTTAATGTTGACTATAATTTTATTTCCATGATGCTGTTGTCAATTATAGTAAAAGCTACCTAGTAGGTTAGATGATGGTTCATTATCTATAATCTACAATAAATCTAGATTCTAAATTTATTGTAGGGTCTAGGTAGAGATCTAGGGATTTTAATGTTAAATATAAAATCATAATCTGATTTATTTACATTCAGTCTCTGGCAAGTGGTACTTTATATATTGCCTGTCTAATATAGACCACTCCGTGCCCTAAAGTCGGCTATAATTAAAGACACATTGTTCCAAAAATAGCAGAAGATTTATATTTATCGTATAAAAATACACGCGCCTAGGGAAACGATTTATTTAACACTGGATTAACTTATGTAACAAATGTATTGTCCCTAGTGTGTTTTAGCTGATTGTGTGAAATGAATAAGCGAGCGACATTTTGTCGTGTTCCGACAAAAAGTCGCGCAATAATAGCTTTAACCACGTTTCCCATTTTGATAATTTGTTTGCACAGACTACAAGTGATTTTAATACGTTATAAATAGCGACTAACTAATGATTCACATATTAAATTATAAACATTTATCTTTCTTTTAATTAAATTTTTAATAAACTGATCGAGAAGAAAAATTTGTTACACAATGAACGATTTTTTTAAAAATATTTTTTTCAATAATTTTAAGAAATTGTTTTGCTACTAGAATTCGTAATGTTTGAAAAACTTTTAAAAAGAACAAAGTAAAATTTTGACACGTAGGGATTGAACCTGCGACTTCTCCTCTAACCGGGACGCTCTACCACTTAGCTAGTGTCGGCAAGATCAAAGTGGCAAAATTCTTTTTTGCTATATGATCGTTTATTTGATATATTTATATACAAGTATGCGAAAAGTACGAAAAGTTGAAAGCAGTATAGAATACATAAAAAATGAATTTATAATATGTACATATTATGACGGTGCTTCGCGAACGCCAAAGGAATTCCAAATCTTATATAAAACAGTATTTGTTACGATTCCATTTTAAAGTTCAAAATAAATGAAAGAATTGTTGAAATCGATCTTGTAGTCCTGTAGATATCTATTACAAGCACGAAATAAGTCTTTTCTCTTTATAATATTCTTTTGAGAAGACACCAGTAAGTTTTATCAATACGAATTCGTTTCGAAAGAAATTAAATTTACTTTATATTTACAAAATATGAATTGAAGTAGACTGATTAAGACTCTCATAAACTGAGTTCACAGATTAAATAGTCGCAAGTCCGCGCGCGCCTTTCCCCAATTTAAGAGCTTGCCTTAAAATTTTGTGTGGGTTGAGAGTAATAGACGTTTTCAAGTACGAGATATTGTTTGTATATAATTAGTTGGTCTTTGTGGGATTCGATAACTCGAGCTTTAGAAAGTCTGGACGTATTTATAACGTTTTATTGACACATTTCAAATGAGAATGAATGCTAGATGATACATTGTACGTGAGTGTTATTCTTTATACGATAATAGGCAAACGAAATAACGGGATAATAAGTAGCCGTTTCATATTTTATTGCCATGCGTGGTATAAAAAATTACCTAAGTTGTGTTAGCCCCAAAAGTTTTGCAAAGTTTTGCCCAGTTTTGGTCCTAACACTTCACCCGTTTCAATTGCAAGTGTTAGTTCTTATTTATATTAGAGTTTGTAGCGAAAAAGAGTTAGTATACATACACTAACACATTTCTCGTTTTGCACAATCTGCAGTTGGCGGTAAAGTAAGAATTGATGGAACAGAAGCCAAAACCTAAAAATATTGAATCTTAAAATTCTCTCAAGCAATCTGATAGTTTCATTAATTTAGAAATTATAAAAGTTATCACCGATACACTTTTCGTGAAAGGAACGTATATCTTAAATGATTACTGTTAAGAGGATATGTTTGTTTACTTATTTATATTTTTATTTCTAATAGTTTAACTTCATTAACATTTTAAAACTTGTATTACCTAAGCTACATTCTTCTACAAGATAGGGCAACGATCAAATAAACCTAGCAGAAAACCGGTGGAAGAAAGGGCAGAGAGTAATTGTAGTGAAGTTTAAGGCCTATATACTGATACAGAAGCTGATCACTAGAGATATCTTTAGGCCAATATGATAATGCAGATTAAGCTACGTTATCAGTGAAGTAGATAGGCTGCATTGTGTGTAAATTGTTAAGAGAGAATTAGGAAGAAGGAAGACTGAATAAAATGTGGGAAAAAAATCTGATATTGTAAGACAAAATTAAGGTAGTCAACTTACAACTATACGTTCCGCTTAATTTTATACGTGGCGTTTGCAGCGCCACTGAACTAACAAGTAATGTAAGGAATGAAACGAATTTATAGAAGTTTGTAAAGTAAAGGAGAACCCGGCGGCGGTACAATAATCCACCTACGTCCACCACACTTTTCCTCACTTAGTACCAAAACAGAAACTCTCAATTTATGTACCTACTCAATGCCCATATCACTTTGTAAAGGAAGACTCTTCAGCAGAGTTACATAAGATAACACACAATACAGCAGAATAACACTTCACGCTATAAAATTTGAAACATTAATTGAAGCAACACACACAACTTTCCGCTAAGTAAAATCTAAATCTGTAAAATGTCTACTATTGTACCAAATCATTGGTCTAATAAAAAATCTACGATAAAGGTAATTATTTGGCATGCTCTCTAAAAAAATTAATGGTATTTGACCGGGCTAAGTAGTGGGCATAAGCTAATATTACTGTATAATATTTCTGTTTACCTCGTATTGGTCCGGGTCCTCTTTGAAGAATAAACCAACTGCCATTCTACTAGGCAGGTCGTAACAGGTAACCGATTACCTATAATTGTCACTACCATTACGACTACAGAATGGTAGACTTCCACAAATTCTCGCCTCGGTATATGGTCTTACCTATTCCTGTCGCAATAGCATCGTTGCTTGTGATTGTCGTGTTCCAGTTACAAAGAGTATGGTAGCTAGTAGACTTGCACGCATACATGTAGCATTGCTATCCCGCCATACGGATAGAAACGACCCATTAACAGCTTTGGTGTCAATAGGCGATGATCTCTCTTTCCATGAGTAGAGTCATCTGCTTGTGTTCTATGATATATAATATTAATGTCAGTATATTTTATATCAAGTTTAATTGAAAAATAAATTGATTTACAATTATATTGACTAGATCCTATTAAATTAGTATTACATAGATATAAATTTCTAATCAAAAGCTTTCCAATCGAAATAAGCAGCCAAATAGAGCCCTCATTCTAAGATAAACTCAATTTAGTCCTCCCTATAGGTATACTGTCAGAATGTTTCGCTTTATATTGAACTTAAATTTTAAGCTGATAAAATCCAAATTGCTTTAATTTCGTTACGTTACCGATTTTTAACGACATTTTTATTCCAAAAGATTTAACGTTCTATAACAACGGCCATAAAAGCGATGTTTGATTGTAATCACAAATCAGTCCTATCAGCAAACATTCAATTTAGGTCCCTACCACCTCTGAATACTTAGCTCGCGCATTAGTCTTGTGTGTACTGGCTTTAATAACGTTTGCTTGCTAAACATTTAAAGAAGTCACTTTGATCTATCTCGATTTGTTACAAAATGTCTGATAATTGCATTGAACTCAATGATATTTTACTAATTACATATCACTGATTATTATTATTTTGATTACACTGATTAACAATAAGTTTCTGACTGAATTTCTTATAAACTAAATTAATTAATTTAGCAAATAATTTGACGTTGTTTGTATAAAAAATGCAAAAGTCACTGGTAACACATATTTTACGAAAAGTGAGAAATTACATATTATGCCTAACCAACAACCAAATATTAATAAAAAATGTACACTTTGTATGTTAATCAATCTTTAAAAACACATTCCTTAAAGTCTTGCATCTTTACGTTTTATACAATTACGTAATAAATTATTTTATTTACTGTCAGATAAAACATACTAATACTATGATGTTAGAAAATCTGTTGCTGAAAAATCAAGTGTTATGATTATTTTTTTTAAATCCACAAGTATTATAAATATTCACGGGACAAATTACACTTACTGATCTAAGCCCAAAGTAAGCTTATGTTATGGGTCAAGTCAACGATACTAATACATAGAAATACATATATAAATACTGGAAGATATTATATAAACACCCAAACCCGGAAATACAAACATTTATGACACAAACGCTTATTACACAAATGCTTGTCCCTGCAGGATCGAACCCGAGCCCTGTGATGCGTAGTCAGAGTGGCTAACCACTCGACCAACGGGGCAGTCATGATAAAGTAGGTAAAAATTGTGAGAGCGGTGAAGGGTGAGGTGCTGCAGGACTTTACCAACTAGTAAATAAAATAAAAAGGAGTAAAATTTTTAGGGATTGGCCGAAATTCGTTTTGCATTCGGTTTAACCGAATTTCGGCAGCTTGAGCTGAACTTCGACATTTGGCCGAAATTCGCTTTAAGTGCCGAACATACAGCACTAAAAAAAGTACCTACTTGCGCTATTTTGACTGAAATCTACACTGGCTACCTATCTGCAGCCGCAGGCGATCGCTAGTACATAATATGTACGTATAGTACATATATCACTAATTATCAAATCTATTTTAATCGTATCGATCGTCAACCATCATGTCCAACATAGATTTGCCTTTCTTCCTCTGTGAGAATATTTTTATAACTTTTGTCATACAAACACGAGAGAACCTATTACTATCGTGGCCATACTCTTCCGCACTTACACAAATCTTCATACAACCGCATTTTCTTTTTTTTAAATAGAGAATTTCATAAAATTTCATTTATTATAGCTACTGAAATAGATATGACAAATAGATATGACAAATAAACTCACTTGTACTTCCAGTTCACATGAATTTTATTTATTTATTTATTTATTTATTTATTTATTTATTTATTTATTTATTTATTACCAATTAATCCACAGCATTTTTAACAATAAGATAAAATACAATTATTTTACATCAAACATAAGCCAATTACGGATTACTACTTCGTACACACAACAATTTTGACTTACGGAGCTTAGTCAGCTTAAATTTAAATAAAAACATTAAATTTAATTGAAAAATAAAAACGAATAAAGTTTAAAATACAAAAAATAAATAATAATAATAATAGAACCAAAATCTAAGACAAAAACTTTAAGATTTGAACAAATTAAATAAAGAACAAAACATGAAATTGGAATGAATGATAATTTGATAAAATATCACAAACACAATAGGTTCTAATAAAATTCCCTAATACACATGCCATTAATGTGTATATGCATTAAATATTGTATGTGCGTGCGTGTGTGTGACCCTGTGTGTCCGTCTCTCTCTCTCTCTCTCTCTCTCTCTCTCTCTGTGTGTGTGTGTGTGTGTGGTGCAATATGATGATGATTGATGAGTAAGCGAGTTGTGTATAAAATTATTTATTTATTTTATTTATTTATTTATTTATTGGAAAACAAACAGCTTAAGCCTATAGTTTATTCGCTCGACCTCTTTATATAATTTTATTCACCCAGCCGGTTTTGCTTATCACAGCATCATCAGGGATGTTTTACACAGATATTAGATAATTACAAGTTATATTATTTAAGTACTAATTTTAGGTGGGTAGTGAATAAAATATTTCAATTTGACATTAAACATATTATGGTTTGGGTTGCCAACATAATATTTTTCCCCAATATATGTATATGTCCCAATATATGTATAATAAAGTATCCAATTTATTATACCTATATTTTGTTTTTCAACTCCCTTTGAAATGAAAAGTTGTTGACTATCGCACACCGGCGGTTCTTCGAACTAAGGGAGAAAAAATAGGGACATTCAACTAAACGGCTGAACTAAATACGCGGTTCATTTAAATCGCCTTGAAAGGCTTTTACAACTTTAATCCAAAAACTCTTAGCTCGTAATTACGGAGCGCGCCTGGACCTTTGGAAGTTTAAACAATGCTTTAGGAGTTAAAAGGATTAGTTATGGAATTTATTTGTAAGGCTCGTAAACATACAAGTTTAATTTCGTTATAAACTATTAGCTTAAGTTGAACAATCATTGTAATGTATTAAACCAATTGTATCAATAACGTAATGATACAGAGAATTAATTTTAAAATTTTGAAAATCAATTGCTGTTCGTTAGTCTCGCTAAAACTCGAGAACAGCTGAACCGGCTTTGGCTAACTTTGGTTTTGAATTAATTTTTGAAGTCCAGGGAAGGTTTAAAAGGTGAGAAAAAGTAGTTTAAAAGGCAGAACAACGTTTGCCTGGTCAGCTAGTCATCAATATTTTTTATATAAAGTTATTTGTATTTTATATCTAAGACATTGATTTCGATGCATCTCACACACTAAGGTATTTCAAATTATTCAATTTTATGTGAATAACAAATGAATTATGTTTGCAATAATAAATTTTATGTATATATTAATACGTAAAGCAAAAATGTTGTACTACTTTTTACGACAATTAGGTACGCGATCGGACGAATTTGAAATTCAGCATAATTAGGATACGGTTAGACGACGCGACAAATTTCTTGCGGCCGCCGCGCGGCAACTGCGCGGTGACCGCGTACTAACTGTTCAGTCGTAGCAAATTTAGGTTTTATTAACTAGGAATTAACATTGAAATTCTTTGTGAGTAACTAACTGCGTGGGGATCGCGCGGCGTTCGCTTCTCGATCACACGGCGGCCGCGCGGCCGCCTCGCTTGAATTGAATGTTCTCGATGTAAACCCCGCACCCGCGTTCCCGCATTCTCCTTTCCTTCGACCGTCAGTCACTTTACAAACATGCGCGTGAAACGTCGTGATTTCGAAGATGGATGAACAGACCAAGATCAACTGGAAATGAATCAGGTTCGCAGTGGCGGAGCCACCAAGCGACGACAGTAGGTCCCATTTAGACGGCCTGCGCGGTTGTGTTCATTCAAAACTAATGTAAACTCTGTTGACTAAGCCATAATGTTCGATTTTTCGCAACGCCCCAACCACGCGGTGACTGCGCGGTCGTATAAATGCGCCCGTACCGCGCGGCCGCAATGCAGTGACATTCCGTGTCATATAAACGCACCCTTAAAGTTTCCGTTGCGGAAGAGTGCAGAAATTAAATGTTTTTATAAAATATGCTTTAAATTAAATGTAGTGTTTGTAATTTTTGTAACATTACATACGTTACATTTAATTTATGTACTTATAATATACACACATGTATACAAATATGTTTATGGTTAAAGCCTGTTGCCAAACTTAGAAGGGCTTTTATTATTTAGTCTATGATCGAATTTTGACCACAGGGCGATTACTAGTTTAGTGTAAATACATTCGAGAAAAACTATGTACACAGGAGCTCTTGAATTCTTGACTAAAATATATTTACAAAATTATTCATTATAGGCAAATCAGATAAATCAAAGAAATAATTATTTTGTGTCCAAATAAAGCTGTAATAGTATTAAATATTAAAACTAAATTAAAAGTTATTAAATTATTAAAATATCCCAAAATGTTTACAAAACAAAGACGATAATCTATTGACGTACTCGTATTTCTCTTTCTCGTATACAACACACACATTGTAGTAAAAATGTCAGTCGGACATTTTTGTCATGTATCTTTAGGCCAAATCCCTTACGGAATAAACAAAATTAAATTGTATGGCGTACATAACAATCCAGTCAGACTTGCCTTGCTTCGTCCACAATCATAACTCTTTTCATGGCAAACACGTCAGTTTCGAAGACTGGATACCACTTTCGAAGCATCCAACCAATTCGATATTAGAAATCAGTATTGGACTCCCCCGGTACCTACTATCCAGCCATACTTGCATTTTAATAATAATAATAATAATAATAAGAATAATTTATTGCCAAAAATCTTAAATCTAATTTCTTAAATATATTTATTACAGTAAAACACTAAACTAAAACTATTGCCAACCTGAATGGAAACTCGAAGTGAGCTGCGCTTGTGATTATAACTCGACCAAACGCAGTCCATTCACATCCCTTCCAGATTGGCACAATACTATACACTATGGAAACTAGCAACTAAATATACTTAATACATGAGAAACTGTACGCTTATTTTTGGCTAAAGGAACAAGTCAGCTTATGCTTCTCCAGTGCGGTTGAAACAACACTGTGAAACGCTGGTTTTCAATTGTCCCTAGCTCTGAGTTGACAGTAGAGCAATAATGGTGGGTGGTTGAAAGTGACGACAGCCACAAACTCCGTATGTTTATCTCACATATATATTTGTATGGGAGAAAAAAAAAAGAATATAAATCCCCAACCCTTTTTAAACATACACAAAATAAATAGATATACTTACACAACATAGACAATACATATACTATATACACATAACACAACATATACATATGTAATACATCCTAACACATACATATGAACTGCTTATAAATTATTTCCTATCTGTTAAACATGCGTAAAGAAACTTCTTTCCTAAATATTTGTTTAACAGTATAGAATTAAAGCCAAAACCCTAGCATTATGAAGTACCTACTTAAAATGAAAAAAGAAATATTTAAAAATACAATAAGAATATTTTATTTAAATATATTTAACCATAGAATATATTTGCGGATTCTTAAATCACCGCCACAGCAAATCACAACGTCAACTTGTCACACCTACACGTGAAAGTCAATAAGTTTGAAACACAACACTTTGACTTGAGCAATATGCAATTATAAATATGCAGTCATTTAAGTACCATCACTAAAATAATCAATGGAGACAGTTGATACTTAATAATAAACGTGTATTACATGTATCTATACTTAGCGACTTTCTTAACAGATTGAACTTAGGACATTTTGGAAATTAAAAAAATCCCTATAATCAAGTATAAAAGTGGAACGTCACTAGTTGTAATTTAGTGGAACATATTTATTTAAAAGCTTCCACTATGCTAATGCGTTTTACAACCAAACTTAAGAACGTAAATTTTCAAAGTTTAGGAGTAAATGAGTTAATAATTAGGAGTATGGATTATGTCCCGAACAATGTGACCCGGGAAGAGTCATTTAGACCGGAACGGACCCTTCATTTGGGTACATTCTCTATGAATAGAACCACCGGGAAATTACTTGGGTATACGATATATAATAACGTAGGTATAACACAGAGAGACCAGGAAGTAATTACAAGCGATGGCAAAAAATTTAAGCCCATTTGCTGCGCGATTATGTTGAACTTTTTTTTTTCATTTGAAGAAATTATTTAGAATATTATACCCCTGTATGTCTAGGTTTTATTTTTGGTACTTGAGTTAGTATATGTCATTGAGTAGGAATATACACCTATCTAGTTAAACCTCTAGACGCATTAGAGGTACGTCACTTCTTAATATGTAACAAGTGTTAAGGTAATCCGTGAATATTACACCGAATACTGCCAATAGTGATTTCGTTTTGGGCAATTTTGGGATCAAAAGGCAAATTACATAAATTAATCTAACTCCAAAGTAATGAAATTGCTTGCTTGTGATGTGTAATTATTTTGTGTTAGTCAGCGATATTAATCTATATAATAATACGTGAAAGCAAAACTTTGTACCTCTTTTAAGACAATTTCGTAAACGGTTGAACCCCGTTAATTGTTGAAGTCCAGGGAAGGTTTAAAAAGTGAGAAAATATAGAAAAAAATAAGAGTAGTTAAAAAGGTAGAACAACGTTTGCCGGGTTAGCTAGTAATGAAATAATTATGGAGGATAGGTAGTTTGCTTAATACCTTATTAATTCTTTTCTATGCACTTTTTTTTTCAATACCACCTTTTTTCAATATGGTGTACCTGTTTGTCTCTCCCAAAAGGGCATAAAATCTGCTACAATTATACTGGCCATCCAATAATAAGTCTAGTCAGTCGCTTCCATACCACTTCACCTGCCGCAACCCTTATATCCGTACGTTAAGCAGGATCCAATAAATACTGATCACACTCGGCACGGGATATTCACTCCATGGCATGTGGATAACAACGCCAGACATCTGTTTTAAAGCATTTAATAATTCGCTAAGGACCAGGACACACTCGCGTTTTTCGTATCCTCTTTTGCTAATTCATACATGTATGTATCTAAGACTTAAATTACCAAAAAATAAATGTCAAAAGAAGATATCTCTCAAAAAGTTTTTCCAAGTTCTATGGACTTACAAGAGATAAGGAAAATGTAAATTATATGGTTTTTCATATCTTTCGACAACAAACGAGCGCACAAGGATTTACTGTGTGGCGGAAGTAATTGGTAACTTTTTATGTCATAACACGTCAATAAAGCAGATAGTTGTTCACTATGAATAATATAGCCATCGCATATAGATATTAACAATGTTAATGATGCGCTGCTTTCCATGCGATTGAGATTAACACCACATCAATCGATTAGAGTGACAATGTTTTCCATGTGTTTCTTTATTAAGATGCTTAGGAATATATCTTAAATAAATAAATATAAATATTCACGGGACAAATTACACTTACTGATCTAACCCCAAACTAAGCAAATTATTTGCTTGTGTTATGGGTGTTAGTCAACGATACTAATACATAGAAATACATATATAAATACTACAATATGTTTAATAAACACCCAAACCTGGAAATACAAACATTTATGCTCATCACACAATGCTTGTCCCCATCAGGGATCGAAACCGAGCCCCGTCAATTGCGTAGTCAGGGTCGCTAACCACTGCACCAACTGGGAGGTCAATATCTGGTTTATTATAGTCTAATATATTGTAGAAATTAAGTGATTTTGTTATTAATTTCAACAGCCAAGGATGAACACATAAGCACTGTTTTATTTAAGACACATAATTCTCAAATAATACAGTACAAATGTTTAGAACTATCATACATTAATTGAGCAATGAACAATTATCATTTTTAAGCTTAATATTTTAAAAACGTGTCCCTTAATCGAAAATTTTTTTTCACAGACCATAATTTTAAAAAAGCTATCCAACGATACTCCATACTTTAGGGCACACAAGAAAATATTGACATTCTCACTTTACACGTAGAGGAGCTACTCTAAAAAAAATATTTTTCAAGATTTTATGTTACCACTTTATTGCCGTGACTAATAAGTATCTTAATGCCTAATTACAGTTCTCTAGTACTAAGAATCTCTGCGCTAGACTGCGGACGAACGAACGGGCGGCCATAGCGATATTATCAGGAACTTTACTTCGGAACCCTAAGGGTATTTATAAAAAATATTTTAAACATAAATACCTTTATTGTAGTCTGTATTTCTACATTAACACTTTTTATATTATATAAATTGTCTTTTATATTTTATCTTGAACTCTAGATATTTGTGTTAATTGACGTCGACAAGCGTTCTTAAATGTACCTATTCTCTTTCTGACTATCGTCCAATTTCAATTTTACCTTTCCTGTCTAAAGTATTAGAACGCTTAGTCAAACATCAACTCTGCAATTTCTTAAACGCTAACAAGATTTTAAGTGACTTTCAATCTGGTTTCCGTGCCGGTCATAGCACCACCACTGCCTTAATAAAGATCACAGATGACGTTCGTTCTGGTATGGACAGCAAAAAACTTACAGTATTAGCGTTGTTAGATTTTAGTAATGCGTTTAATACTGTTGACCATGACGTACTGTTGGCCCTCTTGAAGTCTCTCAAGGTATCCCAATCCGTTTTGGACTGGCTTAGCAGTTATCTTCGAGGGCGTCGACAGTATATTGAAACTGCAGCAAACGCATCGGCTTGGTCAGATTTAACAGTTGGCGTGCCACAGGGTGGCGTTTTATCGCCTTTATTATTCACGATTTTTATTAATTTTATTACTGCCATTCTGTCCACATCGTACCATCTTTATGCTGATGATTTGCAAATTTATTCTCAAGCAACGCTTTCTGAACTGCCAAATGCTGTCCTATCAATTAATAGTAACCTGGCGAATATCGATGCATGGTGCAAATCATTTGGTCTTAAGCTAAATCCAATTAAAACGCAGGCTATTATAATTGGTAGTCCCGGGCTAATTAAAAAAGTTAACTGGAGTAATTTGCCCGCAGTAGAGCTTGATGGCGTCACTATTCCTTACAGCGATTTTGTCAAAAATCTTGGCATTTACATTGATAATACTTTATCGTGGACTAAGCAGATCCAGGAGCTTAGTAAAAAAGTTTTCTGTGCCTGGAGTTCATTAAAACGTCTTAGGTATTTGCTTCCCATTCCTACCAAAATTTTGCTGGCAGATTCCTTACTACTTTCTATTTTAGATTATGCTGACGCTAGTTATGTAAATCTATCCTTAGACCAGATCAATAAACTTGAGCGACTTCAAAATCTTTGTATAAGGTTCATATTTGGTCTGCGCAAATATGACCACGTTTCCGAATTTCGTGCCAAGCTCAAGTGGTTGCCTATTCATCTTCGTCGGAATACTCATATTCTCTCACAGCTATACTCCACTCTCTATGATGTGAAATCTCCATCTTATTTGAAAGAAAGATTCATTTTCCGTGACAACCAACACAAATATCTTAGATCGGCTGATAATCGTTCCCTGTTAGTGCCAACGCAGAACACTATTTATTACAGTCGTTCCTTTACCTCACAAGCTGTTACGCTTTGGAACTCTCTTCCAGTAGATATCAGAAAGGCGCCAAGTTTAAACTCTTTCAAAAGTATGGTCAAACGTCACTTTCTATGTACCTAGTAAATTTGTTTAATTTTTCTTATTTAGGTTTATGTATTACCACTGTTTTATTTGTTTTTTTTTTGTTTTGCTTTTCTGTGTAACTATAACCGGATGTTACTTTTATTATTATTATTATTATTATTATTTTAAGAGCATAAAAACTATAAATTATCTTGTGGTTAGCACCACTTTTTCTAGTATATTGTTATCCTTATTATAAAGGTTGTCTGGAAGAGATCACTTTATTAGTGATAAGACCGCCTTTGTGTATCTTACTTGTATTATTTTTATGTTGTAACTTATAATGTTGTCATATATTTTGGTGCACAATAAAGAGTTATTGTATTGTATTGTATTGTATTGTATGTTGAATAAAAGTTATTTGATTGATTGATTGATTAATATCAAATATAATATTGATATCAATATATCAAATATGATATAATATTGATTAATATCAAATTAATATCAAATTGACAAAATGACGTATAAAAGCTTAAATGTCAGGTAGCTGGAACTTACCTTATATTTTGCTATTCTTAACTTGTGTTACAAATACAAGTTATATAAAGTGTGTACCAAGCTTAACCCTAGGGAGGCTTGTCACATGCACGCGTCACTTTTATCGCGTCCTACCCTCGCTGGTTTATTTTTCTATCGGTTGCACACACAGTTCCCACGAATCCACCAAATTATGAGCTCTATTCCACTATTTATGTACCCAGCGCCAGTGAATTGAAATCCATTGGAAAATACTAAATAAAGTTGGATTTATTAATAGACATTCAGATTTATTCGGCTAAATGACAGACGATGCAGAAGTTGGATGGTTTGATATGTGTATAGTGATTATAGATTCATAGGCTGAATTAAATTTTGTTTCGCTACTACAATGTAGCTTTCCATATGAGAACAGAATTTTAAAATTGGTTCATTAGCTTTTGATTTTATCATATATTACACTTTTTGTCGTTAGCACTTGGTAAAACTCCATTTGTAATGATATAAATGCTTCTAGGGCTTGGATATTAATAAAATAAAGTGTTTAGTGAAACAGTACAAGTGCATTTACATAATTTGAATTTATCCTTCACAAACCAATAAACAATCTGATGTTTTTCCTGTATATTAATAAATAATGTCGCTTTCCTCTGTCTGTCCCTAATCCCTATGTATGCTTAGATCTTTAAAACCACGCAACGTATTTTGATGCGGTTTTTTTTAAATAGATAGAGTAATTCGAGACGAAGGTTTACATGTATAATAACATCCATTATATTGTAGAGAAGTACTATTATAAATATATTTAGCAAAACGTCTGGCGGGTCAGCTAGTAAATGATAAAAGTCATTTTATTTTATTCAGAATGAGATTACCTAATACTAACCTCTTTTTGAACATCGGTTTTTAAATAATTGACTACATTTTAATTACATACAGACTTAATATGTACATCTACCCCATCTGGGTCTAGGCTCTTTAGACGAATAGACCAACTGCCGTTCTGCCAGGCAGGTCGTAAAAGGCGACCGATTGACTACACGAGTCACTACCATCGTGGCTACTAGGTGGTAGAGTTCTGCATTGCCTCGCCCGTATATGGTACCACCGTCTTACCTATGCCTGTCGCAATAGCGTCAGTGCTTGCTGCTGTCGTGTTCCGGTTTGGAGGGTAAGGTAGCCGGTAAACTTATGCATGAGGTATTAGACCGTTCCACTAGATATCAACGCACCATTAACACCATTGGTGTCTATAGGTGATGGTTGACTCCATCAGGAGACCAATCTGCTTGTTTGCTATCTTATGACATGAAAAAATATGTATTTGAGCATTTGAGTATGCAAAAATATTAGCATTCATTCACACCGACTACGACGTTGAGATGCATAAATATGAATCAAAATATAAAATAAAAATTACACAAAATATTCTATCTAGGTACAGTAAACTTCTCAAGTAAAAAAAGACGTGTTTCACTCGGAGACTGCCGCGGTAAAGCTATTGCATAGCATTTTTTATCAACTTATGCAATTACAATTATATATTTATTTTATTTATGCAGTATATTTTTTTCTTTGTTTATTCATATTTAAAACACTTTACACAAATTATACGAGTACAGATATTCACTGTTGTACGTAGATGATAAATACCTATACACCTATATACTTTCTCACAAACAGCTGATTACGGTAGTTTTCCAATACAACCAATGCCACCTAAAGGCGGGTTATATACACGCGGCGGCGTGATATTTCAAAAAGTCATTAAAAGTTCTGGTATTTATTGATAGATGGAAAAACTAAAAAGTGTCACCGCTGTGCCGGTCGGAGTGGGGGGTGTTAGGTTTTTTTCGTGACGGAATTTACGGATTCGGTCTCTACGCTCAAGGCCCGCGATAGAAGCTATGCAATAGCTTAAAAAAACTGTATCATATACACATCAAATAACTAATCGTCAGACAAACATTTTTACTCGCATAAAATAATAAGCTTATTAAAAAAGAAAATATGCCTTTGAAGCAAACCCTATTATTAACTCGTCTACTGCTACATTATTTATTATGTTAAATTATTTCAATAGCGGGCACAACTAACAATAATTACAAAAATGATTATTAATTGCTAAAAGTGTTAAAATTTTTGATGTTTACGATTGTTCTTTTACTTTGTATATTCTAGTCAGTAATTATCCGTCGCAAAGATAAAAGACATACCAGGTAGCAATTTAAGATAATGCTTATAAGTTTTATAATAAAGGCTCAGAACTCTATCACTTAACATTATCAAATTTATGAATCTTAAATCATTTTAGTTTTCCCGTCACGTAGAAAAATATGAACACTAAAAGTGCCACCCCTTTGTTGTCGGAAAAAAACTAAAGCAAAGGTCGTACCGTCTATGTGTGTCGTTAAATAAATTGTCGGTGACACATTCGCACCATCCGGCCCGTTTATCATTTTTCGATCAGCCTGTAGGCGAGATAGCTGGGGTTAGTTGACAGCTTTCAACCCCGGATTAACTACGTATTGGAATGAAAAAAATTAATAGGTTTTTTGAAGAGCTTTTTAAGCTCGATATTGAGTTAAGTGAACCTTTTGTTGTAGCTTTGTTATTATTTTTGGGTTAATTTAAAATGTCCATTACGGTTATTGTTGGTGGCTTAATAGGATTTATATATCTCTTAATGCGGCTTATTAAATCAAACTCTAATAGTTTCATTCAACTGGTTGGTGTTGAATATAAAACTGTAACTAGATATCTTTCAAATAAATGTAGTTACTCCTGGCTTTTCTCGCAGTAGACACAACTAGGGGTTATATTTCTGGTCATCAGTATTCATAAGTTGGTCGCCCTATTGCCGCATATACTGACATTTACTAGAAGCAAAATTATGTGGTCACAAAGCCTTTCGTGCTCTCCGAGATATGGTCGTATTTATACACCACAAAAGGAATTCGGGATGTTTCTATTTTTATACGAGTGTTCCATTACTTTTTTATTTCTGTCTTGATTGACTGCATCGTGGTCTAGGAAATAGCCTACTTAACTCAGATCATGAGGTCCCGAGTTCGATGCCCGGGTCAGGCAAAAGTATTGAGGTTTTTTCGAGGTTTTTTCTCGAAAATCCAAAATCTCAGCAGTAACTCGGAGTCTGGCAGATGATGAGTTACCACTCCCGCGCCTCGATGAACACATAAAACATCAGTCCCGTTTCTATTTTAATTCCTTTTTTTTCTTATAAGATTGTTATGGGGCATTAGTATTATCTAGTGGTGACTGTCTGACTCTGCTCAAAGGGGCTTGATGTGATGGGATTTATTTATAAAGTAGCATCTATCGAATCAATAATCTTGATTTTAAGTTTATGTTCATAGCTCTACAAGCAAAAAGGGAAACGGCAAATATTTCACCAAGCGTGCATGATAGTGGAGACTAGTAGCTAGTACCTACTATTTTACGAATATCTTAAAACACTATACGATCTAATTTATAAAAGTCGATGTATCAATTTGTGTTGTAGAGAACACACAGAAATCGGTATAGATTATTATTTATTAGCGATCGGATTAACAGAACCGTTAAGAATTGAGGTGTTAGTGAATATTGTTGAAAATTGTAATCTCGATTAAAGCTTGATAAAGCTAGGTTGAAAAATCCACAGTTTAAAATCATTAAAATGCCTTCCCCGTCTGTGCTAATATTGATGTAGTTGATCGGGTTTAATAGTTATTTACCGCGGTATTGAGATGAGGCCCACTCGAGAGAGTGTTTGCTTGTCGATTCAATTTGTAGGCAGGCCCGGGCGAGGAAATTCAATATTTATGTTATCGAGTTGAAATGTTGCAACAATATTTGCCTTCAATAAAACCCGTTTAACATACGCGATCTTTATATCTCGCCTTACCTGTCCAGTGGAGTAGCACAATGGCAATATTCATTTTGTTTCTATGTTTGACTAACTGTATTCGTAAAATAGTGTTTATAAGCCATGTAGATTCTATTTACATATAAATGTATGTTTTAATTATGTGCTTTTCTTTGTGAGAGTTTTGTTTTGATATAATTAATGTGTTTATGTACACCCCTTGCGCCTTCTCTGTACTCTTTGGAGGCTGACTGACAGAGAACGCTCTAGGGCGTTAAGTCTACCTGTACAAATGTATGTGTGCAAAATTTAAATAAATGAAATTAAATAAATAGATGTGTCACGTTTTTCACTTCTCTCTAATTTTTGTACTACTATTTCACATTTTTAACATATTTTTAAATTTAACCGGTTAAGGTAATAAGTGTAGCTTTATCAGGAAGAATTTTTCCTCCAGTCGAAGGAGAATTTTACTTAGTAATTAATGTAAGCTCTGTTAACTAAATAAAATATCTCTTATAAAACTATTTTAGTGAATTCAATTTAGTAAGGATTATTCATTTAGAATTATGACAGTCTCGATATGTATTACCATTATAAACTGCGTATCTGCCTTAATTCTGTTTGCGTCAATTTCACGTTAAAGTGTAATTTATATCTATCAATTAGGAGATTCATCCGATTGTTTACTATCATATGATTTAAAAACAATAAAAGTGACAAGACAAGCACCAAATTTTAATGTAAACAAGCTTACAAATAACAAGTAATTCTTTAAAAAGGGCTTTTAATTTTGGATTATAAATAAAGTTAAATTTCTATAAAATATTGCTACTAAATGTACAGGCATTTATTATTGCTTAATTTCTTTGAAAAAATAAGCTTCTATTGTGTATTAATTATTCAAGAAATATGAAAACAAAATAAATTACAACAATTATTTTGCCATATATACTTGGAAAATAACTGGTTTGTAATTTACAAGTTATATTTTTTACAGCATAAGATAGCAAACTAGCAGACACTTTTTTAAACCGTGACAAGAAAGTGACAAGTACTGATGTTATATCGGCAGGAATAGGTGGTAGCTTATCGCCAACTAGACACTCATCTAATCCCGGCCAAAGTTGTTTTTATCAGAAACTGAAATACATATTTTTGAGTTGCCCGGGCATCTAACCCCGAACTTCATTTGGTCAACACGGACACCGGGCCACTAGACTGCAGAGGCATTACATTTAAACTACTGGTTAAGTTAATGTTTAAAGAATATTTTTTTAATGGAAGAGGAGGCAAACTAGCTGGGGGTGCACCTGATCCGGCATTCGACGGATGCATCCGGTATCTGGCATTGCGAACACCCGCAATGCCAGAGGTCTTGCAGTTGTGTTGCCGACCTTTTAAAAATATGTAAGCTCTTTTCTTGAATTTATATAATTAATTTAATTTTTTTTTAAATCAAGATAGCAAACAAGCAGACGGGTCTCCTAATGGAAAGAGTCAACCATCGCCTATAGACACCAAAGGTGTTAATGGTGCGTTGCTATCTTGTGGCGAGGTCTAATGCCACATGCATAAGTTTACCGGCTACCTTACCCTCCAAACCGAAACACGACAGTGACAAGCACTGACGCTATTGCGGCAGGAATAGGTAAGGCGGTGGTGCCAGACCCGGGCGAGACAATGCAGAACTCTACTACCTAGTAGCCACGATGGTAGTGACTCGATAGCCAATCGGTCGCCTTTTACGACCTGCCTGGCAGAACGGCAGTTGGCCTATTCAAAGGAGGCCGAGACCAACACGGCGAATTTATGTATATTCTAACATATTAGTATTTACAGTGTTGATCCAGGCTCTTTTTGAAGAATAGGTCAATTGCCTTACTCCTAGGCATTTTGCAAAAGGCTACATTTAACGTCATTAACATCGACAGTACTAACGGGACGGTAGAGTTCTGCAACGCTTCGACCAGTCGATTCTACTGCCTTATATTTTATCTTGTAATAGCGTCGATGTTCATCGCTGCCATGTTCTGTATTTGGAGGGCAAGGTAATCGGTAAACTAATAATGCATTAGACAATCCATCCCTTCCATACGAATAGTAAAGTATCGTTAACTTCTCTAATATTTAAAGGTGATAGTTGTATTTTATCCATCATAAAGTCATCAGCTTGTTTGCTATCCTATGATATAAAAATACTAATATTTATGTAAGTGAAAAATGGTAAATTGTAATACACGATTTCAATTATAAAAAACGATTTTTACAAATATCATATAAATAGTATAGAGTAATTAGTAGGTATTCTTTGTTTATTACGATTTTATGTAATCTAATAAAAACATTTGAAACTTAATACCTAGCTGATTCCCAGTAATTTTTGATAATGCTTGAAATTTCTTGATAGTTCTTTACAATGCTATATTGGATTTTATTGTTTATTGTACAAACATATTTGTCTGGTGGGCGGCAAATACATAAGTCTAATGCTCGAGAAGAAGTTTGTGTTTAATCCATTTGTATTTAATATCATTCAGTTCATTATATATACAATATGTATTCTTGTGTATTTATTAACACATAGTAACAAATGATTTGCAATTAATTAGGTGAGATCACATTGCGTGTTATTTGTCCGATGAAATTCATTTATTTGTTTAAATAATATGGAATTGGTGTATAAATTTTATAATTAATAATGAACAAACAATTGTTGGATAAAGAATGGATGAGTTAACACTGTAGTCAATATTTTGTTAAACGTGATAACCATTAAAATTATGTTTCAAAAAGTTTAAGTTTTGAATGAAGGTTTACTAAATATCTCATGTTACAATAACGCCAGTTTTTTTTATTTTCTTAAAGCATACACAGGAGCTAGCTGTAAGTTAATACATACTAGTACACTAATAGAATAGCATAGACTATAATTATTTTTTATCGCACTAAGACTTCCCATTTTCTGTATCTTCGGAACCCAGAATTAGATGATCTTCATTTAATTCCTATATGACCGAGTTTTGAGTTAATAAACATAAAAACATACAAGCGAATTCATAAGCTCAGTTCAGGAAGACGAGAAGTCGGTTGATAAGAATAAAGAACAAATTTGATTAGATGAAGCATTTACCCCTCTTAACCAATATAAATTTAAAGAAAATTGTAATTTGTTATACTTTGCAATTTCTTAAACACCCATTAAAGCAATAATTAAAATCGAAATATTTTTTTATTTGGTAGTATAGTAAACGATAGTGACAAACATTGACGCTATTGCGGCAGGAATAGAATAGGCGATATTACCGACGAGGCGAGACGTTGCGGACTTCTATTCTCTACTATCTAGTAGCCATCGCAGCAGCACGTTTAATCAACCGCTCGCCTGTTACTGACTGCTTGGCAAATGGCAGATGATCTGTTCTTCAAAAGATGCTTGGACTAACACCAATACCGGAAAAATAAATTAAAAAAAACCCCTAATTAAAAAAATTATAATACCAAAAACTATAATAGGTATTAGACAAAAACCAAGCTGATGGCTCTCAGATAGAAAGAGAAACCATCGCCTATCCTCCAAACCGTAACACGACGAAGAAAAGCATTGATGCTATAAGACGGTGGTGCCATTTACCCGGGCAAGACATTGTGAAAATCTACCACCTAGTGGTCGTGATGGTAGTGACATGTCTAGCCAAATAGGCGACTGTTACGAACTGCGTAGCATTAATTACATAAATAAACAATTAATTTATTTATTTAATTGGGTAAATTTTGTAGTCTTATAGTTAGCCTATTTTGCTGGGTTATTGAAGTTTTGCGTCCCCAGTCGCAGAAAGTATCAATAACACCACTTTCGGAGATTATTTTTGATAAAAGATATTTTCAGTTAGTCGTTGTGAATCGAAACATCTACTTGCGAGGTGGTACTTTTTTATTTAAATATATAAAATATCTTATTTCATCACCTGAATATATAAAATATATATGTATTTGCTTAAATTTTTTGAGGCGGTAGAGATATTGCATAAAAATTCAAAAAGAAACCTGTAAGTAGACAATTGAAGTTCATATAAGATTGATACAATCTGAATTTGGTAAAATTAAAAGCAACCAGTTTGACGTAAGTTCGAAGTATTTTTGTCTAATAGTTTTCTACCCGAGTGTTATTTGCATATTGAAGTCAAATAAATAACAGGAAAATTGTGATAAAGTACCTGGTGGGCATCCGCAGTCTCCATAGTCTCTGATGCTCCGTCTCGCCCTCCAAAAACTAGGTGGTCTTGACAACACCTCTCTTCGTAGCCGCTCTACCAAAGGCTGCTGGGGCTCCAAGACCGCACTCCTCAGTGCCAAATGCTGCTCTTCCAGCAATGACAACCTCTCTTGTAGGCTTTGCTGTCTATACAAGCTGTACCCACTAGATATTAGACTCATGGCACATGCACACCACAACACCGCACAGTACGCCCAGGGATCGCCAGGACATGATTCGTCGCATTTCTCTACCTTCTTTCTTGTTTCTTTTTTATCTTCTTTATTAGTCTCTTTAGGGGGGCTCTTGCCCGGAGGCTTCCCTCCCATTTTAAATATCATAGCTGCTGATTCATGAGATCGTTCCTATTTTCATTGTGAAATTAAACACAAACGCACAAAAAATCTAAACCTTCGTCTCCATATCTCACTGGATTTAAAAATTAAATAACGAAATTAACACAAACAGAAACACAAAACATCTAAAAATAATAAAATAATCAAAATTATCTAAGATAATTTTTTATTTCGTCAGTGATCGTATTCAATTTCGATGCTTTTACGCGAAGAGCGACAACACACCCTATAGCGTTGGCAGGCGGCACGCCACTAAAGGTTGAGTCTGCTGTCTGAAAACTCGAATTTGCTGTGGGACCGTTGTCATGGGAAGCGAATCGCGCAGATACTTCAGACTTCTTTTTCTAACAACTTTAAAAGAAAATTCCTTTCCTTTTGACCGCACAAAAAGAAAATGAATTCTGGGAAAATTTTCTAAGCAAGTATTATGTTTAAAAGTCTTATTTCGGCTCTAATTTTAAATAAGAGTTCAAACTTTTCATTATATAAAAATAACAGATGAATTTTTATCTTGTCTTACGATGTCTATTTTATTTTATATGAAGAAAATAATTTGTAATATTTTTTTTTAGGGCAAAGCTTCATTACTGGTGGATTATTTACTTCATATGTAGGAACTTTTAGATTAAAGTATTATTATTTAAATATTCCATAACATTACACATACATATATTTCTTATTAGTTTTTTATAAATAGAAAAGAAAAAAAAATTAATATTATCAACAAGATTTTATTAAACCTTAAACGTAACTAAGTCGTATTTAAAGATATATTCACCAATTTCATATAATTCAATAAGCATTGGATAAAATTATTTGCAAATGCAAATAGGTACGTGAAATATACATTTTGAGTCACATTTAATTAGATAAATAAAAGGTAACTCAAATTTTGTTTAAAAGTTCATAATTGTAATGAAATAAATTAGTACCGCTATTGTAATGTTGGTTCTAAAAGAGACAGATGATGAGGTCGAGGTCTCGATCTGGGTCGTGCAAAAGTATGCCTGAGGTTATCAGGATTTATCGTGGAAACCAATTTTTAAATGATGTGAAAATCAGAGTTTGAGTACGAGCGCGATATCTGACGGCTTAAAGATGACTTATGATTTAAAGTTAGTAGTATAGTTAGTACACCGTACGTATGTGCTAAGTTTGCACGTAAAACCGTCGATCCTGATTATCGTAAAAATCAAATGATACTCGATATTACGTGAGTAAAATAAGCTACTGCTCAGTTTGAATCGGCCAGAAGATACTTTAAACAGTTAAAAATTGCTAAAATACATGTCTATTATATATTATATTATGGTATACACCATTTATAAGACCGGGGCGTTAGACAGACTCGTAGACATAATACAGGTCTACAAGTCGAAGCTGTCTAACAATTTAGAAAACTTGAAAAACTTTAAAAACAACAAAGAAAAATATCGACACGTAGGATTTGAACCTGCGACCGTCTCCCTAAAGCTGGGACGCTCTACCACTGAGCTAGAGTCGACAGGCTCGATGTGGTAATTCTTCTTTGCTATATGATCGATTCCGTCGATTGTATCAATACACTAGACTAGGTAAACATACGTATAACTACTTAAATGAGTTCATCGTTACAGATGAAATTCACATTTATAATTCTTGATCAGTACTTTCGTGTTTCTAATTATTTTTGTGTTATAGCACACATCCCGTACTTGGAATCACTGTCACATTAGCTCAGTGGTAGAGCGTTTCGGCTTTAGGGAGAAGGTTCAAATCCTACGTGTTGATATTTGATTCCTATGTAAAACACCACTTGGCATCTAGGAAACATTAAATCAGATATCGTGTCATTTGTTAGCAAAAAGCTGTGAAATGCCTAAGGGTATTTTAATCCACTAATAATTATCAAAAGTAAAGCAATAATCGTGCTTTGTCGCATATTTTGCCTCATTAACATGAAAAGTAAACGTCACTTAGACATAAAGTATCACATTTTGTGACGACGAAAGCTAACACCGCTTTCGTCTACATACATTCAAATCTTCTGCACCTGCTTGATGCAGACAGCTTGATGCAGACTTTACAGAAAATATTACAATTCAAAGCTTACACTTCACAATTCACAAACACAGGTTAACATCCCCACCGGCGGAGATGCGGCCCATTGCTTTGGGCCGCAAATATTTGAAACCTGGTCTAAAATTAATAACGAGCTGAGTTTGTAAATCCCAATGCCACTTGCTCTCCTATTTAACGTCACGATACTGCCCTAAGCCAAGGTTCGGTCTCATAGAAGACAAGGACGGGTTCTAAAATTAAAAATCCGTGGCTGTGAAGAAACTCTAAGTGAACAGTCTGCTAAAAAAAAGTTGGCGGTCGCAGTAATGGTCACACAGACCAACTGTTTTAAGCTCAAATCGAAAAAAAAATATTATGAGATTTAAAACTTCTTTACAAATAAATAAAAATTTATCCGTTGGCTCCCTGGTTACGCTTTGTGAAATGACCCGAACGTCACTAAGCACTCAGGAATACCGCGACCTACATACTCATGGAGTAGCAAGATTTATATTAATTTCTACTGAAACATTACTGGTCACAATAATAAAAAAAACCCATCTTACAAAAAGTTAAAATCAAGACAAATGCATTTAAATGAACGGAACGGAAATCGTTTGCTATCTTTCAGTTATTATAGAAATTATGGTCATTTTAATTATCTTTGATACTAATTAATAATATTAATAATATTTGTTAGTTATTTAATAAAACAGTCCAAAAATCTATTTGATCCTAATTGGACGCATATAGCCCATATAAACAGGACGCATATTTTAGGTTTAAAGGGCGTATGTATATATACATACGCCCTTTAAACCTAAAATGCTTTTTTTATACTTTTTTTAGTAAAGTATTCATTAATACTTAATATTTTTATGTTTTTACAAAAAATGGCGTAAATAGTTATGTGTGCCTGTTTTTTTAAATATTCAAAACAAAGTATATTATCATAATTCGAAATCGGAAGGGCTCTAATAGTAGATGTAGACGTGCTTTCTTAGCGAAAGATTGTATTCCAATAAGAGCATGAAGGCGCAACTGGTTATTTGCACCTTATTAATTTTGTGTAAAAATACAATAAAGCATGCGACTTTAAGTTACCCAACTCATGAACGAGTCATATTAATGTAAATGTCACTATTCAATTAAGTTTTAGACACTTTTGATCTTCAATCAGATATAAAAAATATACAGAAGGGACCTATTTCGTCAAGCCAAAATCGCAATGATACAAGATAGCAAAAAGTAAAATACAGAAAGATGTGCCTTTTCATTCTGATTCCGGTAATATGCATAATTCAATTGCGAAAAAAAAAAATTATATTGAATTATTTATTATTTTTTAAAAGAAAAAGATAAATAGGAATGGTTCTTTGCTATCTGTGTGGCATGGACGTAGTACATCATGTTCAACAGCTATTTGACTCTTAAAACTGGAATAATGACAAGCACTGATGCTACTGGGGTAGGCATGTTATGATAGTAGCATAATATTTAGAGAAATTTTTGCTTTCTTTACAAAGTATTTGGCAGAAATGTTGATAGTTTATTCTTTAAAAAGGGCCCGGACCAACATGCGAAACGTAATTCTTATAAAAAAGACAGTATGTATTTATCGTTATGTTTATGTTTTATGTGGAAGGATGTAGGTACCGGGGAAGACCAAGACTGACATACCACGATCAGATTGATCGAGTACTATCCGAAGGTGGTGTCAAGAGTCTTCGCAACCGGCGTGTGTGTATGAAGAGAGTGATGAATGTGGAGGAAGCGAGACAAGCCTGCAAGGATCGTGATGTATGGCACTCGGTTCTCTTTTCCTACCCCGTAAGGGATCTGGCGTAAAGATATGTATATGTATGTATGTTATGTTTAATGCAAATGTAAAAAACATATCATTTTGATCAATATAACCTCGAACTTATAATAGAATCACCATTATTTTACCCTATGTTGGTTCGGGACCCTTTTAAAGAATAGACTATCTGTCTTTCTGCCAGGCAGTCCACACAGGCAGCAATATCGTGACTACTAGGTAATAAATATCTGCAACGTCTCGTCCGGGCCTGGTACCACTACCTTGCCTATTCCTGCTGCAGCAGCGACAATCCTTGTCACTGTCGTGTTTCGCTGTAGAATGTAAGGTAACCGGTAAAATTATGATGAAGCATTAACACCCTGACACACGAATAGTAACGCACCATTAACCTCTAAGTTGTCTGTAGGCGATGGTTCTTTTTCCATCAGGAGAACCATATACTTGTTGGTATTTTAGGATATAAAATAATGCAACCAAGACAATGAAGATGATCGAAAGTTTCAAGCTGTTACGTGAACATGTAGCAGTAATCCACTACTACTACATATTCATAGTGTTGCAAGTATTGCAACAGTGACCTTTGCGATATCTTGCGTAGTAACAATCAGCCTCCAGCTTTAATGCCATGACGTGGCCAAAGGCAGAAAGACAATAAACAAAGGAATATTAATTATACTCAAAAATATCGTGAGTCAGACGTAAGACTATTAGAACTTTTACAGAACAAAGGAATACCACGAGTTTCGCCTAGTATTAGTAAAGTGTTTTAAAATAAAAAGCTTTGAAGTATCAGCCCTTTCAAAACTATCGACTGGTTTTCAATCGATTGCAGTAATTATATCTACATGGTTGCTTCCATGATTTGACTTAATACATTAAAATTATAGATAATAATATGATTATTATATTATAATACCAATAGTTGTTTTGCTTATAAAAAGGAAACGTTTTAGCGGTATGTATGCCAAGATAAACGGAATACCAGTCAATATCGAGAATATTTCTTCTTTTGTGCACAAAATCCACATGGAAAACAACACACCTTAACATCTTTGGTATCTATATACGACGCTTTTCTCTGTTCTTAAAGAGTCATCTGCTTGTTTGTTATGCTTATCGATAGCAAATAAACGGATGGCTCTTGAGCTGTCTTTCGGATAATTCATTTCATTTTTATTGCTGCTTTTACTAACTTCTTTTACTAGCACTGACTAATGTCACATAAATATCGGCGACAAATTGCGAATGAAATTACCTTGATTATGTATTGAAATTTTTTATTAGTCTCAATGCCTAAAGTATAATTCAATCAAAATAAAACAAATAAATGTAGAGGATAAAATACGGAGGACAGTGATCCAGTAAATTTCGTGTCAAATGTAGCGAGAGCGCACGCTCACGCCACAATACACGGCACATGTACCTCGTCAGTAGAAATAGAAATGAACTCGGTTCATGCTTCATGCTCTAGTTTGTAGAGGTTAAGATCATGGGGTGGCTTTGATTCCTGAGTTATGCAAAATATATCTGTTATAAAATGTTGCATTAGAGATATTTAGGTTATTAAGGGGTCTTTACGACGAATAGATTTCCCGATGTAATGTTAAAAACTTCTGAGAAGGTAGCAACCACAGGATAAACGTTGAGAACTTACACACATGGATTCAATTTCACACTAACCTCCTCTTTATATCCAAAAAATAAAATTGCGTGCTCTGACTCATGAAACCCTAACTCATTTTTGGACAGCAATATTTTCCTTTATTGTTTTTGGTTGTACAATTAAAATTATTAAAGAATCAAAGTTGAAAAAATTTAATTAGTAAAAAAGTCATTTCTGTGCGATGAATAGTTTGTCCGATAGAGTGTACAACGTTTTTTAAAAGATGGTGACCGCTGAACCCCTCTGACAAATAGACTATCTGCCATAAGCAGTACGTTATATATGATTAAAAAAATTTGGTGCTCTAACTTTCGCAACTCTAAATGTAACTTTTCAATGGATTGCAATAGCATTTAAACTAAAAATTCTAGATAATCATATACCTACAGAGCAATCTCTACGTGAGTTTAACTCAAGCTTGCCCGGTATTTTTCTACAAGGTTCCGATTTCTCACAGCAACATTAACTAGCAGAGAGGAAAATAGGTATGTAAGATTTTGGGCCCCCCTTCAAAATAGCAATGTTTGGAACACTCTCTAAATCGCACAACCGTCAAATGTGGGGAAGTTGCAGCCTAGTGAAAGCAAAATGCGACGTCGACGATGATTAGTATGAAAGAGAAAATAGCCAATGATTATAAAGGAGTATATATCTGGGACAATCTGTATACTGAAATGCAACCACCTTGTGTCCTAACAAGTAAATGAAGGAAAACAACACACAGTGGGGTTTGTTTTATATCTAACAAACGGATGGTTCTTTTGATAATAAAAGGTAACCATAGCTTCAAGAATAATACAGATGTTAACAATATAAATATTGTGCAGCAACGTGCGCAAATTACTGCTTTGCTGAGTTATCCTAACCTCAGTAGTAAGACAGCCACAGGGACTGACGTTGTAAAAACATCATCATGAACGTGAACTCGATTCTGCCATACTCGAGCGTATCATTTTTTTTTATTTCATAGCATAGCCTACAAGAAGATGGCTCTTCGAATGGAAAGATATATTTTTCATCTATGCACAATAAAGATGTAAAATACTGGTTGTTATGCCTGTAACAAGAAAATGAATTCACCGGTTATTTTACCCTCTAAACAGGCACGATGATGGCAAGCACTGACGCTATTGCAGCAAGGAAATGTTAGCAAATTCTGACCAATACAGCGAAAACTGACGAAATTGTGTCGTAAACTTGGGTGGGTGTTTTGGGTGCACTTTACCCCCCCTCCTTTTAAAATTCGCCATACATCCCTATATTTGCATCTTCTAGAGCCCAGCTCTCTAGCATAATCTAACTATGCTGTTTCATGATTGCCATTAACTGTTAGACATTAAGTCTAGTAGTTAAAAGGAATTGATATTGTAGGAGAATTATAGAAAGATAAAGTCGACTTAGGTCACTTTATTTAAGAAGACGCCAAACGCAAGACATCTTCACAGCCTTATTCCTCTGGCATTTCCATAATCCCACCCAAAATACGGCTTCTTATCGTAAACTAAGGACCTTATTCTAGCATGAAATTTGTATAGCTCTCCTAAATCCAACTAAGCGATATCTCAAGGCGGTAATAAATGACAGACCCGGGTAAAAGATGGGGTACACTCGCATAAATATAAAGTGGAATATGTTATATATGTCTTTGTTATTTATAAAATCAAGCGTCACTTTACGAAAATCCATAATTTAAAGAAATAAATAAATATGATGATATGATAATGAGACAGAGCTTTTGTGCACAAAGAATAACAATATACCACTAAAACAGTATAAACATGTTTTTTGTCAAACATTTGTCAATTTAAACTAGACAGGTTTATGGGTAAAGTACTGTACGTTTATGTATTGTAGGACATGGCAGTTTATTTATTTATTTATTTATTTATTACCAATTAATGATGTGTTAATGTTAATGGTCATATGTAAATAATAAAATTATATAACCAATAAATTTATTTATTTACTTATTTATGTATAATAAAGTCCACAGCTCTTAATCTATTTGTAATGTTACTTACTAGAATTATTCTAAAAGCCAATTACGGACTTACATTTTTTAATATTTATGTATAAGTACGTCACTAAGTAGTATTGATGTGCGAGTGAGTGTGTGTATACGGATATGCGTGTTCTTGCGTGTGAGTGTGCATGTGTATGTGTGTGTATGTGATTTGCAATGTGGTTAAAAATATACATAATTATTTTACATACATATTATTAGTTTTGTCAGGGGGCTCGGTAATTTAAATTGTTATAGACGAGAGTTATGAAAGTGGACAAATCAAAACAGGTAGGTATCGGTAGTAATGCATGGAACTGGGTTCTCTCTATCCGTCGACTAGGAGTAGTGAATATATTACTACAAACATTAGATATATTTACATGTTGTGTAATAATAATAACGTGTAAAACAGTTTACAAGTAAGTATGTTATATTCTCGCAACTTGTCGGTTGCCAGTAACACTGTCCTCTTCGGAGCATAATATAATTCCAGTTATGATTTTACACCATTTACAGAACTGTCGTTATTGATTGCATACATTATTATTACAGAGTATAATTATTTATTTATTTACACGAAAAAATGCCGTAATATCCTGTTTAAAGGCAGTCCTGCTGGTGTTAAAAATGCAAATTTTTGGTTTAAAAAAAAACATTAATGAAATTAGTGTCGTAATATTATATAAACATTATGGTCATCGCGCGGATGCCAGGCGATAGGGCGCGCTTTGACTAAAGCCCCGGTTATACTTTGATTAGTGCGAGTACGAGTGTTTAGTGCCAGTGCTTAGTATTAAGCAAAATTAGTAAGAGTGATTAGTAATCAGCGTAGTACAGTGAACAGAGCCTGATTACTGATCCACTCGATGTAACCAACGGTAGCCTTCACGTATTTTTTGCTTAATACTAAGCATCTGCATTAAGCACTCGCACTCGCACTAATCAACGTGTAACCGAGGTCTTACACTCTATCAATCGCCGTTTGTATACAACAAATATGTTTCTATGCGTGGGTATCAATAAACAAACGTTTTTATTGGATAAGTCTGTCGAAACTTAAGTAGGTACGTAGGTACCTATTTCTTTCACATATTCGGTATCGGAACAAGCTGGTACTGAATGCCCTCCTTCAGCTTCTACTACCAGTCGACCTTTATAAAAGATTTTAGGAAAATATTCGAGCAGAGTCAGTAAGTGAAATAGAATTCTTTTCTATGATTATATTTTTAAGTGTTTATAGTACACCACCGCACGTGTAATTTTTTTATATCACAAGATGGACAATCGTCAAAAATCAGAAGTACTTTATTCAATAAAACTTTTTCCAAGTTATTTTGACACGTTCAACATATTTTTTTAAAAACTACTACCGGATCGGAAACGCGGCCACACATTGCTTTCCAGCGGAAGAAACTCGGCGGGTTTGTCTTTTTTTCATATCATCTATTTTTTAGAATATCACAATATTACAAAAAATATATATGAGATTGGTATGAGGAGCAATTAATCCCAGGATTTTTTGTCATCTAAATAATCTGAGATTTTATAATATCCTTTTTTACACAGTTTTGTTTTAACACATTTTTTAAATTTATTGACTGATATATAGATCTCTTATAGTTTCGGGAAGTTTATTGTAAAAGCGTATACATTGCCCCATAAAAGAGTTACTTGTTCTGTGGAGACGAGAAGTATGCACAACAAGATTGTTTTTGTTCCTTATATTTAGTGAGTGTACGTCACAATTTTTTTTAAACAAGCAAATATTTTAAGGAACGTACATCAAGTTCTCAAATATAAATTGGGATATAACAGTTAGAATATTGATTTCTTTGAATTTTTCTCTCAGGTAAACCCTCGGGCTAAGATTGTAAATTGCCCTAATAGCTCTTTTCTGCAATACTATTAGGTCAATTAAATAGGTATAGTATTTATTTCATCAGAATTTCAGACACCAAATATGTCAATGTTGCATTGCTATCCTTGTGACGAGGTATTAGTGCTACATGCATAAGTTTAAAGACTAATTTACCCTCCAAACCGGAATACGACAGCGACAAGCACAGACGCTATTGCGGCAGGAACAGGTAAGGCGGTGGTATCAGACCGGGGCGAGACAACGTAGAACTCTACCACCTAGTAGCTACGATTGTAGTGAGTCGTGTACTCACTAGTTTTTTAACTTCGAAATTTTCATTTTACCCCGCAGTGAAGTATAATTGCAAACAATAGCGTAGTTACTAAGAGTTTCATACTAATGAAAAATAGTCTAAATATTAAAAAAAAAATTTGATCGAGGTACCCTAAGATACCGGTGCCGATTTTCAATATAATCAAAAATATTCCTATTATTTCTTAACCAAGAGATCACTTAGTTTAACCGTCTGTCCGTCTGCCGCTTAGCTCAAAGTCTAAAGCTGTGTAATATCGGGTAACATATTCATGTAAAATTACTGTACATAATTACTGTCAATATTAGTCATGCCAATAAACTAAAATATTTAAGAAAATCTGTAAGCAGGTGAGCCTGCAGGCCATCCTTGAAACTTCCCGCTAAATTAAAGTGTTTTAAGCTCAAAAGAATAAAAACTATACGCATGGATTTTTTCAGTTCAAACATCTATTTTGTTTGAAAAAGGCAGGATATTGATTTTTGAAATGCTGTTTATTTTGGAAACGATGATCGATTTTGATCTTTCGAAAGGCATTCAGCTTAATTTTTGAAATCTTAAATATTGCTTTAGCTAAATAATCGATACGTTGCACAATTTAGAAGCAATGTCAAAAAAAACATTTTTTCAATAATTTTCGTCATTGATAAATTCCAAACGTATTGACTGATTTTGATTCAGTTAACGATATCTGACGCAGTTATAAAAGGAGTAAAGGTGCTAAGACTTTTAAATTAATCGGTATATTATCCTGAAAGTTATTTAAAAAATATTAAGAAAGTTTGTTAAAAACAACGTAATTTTAATATTTGAAAAAACTGTAACTTTTGAAAATTTGATTCGATTTTGATTTTTGAAACGGCATTCGACGTAGTTTTTTAGTACTAAAATATCGTAGAATACCAAAAAACATACATAGAACAGTTTGCAAAGTAACGCCTGAAGCAACAATATATATGAAATATATAATATATGAAACAACAAAATATATAAACTGTAAAGTGTCGTCTCACGCCGGTAGCTAAGGAGTTGTTTTGGCTGTGTGAAAAAATTCAATTTATTATAATAGGTATATGACAAAGTGAAAAGGAAAACTGACACAGCTATATAGACTGTACAAGTTGACAAGTGAATATCGCCAACTCACAAAATGTACCTGGAAAATTAAAAACCATCTTATTCTACATTCTTGTGACGGGCTTCTACGAAATTCTACCTACCACGTGGTCAGAAGCGAATTTAGTTATTCGTAACATATTCTTTAAATTTTTGTAAAATAGTATAAGACTGTTGCGTCATGCTCGCTTGACGTTGAATTTCGGGACACGCTTTATAATAAAACATAATACCAAATGTTATCTGAAACTAAAACTAAAACATTAGTCTGAGTGTACTTCAAGTGATTCTTAAGACAGCTAGCTTTTGTTTAACGTAAATCGTTTAAACCGCATTATGCGGAGACATTTAAATTTTTATAGCGGCCAAAGTAGAAAACGCTCTTTGTTTGATTACCAACTAGTTTACAACGAAGAGCATTTTCCCGGGAAGGTACCTTTGTTTTGTGATCAAGCGTAGCATCCCATCTTATCCTCCTCGTACTTTTCTAGGACACTTCCCCCATTTCACCCTGCGTACTTAATTAAAGTCTTAAAACTTATGAAATACATTATTTAATCACCTAATTATTTATAGAAGTTGCAATTAGTAAATATTGTTACGTAGTATTAATTTATTATAGTATCTACATAGCTAGTATAAAAATTACGACAAAAGTTTTGTCATGTTTTTCCTAAAATACTCAAGCGATTAAGTAAAAAATAATTGTTGTTATTAACCAATATTTTTCCTTCACCTAATTAATATGTTTGAAGCCCCCTAACTTTATTAGCTTTTGTTTTATCGAATTTGACACTTCATAAAGACACATTATAATAATATTAATCCTTAATTAAACTAGTATTTAACAATTTCATTGACATTATGTTGAAAACGAGTAGTAGGTAATCATTTTTGGTTTTTATTTAGTTTTAAACAAACATGAAACATTAATATGTTGGAATGCATCAAAGTCAATGTGGTGTATTTTCAAATTGCAATGTTTTGTCGTCTACACTGGTAATTTATTGTACTTAATCGATTCGTAATATAATTCTAAAACAATCTATTTACTATAATTTATAATTTCCATCGTCTACGCTTGGTGAAACTCCATCATAACCATTATTAACAATTAGACACTTGTACTATTTAACAATTCACACACTATATATTATTTTAATTAATAACAAATGTGTTAAATTTTGCAACAGTACAAGTGTTTACTTGTTAATAAAATCATTATGATCTATGCAATAGTTTGACTGCCTCGTAGTCAAGTGGTATCCTATTCGGCTTAGATCATGTGGTACTGGGTTCAATCCCCAGGTCGGGCAATAGTGTAATTGGGCTTTTTCGAGGTTTTGCTCGAAAATCTAAAATCTAAGTAGTAGTTCGGAGTCTAGGGGAGTAATCACCACTTCCGTGTCTCGGATGAGCACGTAAAACTATGGGTCCCGGTTATCGCCGGAAATAATCGTTAACATATCGGTAAATGCGGTGATGAGGATTACCATTTATCTCGCCAACCGACAAACCGGTAAATCACGGTGAACCGGAAAATTTTAGACTTTATATTTACTCCACCTACCCCGCAAGAGAATCGGGAGTGATGATACTTTTCTTTAGTAGTAAGACTAGTGTTTTTATAGTATAAGATAGCAAACTAGCAGATGGGTCTCCTGATGGAAAGAGTCAACCATCGCCTATAGACACCAAAGGTGTTAATGGTGCGTTGCTATCTTGTGGCGCACATGCACATGCATAAGTTTACCGGCTACCTTTCCTTCCAGACCGGAACACGACAGTGACAAGCACTGACGCTATTGCGACAGGAAAATTTGTAATTTCTCTATAAATAATTTATATCGACACGGGGTTACAGATACTCTACCAGTTAAAGATAAATTTACCAGTTAGCCTTATGTATAAAAAATTCAATAAAACAGCAATCGCGTGAAATTCACATAGAATCTACACCTAACGTCACCACGGAAGAATGTAAACTCAATCTAATAGGTACTTATTATCAGTGTAATATTTTATTATGTATGTTTTATGATTTATTGTACATTAATAAGTTCTTGTTCACAAATTATACAAACATCATTTCATTCATGTCAGATTTTTTGGGTTCCGAAGTAAATTGGGAACCTTTGTAGTTTTGCTATGTCCATCCGCAGTCTAGCGCAGAGATCCTTAGTACTAGAAAGCTTATTAGTCACAACAACAAATTGGTAACATAAAATATTGAAAAATAATTTTTTAGAGCCTCTACATGTAAAGTGGGGATGGTTATTTTTTTTTGGGTACTCCATAGTGTGGAATATCGATGAATACATTTTTTAAAAATTTGTACGTTTTTAAAAACAATTTTTCTACTAAGGGCCTCGTTTGTGAAATGTTAAGTTTTAAAGTGCTAATTTTTGTTACAACCAAGTACCCTCCTCCCCCTCGTAACCTCTGCCAGATAAACGGTTTGTTCTGGGGGTGAAAAAATTTATAGTAGTAGTAAATATAGTGAACTTAAAAGTAAAACTATTACGATTTTACAATTTTTGAGTAATAGTCGGTGAACTTATGAAATGTATTTAAAGATGTTTTTATAAGCGCTGTGGTGCGGATATATCCGTCATTATGTATATGTGACGGTAAATAGATTAAATGTTTATAGTATGAAAGAAGAAAATCCCTCCTCTTAGTCGGCACTATTGAGATGGCCAACTTCGGAACCCAACCGAACTAATTTGTTTTAAATATCAGAACCCTTAGAATAAGTAAAACATGAATAACATCTTAAAAGCTATGAAACCCTAATATTTATTACCCAGACACTTTAAATACTTTGGAAATTAAAGTATCAGGTTACCATAACCAAATCTTAATAACATAACCCTTCGCTCCGGCGTCTCGCTCGGAGATTGTATCTTCATTAATTAAATTTGTAAGGAAAGGAAAAAGGAGATGTTTTTTACGATACTTCCTATTAATCTTGTTAATAGAGTCATTAAAATCCAAGTGGCAAGCGCCGCCGCCCGCCACAAAACTAATGTTCGTTCACACGAAGCAAGCAGTTAAGGCAATCATTTCAATGATTTTGAAGTTTTATTTGAGCACGAGTTGGGTTGGACTGTGACAATGTCAGTGTTAAGTAGTTAGTCAAGAAGCTGGCCAATTACATGATACTGATGCATCGCAACATGAGAAATGTGATTAATTGAAAAAAATACTAAATACAACGAGATATATATATATATATATATATATATATATATATATATATATATATATATATATATATATATATATATATATATATATATATATATATATATATATATATATATATACGCCAAATCTCGGACGGCAAAGAAAGCCAAAAAAATCACAAACCTTACATTGTTTACATTCTTTCATTTTACCCCGTATTGGTCCGGGCTCTTTTTGAAGAATGGACCATCTGCCGATTTGCCAGACAGTTCGTAAGAGGCGAACTATTATATTTAATTGGCTATGCAAGTCACTAACATCACAGAGACTAACAGAAGTCAATGTTACATACAAGTAATATTCGAGCATAGCACACATAGACACCTCTCACGGACGTGATATCTCGGACTGGTGCGGAACAAAATGTCCCGAACTATTCCATCCGTGAGATGTGTGCGTTGCTTGAATATCACATGTGTGTAGATTGACTACTGTTAGTCTCCAGTATACTGTGATACCATCGTGGCTACTCGGTGGTAGACCTCTGCATTGTCTTGCCCGAGTCTGGTGACACCACCTTAACTATTCCTGCCACAATAGCGTCAGAGTTTGTCACTGTCGTGTTTCTCACTCAGAGCTTGACAAAAATCTGTCATAAAAATTATCTGATACTGGTGTGATGCGAGTCAAAAGTTAGAATTTAGAAACACCTTTAGATCTTATTAAAAGTATAATATTTTCGTCCGTGTCCCTGAAGCAGAGATACAACAAGGACACTCACGAATAGGCAAAGATACTTAATCCTACAATGTGATAGTTGGCAAGCCTGTCGCAAACCAGGTACTTATCCAATCCCGAGCAACGATGTTTTTGTCAGAAAACTGAGATAACATAACATTTTGAATTACCCGAACCGGGAATTGTATTTGGAACCTCATGTGATCAATACCGACCTCGGAACACTAGATCACAGAGGCGGTGGTATTACTTTTTTTTTTTTATATCATAAGATAGCAAACAAGCAGATGGGTCTCCTGATGGGAAGAGTCAACCATCGCCTATAGACACCAAAGATGTTAATGGTGCGTTGCTATCTTGTGGCGAAGTCTAATGCCACATGCATAAGTTTACCGGCTACCTTACCCTCCAAACCGGAACACGACAGTGACAAGCACTGACGCTATTGCGGCAGGAATAGGTAAGGCGGTGGTACCAGATCCGGGCGAGACAATGCAGAACTCTACCACCTAGTAGCCACGATGGTAGTGACTCGATAGCCAATCGGACGCCTTTTACAACCTGCCTGGCCGGGACCAACACGGAAGAATGTAAACTCAATCACTTAATCAGTTATTATCACTCCTATTTGTCCTAAGTTATAGAAAAAAACTTTTTTTGTATGAGAATCCTTTATTTACCTTTGAGCAATTGCTTTCTGGGATTAAACTTACATTGCAAAGTTTAATCCCAGGAAGCATATGAAATCTAACGAAGTGCTTTTTGCTTTAAAATGCATAATAATTATTTGTGAACAAAACAACATATCCCAGATTCGGGTCAGGGTTATATAAAAAAGAACTCTTTTCCTCCTTAATCGCGGTAGTTTTATAAATTTGTTACAATTTAGATTACGATAAAAATTCGTTACAAACTCTCACACACTAACTTCCACACACAACACACACACACTTTTTACAACACACATCCTTGGGTTGTAAATTGTTGATATGTTAGTCGATTTGTCCTGTTGACTTTGTGTAAACGATGGTAACGCTACACCGCTGTGTAATGAGCCAGTCGTTAAGTAAGTGATAAACTCACAGAGCGTCACCATCGCACCATCTTGACTGCCAGCTTTATCCAAATCTAAATTGTTATTTCTTAAATTACGTCGGCGCTTGAGTGAGTGGCCATTATTTTGATTATCAAATACACCATAACCATACTCAACATGAACATAGTACAGCTAGTTAAACATGTTATTGATGGTTGTTTTTAATGTAGTTTAATAATAATATTAAGTTTACTTAAAATTTAGGTTCGGTTACGAATAAGTTTAAAAATACATATACTTCATTGTAACAATCATTAATGTATATAAACTCTAAGCTAGCCAGTCTCCTTAGTCCATTCGGGCTTATTTTTAGAACAATCTATACATCTATGAAAAGTCATCCTACCACGCAGATTCTGAAGTCGAAGGAGTGGCCAAACATGTCATTTCCACCGTTACTGAGACTGACTCGCCCAGGATTAGTATCACAGTCTTAACTTGTAAAATTTTTTATTGAATAAAGTACTTCTGATTTATAATTTCTATCTTCGCCAAATTTAAATGAAACCACACAGAAAGTATGTTCTTCTCAAAAAAGAAAATAAGTTTCAAAACAATTAAAAAATAACCCAGTTTTAAAGAAACAAAGATAAAAATACAGCCGAATTTAGAACCTCCTTTTTGGGAAGCCGATTATAAAATAAAAACTTGTATGTGTTTTCGCCCGTGTTGTTCCGAGCTCCTTCGAAGAATAGATCAGAAATCAGAAATCAGAAGAACTTTATTCAATAAAACTTTTTACAAGTTATTTAGACACGTCAACATTTTTTTAAAACTACTACCGGATCGGAACGCGGCCACATACTGAGAAGATCCGACGGAAGAAACTCAGGGCTTGTCTTGTTTTCATATAATTTTTATTATCACAATATCACAATATTACATAATTATAAAACATATATATGAGATTGATATGAGGAGCAATTAATCCCATGCTTATTTGTCATCCAAATAATCTGAGATTTTATAATAACCTTTTTTACAGTTTTGTTTAAACACAATTTTTTAATTTATTGACTGGTAGATCTCTTATAGTTTCGGGAAGTTTATTGTAAAAGCGTATACATTGCCCCATAAAAGAGTTACTTGTTCTGTGGAGACGAGAAGTATGCACAACAAGATTGTTTTTGTTCCTTGTGTTTAGTGAGTGTACGTCACATTTTTTTTAAACAAGCAAATATTTTTACGAACTTACATCAAGTTCAAAAGCCGTTCTGTGCGGCAGGTCGTAAAAGGCGACCGATTGGCTCTGGGATTGGATACATGTCACTACCATCGTGACTACCAGGTGGTCGAGTTCCGCAATGTCTAGCCCAGGTGTTCGGTAACACCGTCTTACCTATTCCTGCTGCAATAGTGTCAATGTTTGTCATTGTCGTGTTCCAGTTTGGAGAGTTTGGAGAGACGGTAGACAACCACCGTCTACAGACACCAATTATCTTAATAATATTTTTGGTGTCTATAATACAATGTTTTCGCTTAATAGCTACGAATATTATCAGTAACATCAATTTAGTATTTCATAAGTCTGAAATAGTTACTTCAATCAACACAACCATTCTAAACTATTTTTTCTTACTTATTTATAAATCATTAGAAATAAATGCGCCGTGATACTAAACACTATGCAGGTCTAAGCTGATGCCCTAGCGTTATAATGTGATAATCTTGGATTAGCTCGTATCAGCATCAGCTGACGAAGCGGTTCATGAACAAACGAGTTAAATGCTTATTTAACATATAACACATCATAGTTTTAACAATGTTAATCTTATTAAATTAAAAAAATCTATCTAGCAAACATTTTCCAAACAAAATAATATATTAATGTTCGCTACTGAAATACAAAAGGAATTTTCCTGGTGTTAACTTCTTGTTAAGATAAATATGATATGATAAGTAGTTCAACTCTATACAAATCAGCAATTTCTCTAAGTGGTAAGGATAAAAATGAAAAAGATTTATTGAGATAAAATTGACGTTTTTATAGAATAGAATTAAAAATTTCCAGATTTTTTCCAAATGTATTTTTTTCTTTGTATTAAAGAGGATTAGCGATAGATACAGGGACAGCTAGATATATGGAAAAGGATGTTTACAGATACATGATTCATAGAAATCATAGCGTTTCATTTTATAGTCTGAGGGTTCGCTGTATTATTAAACTGAATTTGCAATAATTTCTGTTCATATGATTGATATTGATTGATATAAATAACGGATGTAGGGAGATTATGACTGACGTAACAATTTTGAAACGACAGCTGAACTGGTCAAAATGTATTGATTGAGTAAAGTAAAACTAACACCAAATATATTAATGGCAAATAAAACGTAATGTTCATTGCTTAAGTGAACTTGAGGTAATCACTGACGCTATTGTGGTAGAAAAATAAGTACCAAACCCGGTGAGACGTTGCAAAACTCTACTTCAGTTATCACTATCAGGGTGAATATAATTCTCATCGCAGTAATAATGATAAATAATAAATAAATAAATATTCACGGGACAAATCACACTTATTAGTCTAACCCCAAAGTAAGCAAATAATTTGCTTGTGTTATGGGTGTTAATCAATGATACTAATACATAGAAATACATATATAAATACTTTATATACATAATAAACACCCAAACCCGGACATACAAATTGAACCCGAGCTCCGTCGATTGCGTAGTCAGGGTCGCTAATCACTCGACCAACGGGGCGGTCATAGTGATAATGATAGTTATGTTCTCTTCTGATCTATCTGTGCTGATATCACACTCATCCACATTTTTACATATATAATAACATCATCGTAAAAATGGTCATAAAAACTTTTCGAAACCTCCAAAGGATTAGACCTGACAAAAAATCGATTTTTAAAATCGGGATGAAACCAATGACTTTCTTAATGGGAAGTTAAAAATTAACAACTATAACTACATCAAGAGCATTGTAACATAATCGTTGAATAGGAGCCAAATGAATGTCATGGGAAATCCGAGCCAATTGCTCACAGCACTGAACTTCAATTGTAAAAGTTGAGCTCACGTTTTTGTTCGGAGATAAAAAGTATCATACACTCATATAAACTCCAATTCGGTTTCCCGTGCACTCTGGAGAATTTTCAAACTTTCCAAGTAAATTTATCTTCCGTCGATTTAGGGCACTGAAAATTTTATACGTTTCTAAAACTTTATTACCGTTCCATAAATATCCTAAATACGTTTTATTATCATAGTATCTACATCTAGCTACATCGGATGATGTCTCGACCGAAAATGGGTTTTTACAGCATATGTTATAAATGTCACAGTAAAGTTGTAAATACCGTTAGATTCACAGATCGATCTTTGATCGTTCGTTAGATAATAATCTTCATAAAATAATTTAAATCTCGGTAATATTACCATTACACTGCTAACCTAACCAAATTATACACTTCTTTATTTTTAATTTATTTATTTTAGAACATTATTATAAACTTACAGTTTTTACAATTTTACATTGACATATATAAAAACCAGCTTCGCTCGCCAAATGATTAACATGTCATCACTTTGGTACAAATTTTCTTGGTACAAAATCTTACGGGTTAATTTTTTAAAAAAAGGATTCTACATTTGACCACAAATCTTCAATCATCAAAATCATTTCAGAGGTTTAGCCATTAAAACGTAACAGACAGACAGATTTTCGCATTTATAATATTAGTGCAGATAGATGGATAGATGGTTATGCAGATGGAGTCTAATGAAAAAAAATAGGTAGTAATAATTTAGTCAATAAAATCTTTATGGTTCTTAGTTATCTGTGAAGTTAGGATTTCTTACTCTACAAATGAGAGTATGACATGGTCACCCAAAAGTCCCAAAGCCAATGTTCTTATGTCAGCAATAGGTTGAAAATCAATGGCATGGCTTGTTGAGTTTCCCTCTATCAAATACACCCAATAAATAGGAATATCGCAGAATTGTCAGAAAAAGTAGACGCTCTTCTTCGTAAGTTAAACGGTAGAAGTGTGGTTAAACATATACTAGAACATAGTTCATAATGAAAGCGTTACGAAAAGTCTGTGGCGTAACTAGGGTTGCTAACTGCCACTTCTTGACAAAAATCAAAAAACCATATTTTGATGTTGGTAACCCTTACCAGCATCAAAAATACGGGTTTTTGTTTTTTTTTTTACGGAAGACAAAATTTTGTTTATATTTTTATTTGTGGTCAGAGGAAATAGCTTTTGAAAGATCTCCATGTTGTGAAGCAAATATACTCGTATAAAAATCGTTATGTGCATCAACTCAAAATTACATTTTATTTGAAGCTGGCTGGCTGGCTTTATTTATAATTAGATGGTAAAAATTGAATTCTGCTAGATTTGAGAAAAACAATGAACAAAGATATATGAATCTCTGTTACATGCATTGCGAATGCGTCTCTGCCTGACATAAGAACACACGAACGAACTAAATACAATCTGCTATAATCTATAATTAATCTATGCAAACAACCGCAGTAGCGATAGAAAATGCTCCTGTTTAACCATGCTCGGTAACTTTGACGTAATTCGTAAAATACCGGAGCTTTGTTTACCCTGTAATCAATATTGCTCGTTACGGGTTTCTAAAATTTTGTAGCCTAAAAATCGGGGTAACCCGTAAAATACCTAGAGGCGTTTGGCTAATCTAGGTGTAACCCTCATGGACCGCGTTCGTGATACTAAGGTGGGAGAGGTGTGGATTTCTGATTTCTGAATGGCAGATGAACGATTAACAAAACAGATACCTATACCACGTGAATATGGATGGATATAGGTACCGAGGGAGACTAAGACTGACCTGACCTGACCGACTGTACCATACTCAATTTGGTCGAGGTCTGTCCAAAGTTTGTGTTAAGAGTTTTTAAAACCGATATGTTTTCATGAAGAGAGTTATGAATGTGCATTAAGCAAGGCAAGTTTGTCGAGACCAAAGACGGCACTCAATACTCTCTGCCTACTCAGTAAGGGATTTGGTGTGAAGATATGTGTGCATGTAGGTGTGTAAACTGAGTTTTACCCAGTGTGTAATGTATGGTCTAGGACCGTTTTACTCCACAAAAAAAGAAATTGTATACTCACTCGCCCACAATACATATGTATAAAATCTATTTCTATCACCATTATCTCTATGCTTTTCACCATCATGCAAGTATAGGCTTAGAAAAAAAGTTCGCCCGTTAACTTATACAGGAGAATGAGGATATAAACTTATCCTTAACACAGTTGACGTCTTGAATATACTGAGACTAGATATTCACTATAAAGAATTAAAGGAAAATGATTAAAATGTCGCAAGTTAAGTTTTTAACATTTAATCTATAAAGGTATGTCTATTACATACATTTATTATCAGGCAGGCTATTACACATTTTACCAGGCATGCTTCACTTTCGAACTGCCTGGCAGGAAGGCATTGGGTTGATGTATTCATAAGGGGCCTTAATCAATGTGCGGTCTGTTTGGTTTGCAATACACAATGAAACGGACAGTATAATTGCCTAGAAAGCCATGTGACTACACCTTCAGTTTGTATAGTAAATGTATAAATAAGTAGTAATTGTATCTGAGGACGTTGGCATTCCGCAGTCGTAAATAACAGGATGAATCTATGACAGGTTGATAGTTGGGCGCTATGCCGCGGGCGTGTGGCGCGACGTGTACACGCCGGGGTGTGCATGTGTGAGCCGACGGACAAACATCTAATTTAATATCGCCTCCAACTATTGTCGCACTCATAATATCATTGTTTTATCGGTCCTCATAGTTATACCGTACAAAATTTATGTTACATCAACATTTTACCTAAAAATTAAACTTCTTGCATTTTTCTCCGTAAAAACCGTGTTGCTATTCTTATCAGTTTTCCTCGTGTTAGTGTGAGCACCCTCTGAAAAAAGACCATCCCATTTTGCCTGGTAGTTCATAAAAGGCTAACGATTGGCTATACATATCACTACCACCGTGATAAATAGGTTTTGTTGTTATATAATAAGGTACCAAATAAGCAGGTGGCTCTCCTGACGAAAAGAGTAATCATCGCCTATAGACAAGAAATATGTTAATGGTGCGTTGCTATCCTTACGACGGGATGACAATTTTACATGCGAAAACCTACTGACTACTTCACCTTTCAAACCCAAACATGACAATGATAAGTATTGATGCTATTGCGACAGGAATAGATAAGGATGTGGTACCAAATACCCGTGCGAGACGTTGCGCAACTCTGCCACGTAGTAGACACGATGGCAGTGATACGTATAGCCCATCGGTCGCCTTTTATAATCTGCCCGGCAGAACGACAGTTGTTCTATGTTTCAACGGATCTCGGACTAACACATGGCAGAAGTTAAAGTGGTGGTAAAGTTCGCCAACGTCTCGCTCGGGTATTCGGTACCATCGTTTTACCTTTTCCTGTGTCAGTGCTTGTTATTGCGTATTCCGGCTTGGAGGATAAAGTAGCCAGCAGGCTCATACATTTGGTATTTGCTATTCCGCTGCACAAACAGCAACGCGCCATTATCTTTTTTCATGTCTATAGGCGATGGCTTTTCTTTCCTCAGGAGAGCCATCTACTTGTTTGCTATTTACTGATATAAAGCAAAAAAAACCCTTAAGTATATCAAATCTCAGACTCTTTTTCTAAAAACTTATTAGGTAGTAACTTATATTTTAGCAAGCGGGATAAAAAGTAACTTATATGGATATACATATTATATTAGTATAATAAATTTCATCCGTTCTGATGTAATGTGTGATTGTCTGACAAATATCTAAAAAAAATATCACATTTGTAAATTTAAGCCACTGGTATACTGTATTATGAATGTTATACCACTACTCTGAAATAATTTTTATCCCCGAGTTGATTTGGTCATGACTCATGAGTCATGACGCAGGCAAAGGCTAAATGTGTCACTGTCGTCGCACTTTAGCTGTAAATTATTCGAAATGCTGCCATCATGCTGTAATGGGAAATCAAATAAATGAGAAATGGGAAAATGTTATTCCAATTATCCGAAAGAGTTTACTTTTGACTGTATTATAAAACTACTACTGAATCGAAAACTAAGCTAACAGTGACACATTAAAAAGATCTGACTAAAAGAACTAAGTGATGAACTTAACATAAGAATACTAGCTGTGCCCGCGACTTCGTTCGCGTGAAAAAAAAATCTAATATAAAAGTCTCGGGGTTTTACCCGAAAAGTTCCTGTTCCCGAGGGATTTCCGGGATAAAAACTGTCCTGTGTCCTTTCTGCGGCTTCATACTATCTTTCTACAAAATTTTATCAATATCGGTTTAGTGTTTAGGCGTGAAGAAGAGACAGATAGACAGACAGAGTTACTTTCGCAGTTATAATATTAGTATTGATAAGAACCCTTATATTAATTTATAAAATATTACAGAATATGAAAGTTGTTTATTAAAATGTTGTTAATTAAAAATTAATTGACTTTCATAAAAATAGAACATGATTGTAATGTTCTATTTTTATGAAAGTCAATTAATTTTTAACTTTTTAAGCTTTTAAAATTTAAACAGTTAAAAATGTTATAGTAATTTATGGAATTACTATAACATTTCTAACCTTATGGAATTTTGCTTAGGCGCGGAACGACTACGATTTAAAAACGTCGATTTCACTCACACAACCGCATATTACCACGCGTGATATAATTTCACATTTACAGTACGTTAAATAAGGTTGAAAATTGAAAGCAAAGCTAACAAAAATATTTTGTTAAAGCTGTAACTAGACTTTAAATAAACATTTAATTTGCGGGATTTCCTTAGATAACGCAGAATTACGCATTTAATTCAATATTTGTCTCGTTAAAATTTTAACAAAACCATATTCCTATTATATTCTTTAAAAAAAAAATTATTACCGTTGAAAAAACTGATAATTTCGACCCCAAAGTTTATTTTTTGGAAACAAATTACGTTTTTTTATTGAAAATATCATACAAATATTTAATATTTTATTCGCTTAACATTTTTGTTTGGACCTTTTTCTAGGTTTTGTATTTTTTGCGTAGGATTTGAGTTTCCTCGTATTCGAGCGTTAAAGGAACCCAGTTTTGCGAATGTTGGGGTAATAGCACGCCATAACACAATTATTAAATTTTATTACTGTTAAATATCTTATGGCTTCGGAAAGTTTTAAGTTGGTCGTAAAAAAGTTTATGTTGTCTCATATTAAAAGAGTCTTATTTTGTGAAGACGAGATACGTGCATAAGAGGATTGGTTTCGTTCCAAACGAATGAACATCAAAGTTTTGCCTAGGAAGCAAATGTTTTTACGATACATCAGGCTCTCAAAAATACACTGCAGCATTACAGTAAGTAATATTGATTTGTTTAAATTTTTTCTATAGAAAATCTTTGAATTAATGTTATTATTTGCTAAGTTCTTTTTTAACTATATTTGCAGTTTTTATTTTAGAAGAACTTCCCCAGAAGAGTTTCATAATACATGATGTTGCGAACGTGACTAATGTAGTTTTTGTGTTAAGGACCTTATTGTTTATTCAGTCCACACACACACAGAGCTTTAGGTATTATTTTTTATGTCGTAGGACAGTGAACAAGTAGATGAATCTCATGAAAGAGACAACCATCGCCTAGAGACAACACAGATGTTAATAATGTTTGCTATCCTTGTGGCTGAGTAGTTTGCCACACATAACTTTACCGGCTACCGTGCTCTCCAAACCAGAACTGACGTATTGCGGCGGAAATACTTGAATAAATGTAAATATTGGAAAGTATCTAACTGTGAATAAAATTGAAGAAATACATTTGGAATGGAAAATGGGTATCATTTACTCCACCCTCAGTTTTTAAGATTAATTTTTAATTTAGGAAGGAAAAGAAACAAACGAAAAATATTAAAACAAGCACCACGTGGCGGCCGCGGTGTAAATAACGCGGCAATAGCGAAAGTGGAATTCGGCGCCCCAAATTCATATTGTGGTTTCAGCCAAAGACATTCATTTAAACTGAAGCAGACCTCAATTTTGTTTTAAAACATACAATGGCATTGTTGTGTGACAAAAAGACAATTCGCTGACATATCGCTGTTCATATTGCATATTATAGCAATTTTTATTATAGCTTATGCTTAAATTTGAATAATAAGTTTTTATTGATCCTCACATTGAGACATGACCGTAAAAAAGCAGTTCAGATCCACATTTCTTTCAAAATTCCTTTACAAAAGTGAATACATATATTGACCCTAAATCAAATTATGAAGACAATTATCATTAACTTAAGTATTCTACAGTCTAACTCGTAGTAAATGTAATTTAATAATTCATAGAACCGAGTGAAAAAGATTATAAATAGTTATATTTTGTTTATATATAAAAGAAAATTACTTAATGTGTTACAGAAATTATGAAAATAAACATGTTTTTATTCAATATCATTGACATATCACTTGGGTAGTCCTAAAATAAATAAAAAAGTTTTGATAATTTCAGATTTGTCACACGATCTTGATAGATTTTATACACATTTAAAAAATCTTAAGGAATATAAAATATGCATTGTATGTCGTCGTATAACCATGTCTTCTATGACAAATAAAATTCCATGGTCTCAGTATCAAACCGAGGACGTTGTTTACTGTAGCGATGGCCGAAGTTAAGGGGAGTAAATTGAACCACTTCGTTTTATGAATTGTCACCCTCGTCACCTACTTCCAATTAAATTGGGAGCTGTAACCTCAACAATTTAAGGAGTTAGAAACAATTAGACTTCGTGCCACAAATGTATTAAAGGTATATTTTTTAATAACAGCTAGCTGAAATAAATACCGGGGGACTCAAGTTTTAACTGCAGAAATAACTGAGGGCATAGATATTCAGATATCACACAGATATATAACACATATACTTGAAGTTTAGACAAGAATACTACTTAATTACTATCTATGTGGGCTAGTGGTCTAGGGATTAGCTCTTTTTTATATCATAAGATAGCAAACAAGTAGATGGGTCTCCTGATGTGGTGCGTTGCTATCTTGTGGCGAGGTCTAATGCCACATGCATAAGTTTACCAGCTACCTTACCCTTCAAACCGGAACACGACAGTGACAAGCACTGACGCTATTGCTGCAGGAATAGGTAAGGCGGTGGTACCTGACCCGAGCGAGACAATGCAGAACTCTACCACCTAGTAGCCACGATGGTAGTGACTCGCATAGCCAATCGGTCGCCTTTTACGACCTGCCCGGCAGAACGGCAGTTGGTCTATTCTTCAGAGGAGCCCGGAACCAACACGGGAAGGAGCTCTCACTTTATCATTAATACATAGTATATATTACAGGATCATTAAGGAAGTAAAACATACCTGGTGATGCTGTAATTCACGGAACCGTTTGAGTGTATTAATAATAAAATGTGAACTAGACGTACAAGTGAAGTATAAAATATTTAAGATGCAGTTTCAGCAAGTGCGGACGATAGAAAATATCTAATTCTAGAAGTCTTGTAACGATTAAGCAATCAACGACAGTACAAATACGCATACATATTTCAGGACAAGAGAGAACTGTACGCCACTGCCGACAAACTGTAAGCAGTTTGGCAGATAATATGTGTATTGAGTTATATATCTGATTTACCAAAATAAAAAAACTGTCTAGTGCAAGCTGGACTCGCACACCGAGGTTCCGTGCAATTTAAGTAACCGTAGCTCCACATACATTTCAAAATTCTCGGTCAACAGAATGTACTCCTATAAGTTTTGATTCTCTTGTAAAGTTACAAAATATGCGACATAAACGTTCATATCTTTTGATTGCGTTTCTTTGTTATATAACTAAAAAATTTACGGTGTTTGGATGTTTTCCTTTACATGTGTGGTAAGATATTTTTTTATATCATAAGAAAGCAAACAAGCAGATGGGTCTCCTGATGGAAAGAGTCAACCATCGCCTATAGACATTAAAGATGTTAATGATGCGTTGCTATCTTGTGGCAAGGTCTAGTGCCACATGTATAAGTTTACCGGCTACCTTACCCTCCGAACCGGAACACGATAGTGACGAACATTGACGCTATTGCGGAAGTAAAAGTAAGGCGGTGGTACCAGACAATGCAGAACTCTACGTGAGCGTGTGACAATTCAGAACTCTACCACCTAGTAGCCACGATATTAGTGAATCGTAAATCTAATCTTTCGCCTCTTACGACTCCGGTAGAACGGCAGTTAGCCTATTCTTCGAAGAAACCCGGGACCAACTCGGGGAAAATATGTGAGATAAATAGTCATATCTTTTGATCGCATTGACCTAAAAGTTTAATTACGTCACAGGTGAGAGGGCCAATAACCCGAGTATCTTATATATATAAAAATCAATCCCTATTTTCCTTCGTCACGACATCACGCCTGAATGGCTGGACCAATTTCGGTAATTTTTTTTTGTTGTGTTTGTAATTATAAGGAGAATGTTCTTATAAAAGAAAATATTAAGAAAATTGCGCGGAAAATTAGTAAATTTGAGAACACTTAACCACCATATAAAGTTTAATGCCATTTTGGCTGCGTGGAAGGACAATCCCGTAGTCTTATATAAATTACGTGTCACGTTGTTTGTCCGCTATGGATTCCTAATATGTAAGGCAAAACAACGTTTGCCGGGTCAGCTAGTTTGATATAAATTTCAACTTTATACCTCCAAGCATTCCTGAGAAAAAGGGTTTTAACAGATGGAAAGACAGACGGAAAGACGGACAACAAAGGGTTTCTATAAGGGTTTCATTTTTTTATATATTATACCTATTGGGTACGGAGCCCTAAAAACATAAAAGTCAAGTGAATCACGCAATAAAAATTGCTTACAATGTAACACTAATAACAAATAAAACATTAAGTACTACAATAATAAAACCCTAATAATAAATTTGCCGGCGTAGGGATGTGACAACCCCATCGCCCACTGCTGGGATAATTTTGTGACCAAATTTCTTTAACACCAGTGCTGTCAGTCAACCAAATTTGTGGTGGTGCCAAACTGCATTTGCAACTGAATAGGCCGGCACGCCCAGGAGATACCACTCTTTCACTTAACACCGACGTAAAAGTAAACGTAAAAAAAATTTTGTGCCACAAGATAACAAATGTAATTAAAAAAATTAAACCGAATTAAATTATCGGCTATACCCATATCTCATAAACTACTGAACCGATTTTGATGGAACTTAGATTGTTTCATTAGTTGGAATATAATTGTTTTAAGTCAACAATACTTTTTTCGATATGACCTTTAGTTCCCGAGAAATTCGTGGACAAATATATATTCAGTTACGAAAATTTTTACGAAATTTAATTGACGGGCTTGGAAGCATAAATAAATCATCATACTCAAATATTATCCAATTCCAACATACATGTCAAAATAATAAACTCCTTTTAGTGGTCGGTTAAAAACAGATAGCTATTGGAAATTCTGTTCTATAGACAGGATAATATATAGGAGTGATTGTATAATCACAATGGCCGTTAGCCACCAGACAGGCTATAAATCGAGTACTAGTCGGTTTGTTTCATATCATAAACTTGAAAAGTCCGACCCGTAAATAAATGGCGAAGGGATGGCCTGGCCGGTATCGCGGCCGGCACGCGTCCACTTTGTCCGCGGCCGCTGAGCTGTGCACTGATAGACTCCCCCACACCATTTATGCTGCCCCTTTTACTAAACTAAAGGATGTTTTACACCATCTTAACCACTTTTTGACTATAAGTTGATTTGTAGCTGCCGAAGATTTTAGCTTCAAACGGTTTAACGGAAAATAATTTTTTACAGTTTATTGGTAGCCATAAGACGCTTTATGAGGTGCCTAATCACACAATGCAATTAAGATGTACACCGCAGTGGTCTAGAGGGCTTCGATACCGACGTATGAATTTTTCGATTGGAATCCCATAACGAGTACTTCATTCTAAATAAGTTTAAGAGATTTTATGGATATAACTTGTCAAAGTGCCAACTCTGCAATAAGTTGGTCACTTGGGATAGGTGACCAACCTTACCTCTTAATTAGAGGGTAGCCGGTAGAGTTATGCATGTGGCATTGCCATCCTGTCACACAGATAGCAATGCACCAATAATATCTTAAGTTTAATTTCTCTTTCCATCAGTACAATCATCTGCTTGTTTGCTATCAAATGATATAAAAAAATTATCTTTATTACCTATTTATTTAAATACGAGTATAAAAATAGTTGGTAAGTGTAAGAGCGCCCTTATAAATTGGTTCATTTTGAAGCAATATTACTACTTCTTTGATGTCTAATAGGAGTATTTAAAAATTCATTGCGACGCTAATGGGAATGTTTTAGTCGATCCAATTTAAGCATTTACATTTGGAATGAATGGTTTTCCATTTCGTTTTACAAACCAAAGATGCCTTGTAAATACGTTTTAGAAATAGATATGTTTCTTTTTTATGTAAGAGTGTGTTTCTTTTGTGTTACACCAGTGTTACTTCTGCAATTATAATTATTGTAGAGCGAAGATACCCATAGAAGATAGAAGATAGCCATATTATAAGTACATTAAATATTCTTATAATAAACAATAACAAACTCAATATTGCTTTTTTTATTGATTTTATATAATCAGTAAATAAAGCAATATTGAGTTTGCAGAAATTGATACTTCTAGCTGTTCATGTTTGATAGTCATATAAGTCAAATCTAAATAAAAAATTAGATTTCGCTGTAAGAAACAAATGTAGTTAAGCTTACAGTAGTAACCACAGAAGTCAGTGGTAGTAACAATTACATTATAATCTTGTTTAAGCTTTATAATATATGAATAACTAGCTGCAGCATGCAGCCCGCTGCATTATAAGTTTTTGGCAAATCCCGCGGGATCACCTACTTTTTTCGGGATGAAATATAGCCTATGTACTATTCCAAATCATCATCTACCTGTGTGCCAAGTTTCATTCAAATCCGTTCAGTAGTTTTTGCGTGATTGAGTAACAAACATCCATCCAAACATCTATCCAAACATCCAAACTTTCGCATTTATAATATTAATTAATTAATAATATTAATATAGATATATAATAAAGAAACTACATATATGAATGTACAAAATTAATGATATAATAAAATGTATCCTTTTGAAATACAAGTATGTATCTAAACATTAACTGAGAAATATGCGAAATGTTATAAGACCGCGATGTAGGTACAGACACAAATAAAGTAAAACAATGTATATTTTCTAGAATTTCTCAGATTATTATGTAAACCTGGCAAATGAAAGTTGGACGTACGTGTCCAGCAAGCAAAGGGTTCCATACCACCGTAAAATATTTAACCCTTGATTGGTTTTTCGTAGTCTAATAAATCTATTAATACCTTTTAATTATACTTTTTTCTTTTTTTTAATTATACCTTTAATTTTGCCTAAAATGATGCATTCTTAATTACATTCATTGGAAGATATTTTACAAATAATTATTGATTAATTTTGGTACATTTTAGTAAAATACTCATTTGGAAAAAGAAGATTAAAAAATAGTTTCCGTGCCCGATGCAAATTGCATTATCCAGTATCATCAAGCCCAGTTTCTTTGCAGGGTAGGTAGAGTAAACCGTCATTCTTTAGATTTTCCAGTTCCCCATTACTCATCTCGCAAACCGATAAACCCCATCGTTTCATTCTGTCGACCTGATAACGATTATCTGCGAAATTTTTGTACGGAAAATTTTGCTGTGATCCAATACTTACTAGTTGTTTTTTTAATATATATATATATATATATATATATATATATATATATATATATATATATATATATATATATATATATATATATATATATATATATATATATATATATATATATATATATATATATATATATATATATATATATATATATATATATATATATATATATATATATATATATATATATATATATATATATATATATATATATATATAAGCAGATCGTTCTCCTGATAGAAAGAGGAACCATCGGCTATAGACACCAAAGATATTAATGGTACGTTGCTATCCGTGTGGCGTGGTGGCAATGCCACATGCATAAGACTAAGACAACCGGCTAACATATGCTTTGAACTGGAACACAAAAATGACAAACTATGACTTTATTGCGGCAGGAATAAGTAAGTATGAAATACTCGTGGGAGTCGTTGTAGAACTTAACCAACTAGTAGTCACGATAGTAGTGACACGTACAGCCAATTGGACGCTTTTTACGACCTGCCTGGCAGAATGGCAGTTGGCCTGTTCTCGGCGAATCTACAGGGGGTTGCTATCTTGCTTATCTATATAGCTAGCTATTCTATATAGTGATTCGGCTAGAAGATATTTTTGATAAAACCACTAAAGAGAAAAAAGCCGCTAAAATATAAAACATAAGGATAAAGATGAAGACGCGAAAATAAACTAGTTCGTTCCAATTTTACTAGCTCAAAAATAAAATTCTAGCAACGTAAAGCACAAATCGTGACACCATAACATCTCTATTTTAGATACGTACTCACGTTGCTACATTTTTGTTCCGAACCTCGCTTCTAATGTACAAGTCGTGAGATGGGTGCCCAAGTTAAGAGCCGGCATCGTTTCCATTTTAATGGCTCTATCCCTAATCTGTTTTACGAAAGATTCGAGAATATTGAGCTATTAGGAACAGTTTACAAATAAGCAATTAAATAGTCGTGATATGATGGTGTCTTAATGCAACGCTTTAAGCGTCATCAATTTATCATTTTATGGGCGAGACATTACAGATTTTTAATTTTAGAATACAGTATTTTTTAGTTTTAGTTTAGCTGATAACAATAATCGGCTATTTCTAGTGAATAGCTGACCCGTGCGAAGATTTCACATGCCGCCATCTAGCGTTTTCGAAGTATAAAACTCCATTAAGATACATACATCAAGTATCACCCACAGATGGCGCTCCGGTCGATTGTTATGAATATTATATTTATTTATTCTTTATTAACAAAAATATTTTTTTTCGAATTTTTTCATATTTTTCGGACAAAGTAGAAAACATAAGCTTTAACTGGGTAGTTTCTTATTTTTTTTTGGTGAAATAGTTAAAGAGATCCTGCCACTCCAGGAAAAAACCTAATAGAAATATTCGATGATAATCGGGTTGTTCATTCAACCACGGGGGAGGTAACACACTAGCCGCTAGACTTCGATCTGCTATTGAGACTTTGGGTTTTCGAGAAAAATCTCGACAAAACCTTACCAACACTTTTAACCGACCTGGTGATCGAATCCAGGTCCTCATGATTTGAGCCGAATAGGCTATCACCTAGATCGTGAGACAGTGTTTTGGATTTAAATTGCATTATATAATATTCATTTACTATCTGTTTGGACTGATGTTTAGGTTCGCAAGTAAAGTTTCACAACATCCCAGTTTGCAATATCAAATATTGGGACTTCTTGTCTAGAAAAATTACCATAGCAGCTTAAAGTCAGCAGAACCCGCTTTCCTTAGACAGCATTTGTACCGTTATAAACGACAAATGAGTAATTAAAAATGTTGTTAAAATTTTTTGAGGACACATTACAATGCGGTAAACTAAGCAGCTGTCAAATACCATATAAGTGGTATTTATGAATAAATGTTAGAACACGATATTTGGACAATTAAGTAACGAAACAAATATTTATATTAATGTCATAAAACTGTCCTCATTAGTCTCCAACAATGGTGCCTTGTTGAAGTAAATCCGTAACGGTAACAAGTAGTTCTAAAACAACGTAACATCCATATATCTTGGCGCTCGGGCCGCGGCCGCGGGTGTGTTAACAAGTCGAAGTTCCGACTTAGCCAAGTAACCGCGACATTTGGCGTTTCTAATTTATAATACACACCCGCTTGGTTCCACACTTGTTTGTTTTAAGACGTTTGTTTTGTTAACTTTGAAACGTTTCGATATATTAATATCTACAGGATTTCAGCTTTTACTCGTACGTTTACAGATATAATCTTTTATGACGATTTATACCAAGGAAAGGTTTATCAGCTCTATTCATCCCCAATCCCGTTTATGAATGGATTTTTCAATTCAGTAATCATGTTATAGAGTATCCTAGAAAAAAAATGTAGACGACTAATTGGTTATATGTGTCACTACCATCGTGACTACTAGGTGGTAGATTTTCGCAACGTCTCACCCAGGTATTTTACCGCCGCCTTACCTATTCCTACAGTAAAAACGTCAATACTTGTTACTGTCATGTTCCGGTTTGGATGGTAAGATAGCCGGTAGATTTATGCATGTGGCATCGCCACATGGATAGCAACGCATAATTAATATCTTTGGTGTCTATAGGCGATGGCTTTCTCTTTCGATCGGGAGAGCCATCTGCTGATTTACTGTCTTATGAAATAAAAAAATCAATTCTAGAAACTAAATCTTGGAAATTAACTAACTTTAAAATTACCTCGATAACTAATTAAAGTTTCTAGAAATACATTTGGCACTTAAAGCTCTTGATAAATCGGTATCGAAATGCCTTTATTTTATCCGACATTTATAAATCTAGCCCCGGCTGATCCGTCGACAATTAGTTTATCATTTATTTCGCAAATCCGCCAGTGCGAGTGACAGATTGACACCAATTAGAGAAACTATAAACTGCCGATGGAATTTCAAATCGCTCCCAGAAGACAAATTGTCGTGAAGCCCTCAGATTAGCTGTCCGAACGTGACGTGTCTACTTGTACCATTAAGTTGTGAGACCATTAATGTAGTTTCAACGGATAATTAGTAATTACTAGGCTTTATTGGCAATACCTATGTGTAATTTCTTTAATATATGAAGGATAAGACTTTATTTTTTTTTAAATAATACTAGCATACGACCACATCTATGATCACGTTAAGCCAGTCTTTTTGTAGCTTATGTGTGTAAGTTGTATTTTATAAAAAAAATCCTCAAAATCCGTTGTATCAAGTTTCTATGTGAAAAATTAATAATTCGTGTATTTATTACTTTTTCAAACAGTTTATTGCGTTAAATACAAGTGGTTAATTTTTATTTTTATTTTATTATGACTTTCATGGCTTCATTTTAGTTTTGACTAGTTTAAAAAAAATCAATCTATAAATATTAAGCATAAATCTTTGAAAACATACATAAATAAAATTAGATTTGGTATTTATTTCAATTTCTATCATTAATTAAATCTTTACTACTAAATTAACACATTGTAATGTCTGCGTGTACATTCAATTATCTAGTAAAATTTTGTGTATTGAATTTTCTAGTACAATATAAACATCTATACTAATATTAACATTAACAATGAAGAGGTAGTCCCTAAAATTAAATTTAATATAATATATAAAATATTGCTAGTTTCTTTTTTGCGGTATTATAAGATTTCCATAGTAAAAATACAGGAATTTATTATACTACTATTCCACTAATATTACTAATGTGAAAGTTTACTTATAAACTAAGTACAACTAAGTACTAACTATAAATAGTTATAATGCACCCAGCATTTGCTTAAAAGCTATTTCACAAATAGAAAGTAAGTTTGCTAAAAACAACGTAATTTTTCAAAAAATATTTGAAAAGCTGTAACTTTTGTAAATTAGACTTGATTTTGATTTTTGAAACGGCATTCGACGTAGTTCTTTTAGTACTAAAATATTGTAGAATACCAAAAAACTTTGTTTTGCTTTGTTTTGTTAATTTTTTCATACTCCCATTAAACATTTCGAAACCCTAAAATCTGCACTAGTCGATATATTATATAATTTAAGGGAACCTGTTATTAGCCTTACATATATGAAATGTACCTATATTATTTATTGTAATCATGTAACGCTGTTTGTTTTCTGAATAAATAAATAAATAAATGATTGGCTGAAAAATTTCTAAAATTTCGAAATTTTGCGACAACGATTACTCCTAAATGAATAAACCGATTTTGATACGATTTATGTATTAGACGTAGTTTCTGAGGGATAGAGCTGATTAGTTTTTGTACTCATTTGGTACATAAATCTGGAAGTTATATTTAAAAAATACTGTTTCGCGAAACATTTTTTGGGGCTATTTCAAAATTTCTCAAAATCTCGTGGGCTGAATTGGTTTAAATTTTTAGGAAATTTAAGTTGAGTAGGATCCCCTCGAAGGCCATCAACCGCGTTTCGATCGGTCCAGCCGCTCAAAAGTTATGAGATATTTACATACATACATAAATACACACACACCTATATACAAACATACTGACGTCATCGTGAAAATAGTTGGAAAAGGTTCCTAGGACATCAAAACGTGGAGGTCTGGAGAAAACTCGATTTTCGAAAATCGGGGCAAAATCATTAACTTCCTTATCTACATACGCAGCGGGAAGTTAAAAAAATATATGAACTTTTTTTAACTTTTTATGCTTTATTGATTTTGTATGTTTCTGTGTATTACTATGTGTTAATTTACTTTTTATTAAAAATACCTAATCTTACAAACAATACAATTCTGAAATATTTTTTTTATTTATTTACCTATTTGAACTGCTGTTAAACAATGGCATTTTAAGATATACAGTAATATGGAATATAGTAAAGTAAAAGTAATATTTAAAAATATATCTCATGCTACACACGGACATTCGATGAATGCCGCCATTAATTTTACCGCTCAAATCATATTTCCCGTTGCAAACTTCATAATAAATTGCCCAGCGAGCTTCTTAAATAATAGCATTCAGTCTACATGAATGAGGCAAGCTGATAAAAGAAATTCGCGAAGAAATCAAACGGAGAGAAATAAATGGATTCTGGAACCCCAAAATGTGGACCGTTTGTTAAATCGCTGCTCGCTTTGATTCTGCCATCCCTAGGTAATCTATCATATTATCACCTAACTGCACTTCGGTTCAGGTGCTATGATTTTTGTAGATATTTCCGTGTGTTTGTTCAATTAGCATTTCCTTATTTTCAAGATTGTAATCTGCCATCGATGCTAGCAAATAGCAGTAATACGAATATTCATATGAGTGATTTAACATTGATCCCATGCTAGGGAAAACTACAAACAAAACTTTGTTATTAAGCAAAAAAATAATAATTTGACAAAACTGAATTTCAAACAGCGACCATCTTCCTTAAATCCAGGTAAAAAGTTTCAATCCAGTCGAGTTAAAAAAATTTATAAATATTTTTCTTGTAACAACATGTAGGTACAAATTGTATTGTTATTTAGGCTGCAGTTAGAGTTCGGACTCTAGACACGTTTTGTCTGGTTGGAATAATTTATATTTTTAATAATAATCATCACCTACGGCCTTAGGCCTTATAAGACCTTATCAGAGATAATATTTGTTTCCGAGAAACGCTACGATGCTTGACTTAAGTATTGGGCTCCCCTTAATTATAAAACAAAAACGCATTGTCGGAACCGCGTACTCTTCGTCAATTATCCTACTCTATAAAATGAAAAATCTCAGAATATTATGAAGTATTAAATACTCTCCTTGTATTTATCTGGGCCCATGTTGACTAATAGATTAAACCTACGTTTCTTTCTGGCAACTTATAAAAGGTAAGCGGAGGCTTAATGACTGATAATTATTTAGTTATAGAGATATATTATATTCGAAATCAATAATCATTTAGTTAAGAGCTGAATCGATGAATTTAACGAACGCAAAGTTTTTTTGATGAGTAAATTATCATTATTGCTAGCATTGGGTTTGAGCAAAAGAAAATTGGAAAAATTGCCCAATTTGTCCTTGTATATTATTTACAAAATATAAATATAAAAAGGACAAATGTTGTTACTTAATATGAGGAAAATTTACATAGAGTAATTAATTAGCAACTGTCTTAAGATATATCTTTGAAGAATAGACCCCGTTTGAAGAATGGACTATCTGCTACTCTGCCAGGCAGTTCGTTAACGGGGAACAACTGGCTATACGGATCACTACCATCACGACTACCATCAGTGTAACAGTACTGCAACGTCCTGCCCGGGTTTTGATTACCGCCTTACCTAATCTTGCCGCAATAGCGTTAATACTTGTCACCATCGTATTTCAGTTTGAGGGTAAGCAGCCGGTAAATTTATGCGTGTGATACTACCATGCTGCCACACGGATAACAACGCACGATTTAGTATAGGTAATACTTTGTCTATTTTTATTAGCATAGCACGCACCATTTACATCTTTGTTGTCTATAAACGATGGTTTGTCTTTTTTCATAAGCATAAGGAAAGATAAGGAGAAAGAAAAAGTGTGTGTGTGAGAGAGAGAGAGAGAGAGAAAGAAAGACAGTGATTCATCAACAGGAAGTTGTACAAAAAATTAAAATAAATTCAACGATGTCTTGGAAGCTAAGTAATAGGGCATTCCTTATAGGGCACACAATATACTACTTGCATCTATAGCAGTATTTCCGCTGTTTCAGCTGTGTACATGGAAGAACTTCTCAACCGAGGTATGCTCAAGAGAAGAGGTGACCTATACTGTAATCTACGAAATACAATTAGAGATGTATGTGATATGGATCCCACTTTTCGTCGACCGTCGATAAAACGTAACTTTTGTTTGTCTTCCATAACTGTTAAAAAATGTTTGTACTTCAGAGCTTCGTGAATTAATAACAGTGTGTATTACGTGCTATCGGACCCGTAGGGTGCTGCTTATCCTTCATATATATCCCTGCAATATCTGAACTGGGTATGTAGAAATGTAATTACATCTTGAATCCCTTTCTTAGTACACAATAAATCTATCGACAAGGGCTAAGGGCCGCACATCCCGTATAAATTACACCCATCAACGCTCTATGACAAATTACCCCGCTCTACTGCTATATCTAAATAGCATCTGGTGTTAAAACAACTTGGATACGTCTTAATAATTTAGTTTCCACTTGGCGATTTTGTTAAGGCGTGTTCTCACTGAGCAAACTAACGAAAAATTGTAATAAGGCTTATGTATTCAGTTAATTTTGAAATACATAGACAGTCTATTTCAGAATTATAATTCTGAATACATTGCTTGATTGTCAAAATCGCAAAACTCTGTTAATTTGATTTAAAATAAATATTTTATTTTTTACCTATATTAAAAAATCTACAGACTATATAGATTCAATCTATATGTAACGCGGGAAACGCTGCAAGCAATTTTTACTTTATACTATTTATAATATAACGTGAACTACATTACGAGTAAATATAGCGTCTTATTTACTTATTCGTCAAATACATTACATATTGTTACGTACTCGGGTTCGCACTTGTAAAAAAACACCACTTATATTAAATCCGTGTATTTACACGACACAACACAACGTAATACTAAAATACACTTTACACCCTAGTCACTCGCTATACTATCACTGAACTTAGAACACTACACAATAAAACACTTCTCGCTTCGCACTTGGTCACTTGATGTATCGCTCTCGATCGCTTGATAAAAACTGCTTTGAGTTTGTCAACATCTCTGTATTTATAGGCAGGGGAAAGTCCTAGCTGGATCCAGAAAAATCTAAATGTATCGGGAAACAATGAATCACTTCTTATCGTAAACATGTTATGAGTCTAAAATCCTAGTACACGCTACTTTCAACCTTATGCCATATCCCACAAAGTCCATTATGGCATAGCCCCGGTCAACTATTTGTTTGTCAGTAGGAGCAGCTATCTCTTTCTTTTATTTCTAGATAATTAGCGCGCGCGCGCGCTCCAACTCTACACGCTTCTAGATTATTCGTAATAATATTATAAAGTTGACATTTTTTTATTATTATCTCTTTATTTACTTTTTTTTAAATTTTTAATACATTTATAATTAGAAAATTAGAAAAAATACAATGTTATAAAAATAAATAAATAAATAAATTCGCCGTGTTGGTCCCGGCCTCCTTTGAAGAATAGGCCAACTGCCGTTCCACCAGGCAGGTCGTAAAAGGCGACCGATTGGCTATCGAGTCACTAACATCGTGGCTACTAGGTGGTAGAGTTCTGCATTGTCTCGCCCGGGTCTGGTACCACCGCCTTACCTATTCCTGCCGCAATAACGTCAATGCTTGTCGCTGTCGTGTTCCGGTTTGGAGGGTAAGGTAGCCGGTAAACTTATGCATGTGGCATTAGACCTCGCCACAAGATAGCAACGCACCATTAACATCTTTGGTGTCTATAGGCGATGGTTGACTCTTTCCATCAGGAGACCCATCTGCTTGTTTGCTATCATATAATATAAAAAAAAAATAGATTTTCCGTCGACGGGAGCCTTGCAATCAAGCTACCGGTGGTCAGGGCGACAGAGAAAGAAACCTCCTCACAACGCGTACCGTTCCTAATACTGCCACCTTCTATATCTGGCCCTGGATCCAGAATTGTAAGGAGAGCCTCCGTAGATATTGGTCGAGGCTCTTCGCTTCAAGACCGTTTACAGGAACGACTATCGGGACGATCATTATTGAGTCCAGTCCATTTACACTGTTAAGTCGAGAAGTGGCGACTATAAGCCGTCACAGGCAAAAATAAATAAAATGTAACAATTTACGTGGGGTGCGATTTTATAACATTTTTTATCATAACATAGCAAACAGACAGGTAGCTCCATTAGTGGAAAGAGAAACCGTCGCCCAATAGACAGTAAAGATGTTAATGGTGCATTCCTCTCCACATTTAAAGATGTCAATATCACTTAAATAAGTTTACCAGCTACCTTTCTTTCCTAACCGGAACACGACAAAGATAAGCATTGATGCTATTGCGACAGGAACAGGAAAGGCGGTGATGGTAAATAACTGAGCGAAATGGTGTGGAACCTGGTAGTCACGATAAAAGTGGCACGTAAAACCAATCGTTGACAGAAGGGCAGATAGTCTATTTTTCAAAAGGTGCCCGACCAATACAAAAAATATTAGATCTAAATCTGAAATCAGGATCTGGAACCTTAATGGATATTGTATTACAGGTGTTATTTTGAATCTATATATGTAACTTACTCATCGTGGTTACGCCTAAAAAAACGTGGAAAAAATAAATCCATCAGCATCCATCAGAAATGCTACGGTAACTGGTATGTAACAAACCACGAAATAAAGAAAACAACTTTATTTCTTGTAACAAACAATAATGACTTATTTAAAATTTAATATTACAGAAATAACCTAGACATTCAACTGTGGATCTGGATCAATTATGCTTTTTTTTTTAAATTTGCCTTTTTGGGACTGACCTCTTTGCTCACGATTTGCTCACGCTATCGTTTGCGAACTGGGAGCTAGACTAAAAAATGTGTAATAAAAAGGCATCAAAAATAAATCATTTTGTAGTAATTTTCGAGGCACTTCCAAATCATATAGGAAACTAAAACTTCGGGAAATCAATTTTGGTAATGTGCAAAATATTTCATAATTTTGTCGTTTAAACATTGTTTTTACTAATATAGATAATCAAAAATTATTACTAAACTACTGTGAACGGTGGTCTTTTGTTATATCCACATCTGTAATTTACATATCTGTCATAACTCATATTATGTCATGAGTAATACTATTTACATCTAGTTTATTATTTTTAGCACTTGAAACTCATCTTATACTAGTAAAAGTCTACTATTATATAATAAGTCGAGAGACAAAAAGTCGAGAGTCATGACAAACCAAATCAAATATATCGTTTATACGTGGATTTTGACTTTATTTGTCGACATAGGCCAACGAAATAAAGAATGTATGATAATGAAGCAATAAGAGGTACTAAAGCAATAATAATTAATAATAACTTTTTAAATTTCTTCTTGCATAAACGTAGCTGAAGCCACGACGATATACAGACCATCCGGCATACCCCTACTGTACATATAAATTTCATGACTGTTTGCTCAGTAAATTCTATTAAGGGTTAGATGACGCAGCCAATTTTCTTATGACTTACTCTTATTCCCTTATCAAATAAAACAATACTACCCCTATTCATTTCCATGGAAACTGAGACGTTTGGTAATTCACTCAAGTGGGGTTTTTTAAAGCTTCTCGTGTATATAAATATATTTATCTTGAAAGCATAAAAAAGTTCCAAATTAATATCTATTTACAAGATTCTTGAAACCATTATTTCGTAGTCTTTCCTTGCTTTAACTGTATTTTATACAAACATTTATACAATTACTTATATGGTGACGATACCATGGTTTATAGGAAAATATATGCTGCTTTTAACTGAAAAATAGGGAATAAATTTTATAAGTCACCAATATAAGACAACAAAACAATTTAAGTTGTATTTTGTAAACGGTTGCATAAAAAATTACAACATTAATGAGTCAAGTGCCTGCCGCCAGGCCTGATGGTATTTTTCGACTGTGCTCCAAAGTTGGTAATAAAGTTATTGAATCAATTATTGACTACAATCTCTTGATATAATTAGACGATACTTAAAGTACCAGTTGGCCCAAAAAACATATATATTATATAATGAACAATAGCTAATCTGGCGCAGCCTTAGACTGAAATGTTAAACATTTGTTAAATACGGACCACTTTGTAAAATTTAAAATTATCACGGACTCCTGTTGAAAACTACTGTACGAAAATACTCATAAATTCAATAAAAAAATTGGACATATTTACTATGTTATTTTGATATCTAATTAATTTAATTTAGTATGATAGTCTAAAGGATGCTGTTGTTTGGATTTTGTATGATGAAGAAATAACAGTATAAATTACGTCAAGAAATATGAAATTATAATAAAAATATTGATATTAAGTTGAATAGCTCGGGTTCGATCCCCGACGGGGACAAGCATTTGTGTGATGAGCATAAATGTTTGTATTTCCGGGTTTGGGTGTTTATTATGTATGTAAAAGTATTTATATGTATTAGTATCGCTGACTAACACCCATAACACAAGCAAATAATTTGCTTACTTTTTGGTTAGATCAGTAAGTGTAATTTGTCCCGTGAATATTTATTTATTTTTATTTATATTTAATAGCTGTGGATCACTTTTTATATCATTAGATAGCAAATAAGTAGATGATTGTCCTGATGAAAAGATACGACTATCGTTTACGAGTATAAACACCAAAGATGTTACTGATGCGTCGCTATTCTTGTGGCGGAATTTTAACGCCACATCTATAAGTTTACCCGCTACCTTACCCACCAAACTGGAAAACGACAGTGACAAGCTCTGACATTATTGCAGCAGGAACACGTAATGTGGTGATCCCAGACCCGAGCGAAACATTGCAGACTACCACCTAGTAGCCAAGATAGTAGTGTCTTGCAAAGCCAATTGTTCGCCTCTTACAAATTGCCTGGCAGAACGGTAGATTGTCTATTCTTAAAGGGAACCTGGAACAACACGGAGTCCCTGGTTATCATATTACGGACCACTTGAAGATCCATTGTTCCCACTTTAAGAAACCCTTCCCTAGAGCAACACAAGCTTATAAGTGCATTCGTCGGTTAACCTAATTCTTTTTAAAGTCTAAACACTCACCAAAATATTTCATTACCTTTATTTGACATCAAATATATTGGTATTTCATTTTCCTCGTATTGAGCTCATAAAAATGCAAATAAGTTATTCATAAACCTTATTTCAATAGACTCGCACGATCAAAGGCAATTTCAAAGTCAATTATATTTAGGTTAGGAATTGGATAAATTCTCTTACACTTCCATTAACTTTGATGTTGTGGGGTTTACTGAATCCGTGATAATATTGAGTTACAAAATTCAAATTATGAGTTACAGATAAGCAGTTCATTTATATTCTTAGTGATCGTAGATGCAACGTTTATTAGATTTATCAGATCTGTTTAATATAAGAGATTTTTTGCTTCAAAGAAGCCGACAAAAGTACAGTGTTATCTCGAACGAAGGACATTTGCAGTCTAAATTGAATTTGATTTTATTTTTGGTCAAGTAAAAGTTGACTACATGGTTTGCTACTTGTCAGGTTCTACAGCCACATCCATAAGATAAGAGAAACAGCCTTCCAAGCCGAAACGTGGCAGACAAGCACTCTAATTATGGTGGCCGTAATATAATTAGGGTGGTAGTATAATCAAAGTCAAAGTCAAAGTCAAAGTCAAAGTCAAAACATTTTTATTCAAATTATCCTTTACAGGCACTTTTGACGAGTCAACATTTTTTGAGTTACTACCGGATCGGAAACGCGGCCACACACTGAGAAGATCCGGCGGAAGAAACTCAGCGGGCTTGTCTTTTTTTGTGCATATACATTTTTTTTAAACAATGTTATTACAATTACAATTACAATGTATTTATGAATAATATATTATAATTATTATGAGACTGCTATGAGGAGCAATTAATCCCATGCCTTATTATCATCCAAATATTCAGATATTTTATAGTAACCTTTTTTACAAAGTTTCGATTTGATACATTTTTTAAATTTGTGTATTGGTAGATCTTTAATAGCATTTGGAAGTTTATTGTAAAAGCGTATAGATTGCCCCATAAAAGAGTTACTTATTCTGTGGAGACGTGATACATGCAGAGCAAGATTGTTTTTGTTCCTTGTGTTTACATTATGTACATCACTATTTTTTTTAAATGAAGAAATATTTTTACGAATATACATCAAGTTTTCAAATATAAACTGTGATGGTACGGTTAAAATATTAATTTCTTTAAATTTTTCTTTTAGGGAAACTCGTGGACTGAGATTGTAAATAGCTCTTACAGCTCTTTTTTGTAAAACAAAGATTGTATTTATATCAGTGGAATTTCCCCATAGTAGAATCCCATAAGACATAATACTATGAAAATAACTAAAATACACAATTTTCGCAGTGTCTACGTCACTAATCTGTCTAATTTTTTTAACTGCAAATGCCGCTGAACTCAGTCTACTCGTTAATTTGTCGATATGTGGTCCCCACTGTAGTTTTTTATCTATCGTAATCCCTAAAAAGACAGTAGAGTCCACAAGATCCAATTTGTCCCCGTTAAGTTGTACATTGGTATCTATATGCCTTACATTAGGCGTTGAGAATCTAATACACTTGGTTTTATTTCCATTTAATAGGAGGTTGTTAACATTGAACCAGTGTACAACTTTTGAAATCGCAATGTTCACTTCGTCATACTTACCAACTCGTCTTTTCACTTTAAATAAAAGTGAAGTGTCATCCGCAAACAGTACGATTCCATGCCTATCACCAACAAAGAAGGGCAAGTCATTTATATATATCAAAAACAAAAACGGACCAAGAATGGATCCTTGTGGAACACCCATGGTGACAGTGGCACCGTTTGATCTTATTCCATTGATATCGACCCTCTGAGTTCTTCCATTCAAATACGAAGTCAGAAGATCGAGGGCCTTACCTCTAATGCCATAGTAGTGTAATTTCCTGATTAAAGTATTATGATGAACACAGTCAAATGCCTTAGATAAATCACAAAATACTCCAATTGCATCATGTGATTCCTCCCAGGCTTCATAGATTTTTTTCAATAATTCCACACCAGCATCTACGGTTGAGCGACCCTTTGTAAATCCAAATTGTTTAGGATGAAACAGTTCAAATTTGTTAAAATGTTTTAACATTTGATTAAGAATTATTTTTTCAAATATTTTACTCAGGGAAGGCAGAACCGAGATAGGTCGAAAGTTAGTGGGATCTGATTTACAGCCAGACTTAAATATTGGAATTACTCTTGAGAGTTTCATTAAATCAGGAAAAACACCATTTGTTATACAGCAGTTAAATATTACAGCTAAGTATGGAGCAATGATATTTATTACTGAGGCAATGATTTTAAGGGAATGGCCCCATAAATCTGTAGTTTTTTTAATTTCTAGTGTTTTGAAAGCATTTAATATATCTTTAGAATCAATAAAAGAAAATTCAAAATTTGATTCACACTTGTTGACACATTGCTTCAATAATAATTCCGCGGTACTGGCTGAAGAGCTTAGACTTTGGGTTGTTCTGATGGCCACATTAGAGAAGAATTTTTCAAATTCCTTAGCTACCTCCAAATATCCCGTAACATTGACTCCTTCTACATTTAATTGGTATTCTTCATCAAAAATACTAGTCTTGCCAATTTCACAATTTATGATGTTCCATGTTGCCTTTATTTTGTTAGAAGAGTGTTTTATCATATTTTTTATGTGTATTGACTTGGCAGCATTGCAAGCTCTTTTAAAAATCTTTGAATAATTTTTAACATACTCTTTGAATTCAGTACTATGATTAAAAGATTTTTCATAATATAAATCAAATAACCGATTCCTGCTTTTAAAAATTCCTGCAGTTGCCCACTCACTAAAACCTCTGCGTTTACTTACAGATATAGATTTTGGTGTAAATATTTGCCTATATTCTGTATCTATCAAATTAAAGAATGTATCATATAAATTATTTGGATTTTCTTGAAAGGGCATCTCAGGCAATTTTGCAGCTAAATTTTTTTTAAAACGTTCTAATCGACTACTATTTATAGGAACAAAAACAATTTCTTTTCTCTGAAGTTTATTTGGTACTCTCAAAAATTGAACTGATTGCCCAGTATGGTCTGAATCTAATGTATTTATAATTGAGCTATTTGTAGGTGTTATATTTGAAAATATGTTATCTATACAAGTAGCACTAGAGGCAGTTATTCTAGTTGGTTCATAGAAAATTTTGTGTAAATTATAAGATTTGAATAGATTTATAAACTTATGTGATAAAGAAGATTGTTCTAAAATATTAATGTTAAAATCTCCACAGATAACAATGTTCATCTTTGAATTTGAGGCTTTATACATAACCTCCTCCATTTTGTTAGAAAACTCTTCAAAAGCTGCACAAGGAGGCTTATATACACTTATTACAATAAATTGCTCGAACTCAATACAAGCAATCTCGATGACTCGTTCAACAGAAAGGCTCACAATATCTTTACGTTCTTTAAATTTAATTAGTTTGTTAACAATAATTAAAGAGCCACCATGTATCATCTTACTTCTGCTAAACGAGCTGCCAACTATGTGATTATTGAAGCTGAACATGATCTGATGACTTTTAAGCCAGTGTTCTGTTATACAAAGAATGTCCACGTTATTACAGTTCATGAACAACTCCAATTCCAAATCTTTACCCATCAGCCCTTGAATATTTTGGTGAACCAGGTTTAACCGACAGTTTAATTCTTTTTTATTATTAGCTGATGGTACATTTTCTTTACATTTGCCTTTATAACATACATATTGTGTATCAATGGCAATTTCGCTTACACTGAAATTTAAATGTCTATTAGTACCAAATAATGCGTTGCAAGAGGTTGGCTCCATTGTCTTAATTACTAATTTAAATTATGTGGAACATGTTCCATGCTCAAAGGAATGCTACTTAAATTACGTAGCTGCTCAATAGAAGCAGCTGTGTTAGCCAAGCATTTGGCTTTATTAGAAATATAAAAATATAGCGAAATTGCTATTTGTCTTTTATAGTAATTAGAAAGATAAAATTTATCTTTAGTTAAAAAGTATTTAATTTTAATAAATGAATTACAATCTATGAATTGAAATTTATCGTCATACAATGACATTGTTTGTAATCTAATATTGCACTTATATCTAATATTATTTTCAGTCTGTGGCAAACTGTTGCTATATGGTAATGCAAATAGAAGTATCTTTTCAACATTTAACATAGATAATTGTTTAAAATACTTTTTTACAATGTTTATATTGGCATTCCCTCTTCTCCCAGTACATAATATTAGTATAGTATTTTTGCTATAATTATTAGAAACAATTTTTTCAACAATATAAGAAAAGCTAGCATTTGGTATACAAAAGTTCGTTATTGGATAACCAAATGTTTCAGATAATATTTGTCCCATGTTTTTACCAATCTCATCACAATACATAATAATCCTTTTATTTTCCAAGTTGTGGTGATCTTTTATAGGTGAAGTAGCAGTACTGAAACTGACAGACAAACCCTCAGACTGAACTTGTGGCAAAGTTATGCAATTCAAAGATGGTGGTAAATGGTCTTGTGCAGTGGGTGACTTATGATGTAAATAATTATTGAACAAAGAGTTGCATCTCTCTTCATTATACTTACAAAGATCTACCAAACTATTCATAGCCAATATATGTTCTTTTATTTCCTTTTGTGCTAATTCATATTTTATTGTAATGTTCTGTAGAGAATTTTGTAAACTATTAATTTCAGTCTGTAAGTATAGTATGTCTGTTTCATACTTATTTAAAATACCTTTAGTTTTAATTAGGTTTTCTCTGCATAGCTTATATTTTTTTAAGATCAATTTATTCTTATGAATATTTTTTTGTGTTTTTCTTATTGTTTTATTTAATTTTATATATTTTATAAGTTTATTTTTACTAGAAAAGATTTTAGTATTTGTGTTCTTTATTGAATTGTTGTCATCGGTTAGATCAATTGTAACTATTGGGATAGAATTATGGGATTGAATGGATTTTTGAATAGAAGAAGTGGCTGAATTTGAGCAAGTGTTTTGCATTACTTCATCATACAGCAATTGGGTATGCGCTAGTCTGTTGTTCCAACTATCACACTCCATTTTATCAATTCTTTTTAGGTAGATTTCTAAAAAATCAATACGTTTTTAGGGTTCCAAAGTAAACTAAGAATCCGTATAGTTTCGCTATGTCCATCCGCAGTCTAGCTCAAAGATCCTTAGCAATAACATACATTACGTCGATTAAATGATAGTCACACATCGGTTAATAAAAGTGTTTATTAAATTGTAATTTAACTGGGTTTACATTAAGCTTAAATACTAAATATTCACGTGTATGCTGCGTGATAAAATCTGATAACGATGTTGCGATAAGATACCGATGGTATCAGTGCGCGATAAGTGTGAGCGTGTTCTAACGTGCCCTCGTTACATCACTCCCCTCTTCGAAAAAGGTGTTATACCTGATGCATCTGGTTGTGCCAGTGCAGCGTATGTGCCTTGAATGCTCAGGTCTGCGGTGAGTCGAGACGAGCAGAATATGCGTGGTCCTCGGTGAGTTGGGACGAGCAGAATATGCGTGGTCCTCGGTGAGTCGGGACGAGTGCGCTCCGCTGTGGTTCACAATGAGTCAGAACGAGCGGGACAGAGTTGCTACATGGAGATGCAGTGAACGTTGGCAGTTCGAAGTGGATTTCGGAAAGCGTAGATGAGGCGTAGCTTGTGAAGCTGACTGATAATGTTGGAAGCAGAAATAGATATCAGGAGGTGCTGATGGTCAGAAGGTTGTAGCGTGTTGTGGCTTCGGTAACGGTAAGGCGAGCGTAGCGTAGATTACCACCTTTGACTGCGCTAATTGTCGTTTCCCGATTTCTTCCAGGAACAGGGTTGGAAGTACTTCAATGCCTGACCTTTAAATTTGTTGTGATAATAACTTGTTGATGTAGCATTCTATGCGAACATAACCTAGATTTTGCATAAATTTGCTGCGTTGCTGTTTCTTTCTATTCTTCTATTTGCATTTTTGCTAAATGCGCATATATTTCACTCATTGTGCTACATTCTGTGTTTTTGGTTTAAAATAATCACGATCTCGATTAGCCTGTTGTTGTCGTAAATATTATCGGCAATTTTACATAGGTTTTATAGAGGCAGGGAGGAATCCGTGACCGCCAATACCGAGGTTAATGAAAGAGGATAATTGCTTCTACCTGAGCGAACCATAAGCGTCGATAATCTCTCCGAAAATCTGGTATTCTTGTTGTCGTTGATATCGCTGCGATTTCCGTGGATGTTGCTATTGCTGAAGGGCTTCTGCATGAAGTTAGCCCTGGGGTGTTCATCTTCCTTTTTGCTTGTTCACTGGTCGGTGGTCACCAATATTACGTCGATTAAATGACAGTCACACATCGGTTAATAAATGTGTTTATTAAACTGTAATTTAACTGGGTTTACATTAAGCTTAAATACTAGAGATTCACGTGTATGCTGCGTGATAAAATCTGATAACGATGTTGTGATACGATACCGATGGGATCTGTGCGCGATAAGTGTTATCGTGTTCTATCGTGCCCTTCTTACAACATACTTAGCTGTATTTAGACATGAATATAAATATTAATCACGGCAAAAAAAGGTAACATAAAATCTTAAAAACTATTCTTTAGAGTACTCTACATGTGAAGTGGGAATGTTAATTTTTTACCTCGTGTACCTAAAAGTATTGTAGGTTTGTAAAAACAATATTTTGATTATGGGGCACATTTGTTAAAAAATTAAGCTTTAAAGTGCTAATTTTTGCTAGAATCAAATGTGGGGGGTTATTTGACTATAAAAAAAATTGCAGCTAAAGGGTTGGTTTTGGGGCTCAGAAAAAAATCATGATAGTAGTAAATATAATGAAGTTGAAACAAAAACATATTGCGGCTTAGTAAGCTTCACAAGTTTTTGAGTAATAGTCAAACAACTAATAAAATGTACTTACAGAAGTTTTCATACCTTCATAATGTGTATAATAGGGCTTTGTTTCATACTACAAACATAGGTTAAACGTTCATAGTATGAAGCCCTCTTTTTGTCTGCATTATTGTGATGGACATTTGAAACCCTACATTGCGCATGACCCGACACGCACCGTACCATTTTTTTATAAGCAGATGATATTTTAAATACTAATTCGTAAATTATTCTGTCAAATTTAGGAAATCGCATATTTTTTTATGTTTAAGGTGTACCCCCGTGTTGGTCCGGGCTAAGTTGAAGAATAGGCCAACTGCCGTTCCACTCTCTTTACAGCTCTAGTTAGCTATTGTACTACTAAAGTTCTCTTGTAAGCGTCTTCAGAATTATAAGTGAATTAATAACTCAGTCAGAGTTATCTGTGAGATTAAAACCTGGATTTGGCATAGTACCTTGATTTTTAGTTGCACAGCAACTTGCATTGTAAATTTAAGCTAACATATGTATGTACTACTCGATTTTAAAGTGGTAAAATTAGCCGAATCACTCTGTTTAATTAGGTATCTAGTACTAAAATAAATTTCATCAAATCTGTTATCTCGCCAGGCAAACGGAGTAAATCGAACATCGTGTAAGTCCAGATACGTCGAAGAATAGGCCACTTCCAGTCTGACACGAAACTCATAAAAAGTGTAGGGTTGTCTGTATGAGTCACAACTACTGTTTGTCTGATTACTGTGTGTCAGTGTTTTACAGTGTTCTCGCTAGGGTTTGTTAGCACCGCCTTACCTTCGTGTTCTGTGTTCCGATTTAAATCAAGAATTATCCGGTGAATTTATGCATGTAGCAGACATTACACAACACTATGAATATATTTAGTGTATACTGCCTGTTAGGTAAGTCAACCTAAACCTTGAAGGGGGTAATAACTTATCTGATTCTCATTCCAAATAAATAAAAAAAACCTACCCTTAAATTTTAACCTAATTATTCAATAAATTCATAATTCATACGCACTAACACGTTCGCGCAAGTAACGCGCGTATCAATAGATAGATAAATAGGTAGTTACGTAAATACTGCCCATTTATGTGAATAACTATTTGTCTATTTATAGATATGTGCGTTACTTACGTGGACGTTTTGGTGCGTATTAATTATGAATTTTCTAAATAATTAGGTTAAAATTTAAGGGTATTTTTTAATTGTTATTTATTTGGAATGAGAACCAGATACCTTATTACATCCTTCAACGTTAAGGTCGACTTACCTAACACGCTGTATAGACGATTAATTTCTCTTTCTACCAGGAGAGCCACAAAGAAAGCAAACTAGTATGATATCTTATGATATAGAAAAAAAAACATATATATCACCTCAAATTAAATTAATTTGCCGAATAGATTGCTACTTTATTTGATAATTTTAAGTAGAATAGTATTTTAGTATAATATAGAAATCCATAATATGAATGATGAAAAAATGACAATTCAAGGTCAGGGTTCGATTGCATTAAACTATTTAAATACTTTTTAAATAAATTAAAAAATAGTAAAAGCCATTTAAGACATATTTAAATGATTTAGTGCTTCAAGCGGATCTAAAATATTGACTACACAAATGAAAACTTCTTCAAATAAAATACGAGAGATCTAAAGTCAATAAAAGATGGATCGTGACGATAGGACGCATTTGTACGCTTCAAGTGGCTTCATTGTGGATGTAGCTTATCTAGTAGCTTATAAACTTCTCCGTGTTCAGTTGCAATCTTGATGTTCATATTATCTTTTTAATTTAATTATCATTGAGGCAAATTTCTTTCATCTCTTAACTCATCAAAAACACTTTGAACGCCATTTAGTATATATGTATAAAATTAATCGTCTGTTTATAATGTCGAAATAAAACTTTTTACTAGGTGCATATGAATGGATGTATGTTCTGTCTATTTGTTCCAGCTAATCTGCCTGGAATTTCAGTGACAGATAGCTAATGTTATAAGAAGTTAATTGGGCTATTTTTACTTGAGAAACTGACTTGGAGCTCCGTACAAAAAAAAATTAAAGATGATCTAAATCCACACAGAAAAAGTCGCAGGCGCAGTTATTATATCTGATAGAAAAACCGGGCAAGTATGTGTCGGGTCAAGCGTGTGTTGGGTCCGTAATTAACAAAAACTGTTGCTGATTTATACAATTAACAACTCCACCTAAAAGGAATTTGTAAGTAAAATTTCGTATATTTGTCAAGTATTACTCGTTAACTTGAAAAGCTTTAGTCATGAGAGCTCTACTTTTGGCTATTATTTTTATATGTCCAGAACTAACTATTTAGTTAAATATGCATGATAGACATATGCAGATATGATGCAGTCAAGGGCAATTGTAATGCCCTATAAAACCATTTTTTTATTCGACCCGTACATCGAGCTAGTAATTTCATTATCTACAGCTGATCCACTCGACTAGCAGTCTGCCAAGGCCATTAAAAATCTATGGAAGTGAAAATACAGTTATTTTTATTGCAATTTGGAATGTTAGCATAGCCCGGGCTGCTACTAAGATTTTTCTATATGGAATAAGACCTAACTGTTTTTTTTTTACTTAAATCCGTTATTTGACTTTAGGATATAATAATGGTCTGTCAATCGGAGTTTCAATCAAGCCGAAAATAGGAATAGTAATATTCTGAAAATCGGGGTTTCTATCAAGCCGATAATAAAATCACAATAATAAAACTATATAAATGTTTACTTAAATCCAACCACATTTATTTTGGTCTCCACATCTAAATCCGTTCATGTTTTGCTTTACATTTGTTAGTCATGGTTAACTTGTACCGAACATTATAATTTCATTATGCGCAGCAATATCTCCTTCAAATATACTACAATAATGGCATCAATATATTTCCCTCGGATCCCAATCGGTATTCTACGAACAAACTCCCGCTTTTGATTTTAACACAACTTAATTCTATTGTATTCTGTTCGCTATCTATTCACTGCGTGTTGTCAGATGACATCGAACAATCAAATGATAACGATCTTTTCTTAGTATAGGTTACTTTATCGAAAGCCTGTCCAAAATCTAATATCATTTTGATGTGTGTCTAATGCAAGTTCTATTTTCTTTCTAGGCTTTTTATTATAGTTGTTTTTAGTCAGCAATGTATTTGATTTCAGCGATATAATATCTATATAATAGTTCTGAGTACAGGCTGATCAGAAGTTTGGATGCGGGTGTATACGAGTTATCTAGAGGAACATAAATTTAATTACAATTGCTCGATTGTAGATAAGGAGACTCGTTAGTGGACGACAATTTGTCGCATTGAGCTGTTGTTAGTTATAAATTTGTTTCGTATGTTTCTATTGAATCGATATTATGTTTGAATAAGCGGTGGAATTGCTTTTATAATATTTTGTACTGTCACAATTAAAAGTGCTGAACGCATAAAATAGGAACTGTAGTATATTTAAATAAGAATTGAAATATATTATATAATAAACAAAACCGGATATTTTTCATTTCATAGGATAATAAACAAGTAAATATTTCTCCTGATAGAAAAAGACAACCATCGCTGTAGATATCAAATATATTAACGACGAGAAAGAGAGAATTGCTATCTATATAGCACGGTTGGATTGCGACAAACATAAGTTTACCGGCTACGTCAATTCTCTAAACCGGAACACGACAGCGAAAAGCACCAACGCATTGCGGCAGAAATAGGTAAGGCAATGGCATACTTTTTTTAATGTATAAAGGAATAGGAAGATAAAGCATCAAAATAAAAAGTATTGTATAACAAGCAGATATTACAGGCATTGTAATCAAGGTAGGTGAACAAGGCAAGGGAAATTTTCGTCAATTTGTGCCATATCCTTGTCATTACCTTAAATAGCTCAACACTTGCCAAATCCGGCTAGTTTCTTCTTTATACAGTGTATGTATTTATATATTCAATCATAATAACACAACTGGTTCACAGATAATTTTAGTCTCTAAAGCATGGAAAATTGAATGAACTACAGAAATGAAATTTAAATGAAAAAATATCTCAATCAGTATTTCAGATACTGTTTCTTACCATTTTTATTTCTGAGTAACGATTAATTGTTATTCACAAACTGTGTTTGGTCTGGCTTTCGGAGCAGAAAATTATTAAATCAGCACAATCTAAAGACCATAGCAAATGTGATTCAATGAAAAAATGACCAAATTTTGCAGCCCTCCCTACTTGGCCGTTCTCGTAATATTTTACAATATCATTTGCGACGAATAATTTTGACTTTGCTACGATTGTGAATATTTAGCGCGGGTCATTGATGCAAGCTAAAATAGAAATTTCAAAAAAAAAACAAAGAAAAGTAAGACATTCAAGTGCTAATTGTTCAATTGTATCTCTCTTTTAAAACGAAAACCAACATGCAAAAGCAGGTGCCGTCGGGTAGCGCCCATATGCAATCCGACTCTTTTACCTCTTTATTTTAATTATTATTTATCTTTATGGTAAATAAAATAGTGTAAATTTCTTGTACAAAATCTCAATTTAACGATTGTACATTGCATTATGTCTCAAAACACTTAGTTGCGTAGACAAAAGCCGAATAACTTGTTTTATTGAGTCATGTGCTTAACGATTCATAACAGGACTTACAATTTATAACTTACAGTCCGCGAGATATGGCACATTTTTAAATGATATGAATAATGAAGTGAATAATAATATAATCAATTCAATTAAACTATCTGTTTTAGTTATTGCTGTTAAAAAATGACAATAGCTACATATTATAGCAAACGCTACGATAGATATCACGTCCCAACTTGGAAACTCACCAAACAATACCAAGTTGTGCATCACCATGTTGGAAATGATAAATTTTAAAATATAAATATTTGATTCTATAACTGTAAGAGTGACTATTTAGAAATTTTTAATGACATTCGATCTGTTGACTGAACAATGAAATTGGATTGGATATATTTGATGTTTTCAAAGGAATAGGACTATTACGTTGTGCTAGAATATTACATGGAATAAACTGCCAGTAACGCCATACTTGGCTGCTGGTGGTAATCTGAGAGACAGCCAAATCAAAGCTAGCAGCTTAGCGCGACCCGTGCCTATAGTCTGGTTGTATGTTCGGCGCAGGGTTGAACCTCGTTGACTTTATTACATAACGAACATTCAGATCACGTTTAGATCATTAATTTACATAAATTTTTCCAAACACTTTTTTTTTCGTATCTTGCAGTGAAATATATTTTTACTCTAACATAACCTTAATACACAATCTCTAACAGTCCTTTAACTGGGAAGGGAAAACCATCGCCTACGTATTAAACATGTTTATGCCAGCTTTATAAGTGACAAAGCACTTGGTATTGCAGCTGTTTATATGGCGATCACTTATCACTGGGGAGGCATACAAGTTAATATCCTCCTCTTTTATGCAGAAGCGACCACACGCACAAGTGTAACAGCTACCTTACTTTTCAAAACGGAAGGCCGCAGGAATATGCAAGATGGTATCCCAGTACCTAGACGAACTGTGACGCCATGTAGTCGCAATGATGGTGATAAAGGAGATTGATGAGATCGGCCTAAAAGAGCTACAAGAAAATAGCATCAACCGAAATGTACAATAAGCCCATATTAGAATTCAACAGAAATTTTTGATAGCAAGTAAATTTTAAGAAGGAATATAGTTAGAAGGTCATGAAACTAGTCAAACTTGTACGTTTTTTCTTAATTCTAAATCAAGCAAATATTTTTATATTATGCCAAATAGTAAACATTTTCTTTTATTTATGACTAACCAAACAAAAAGAAAAAACGGAGAATAGGTAAGACACAAAATTAAAAAAAAAACTTGCATAAAATGCAAAAAAAAAACTAAAGTATTTATTACTATAGTTGAAACTTGCAACACATAAGGCTGTATAAACTACTTTTAGCATCATCCTAAACAAACAAAAAAAGTGTCATTTATTTAATCTGTGAGCGAGTAAAAAATATTTTGTTGTAAACAAACGTTGTTTATCTTTTAACTTTTAAGTGAATAAAACCAAATAATATTGATGATGAGAGATACGAAAACGTATTATATCTATGTTGACGATATATTGTGACGTGAATGGCTTAAAATAGTAACTAATAATAATGAAGTCAAGTAATATTTATCTATGATGGTTTTTCGTGAATTTTAGCATTATAAAAAGTGTCCGTGATACGATTTATATTTCAGAAGAAATTAATAATATATTACAATACGATAGCCAACTGGTGTTTGAGGCCAACTTTGTATGCAACCTCATCATCCTCTCGTTCATCTTCATCATTCAACGATCTCGCAAGCAGGCAGATAGTCAATTCTTAAAAAAGAGACTTGAGTTTAAATAGTCAAAGTATCACCCTCATTGTCAACGATCACATTCATGGCTATCTGAAATGCTTTGTTTCCTAAATGTATATTGAATGGATGTAAATTGAAAAGATGGCAATTATATTGACAAACTGGTTCAATTTTGTTCCAGCTTAAGTAAAAATAAATAAATATTATCACGCCAGCGTTTCTATTCACGTGAAAAATTTCAATTGAATTAAAGCTTTTGGGGCTCTTTAACACATAAATACGATACAATATCACTTCCTGCTACGGCATTACATAATGTGTAAGAAAATATATAAGAGCCACAAACGGTTCAATTTGATTGAAGTTTTGTTACGTAACAGGGACAGTTTATTGCAGGCTAGCCATAGGCTAGCAGAGTAACAAAAGCTTTCTTTGTTTACCACGCTTTAGTGTCCCGTTATAAAATGGGTAACAAGCATTATCGTTATACCAGCAGCAAAATCGTTGCAAATTCTTTACTACAACGTAAGTCTGAGTGCGTTTTAGTATTCAGGCTGCAGTAGCAACCCTAAACGCAATAACACGCCGGTGTAGGGGTATTTGGCACGCACGCACCGCCCGGGGTCACACTCTGTGCGGCCTTCCGGTGCCCGCCGGCTTTGTCTTTATTTATGTAATCAAAGATAACTGACGGTACTGTAACGGCCGGTTTTTCAGTGGCTCGCTCCGGGGCAGTTTAGACTGGATATTTTTCGGTTCTTATGAAATATGTTTGAGCTGTATTACAATTTACACCGTAGTTTTTTCCAGAGATAAATAAATAAAAGCGTGAGAAAAACGAATAAAGTTTCCTCGTGTTGGTCCCGGGCTCCTTTGAAGAATAGACCAACTGCCATTCTGCCAGGCAGATCGTAAAAGGCGACCGATTGGCTATGGGAGTCACTACCATCGTGACTACTAGGTGGTAGAGTTCTGCATTGTCTCGCCCGGGTCTGGTACCACCGCCTTACCTATTCCTGCTGCAATAGCGTCAGTGCTTGTCGCTGTCGTGTTCCGGTTTGAAGGGTAAGGTAGCTGGTAAACTTATGCATGTGGCATTAGACCTCGCCACAAGAAAGCAACGCACCAATAACCTTTGGTGTCTATAGGCGATGGTCTATTCTTTCCATCAGGAGACCCATTTGCTTGTTTGATATCTTATGATATTAAAAAAAAATTGATTTATCTAATGTTATTTACTTCAGTAAAGTAATTATTGGAGAAGTGTTTCAATTTTTTTAATAAGATATCAAGCAATTCTTACCCCGTGTTGGTCTGGGTTCCCTTATAAACCATCTGCCGTTCTCCCAGGCAGTTTGTGAGAGAAGATTGGCTATGCGAGTCACTACTATCGTGACTACTACGTTGTAGTGGTAGTTTTGTAACGACCCGGTCTAATATCACCGCCTTACCTATACCTGCCGCAATAGCGTCAAATCTTATCACTATAATATTCCGGTTGGAAGGTATGAAGGTTAAAATATTTTTATATTATAAGACAGCAAATAAGCAGATGACTTTCCTGATGGAAAGAGACAACCATCGCCTATAGACTCTAAAGAAATTAAAGGTGCGTTGTCTATCCTTATGGCGGGGTTTTAATGCCAGATGCATAAGTTTACATTGTGACACAGCAGCATTGTGAGATCGTAGGTAAAAGGTAAAGAAAATCAATCGACACAAAGTTGCTTTGATGATGCGTTAAAACGCGAAACCGTTGGGTGGCAATAATAGTAGATAGATAGATGTGATTGTTCAAGCATCGCGTCGTAGGGACTTATTGAATTTTGTATGGAAATTAGGAAGGAAAAATAAAATATTATAATGTTTATCATTTTAACGGTGGGAAAAAAATGTAAAAAAACTGGCCAAGTGCGAGTCGGACTTACACACGAAAAGTTCTGTACTATCAAATATAAAAGAAAATCACATTTGTTGTACGTATACTTAAATATTTATCGATCGATTAAAAATTTGCTTAAAAATTGCGTTTGTTGTATATTTAATATTTACTTTATTTTTATTTATTTATTTTAAAAGGTAATATAACTATATGTTTTGCGAAAAATTTAAGCATCTACCTGTCTCCGTTAATAATATTGATTTTATAATTTTATAATTTTTTTTATTTTCTGTTATAGCGGCAACGGAAATACATAATCTGTGAAAATTTCAGCTTTCTAGCTATCACGGTTTATGAGATACAGCCTGGTGGCAGACAGACAGACGGCGGAGGCTTAGTAACAGGGTCCCGTTTTACATTTTTGAATACGGAACTCTAAAAAAACTGTGACATGGAATTACTGAATGAAGAGCGTCAGATTAAGGTGTGGTGGGTTAATGGCGAGCTAAAATTTACCTGTGGTCTAGTGGTCTGGTGTCAGTGTTGACAGCATGAGGTCCCGGGTTCGATTGCCGGGTCGGGGATTTAAAAAATGTGTTTTTATAGCTTTCTGAGGAAAACATTGTTGCCCGAGACTGGATTAGAGCCCAGTTGGCGATAAGCTTGCCACCTGTCACATTATGGTATTAAGTATTTTCGGCAAATTGTGGGTGCACTTGTTATACCTCTGCCTATCGCATCTAGGAAACGGGCATGAAGATACTTTTCTTTTGAAATTTAGAAAATCGGACGTTTGAATATAGAGAGGGTCACAAAGTTGCAAAGAAAACGTTGTCCGATATTCTCGAGCCCGCCTGAATTTTCTTTTATTTTGTAGAAAATTATTAGCAGATGAGTCGCCTGATAGAAAGAATCAACCATCGCCTATAGACACCAAAGATGTTAATGGTGCGTCGCTATCTTGTGGCGAGGTCTAATGCCACAAGCATAAGGCTACCTTACCCTCCAAACTCCGAACACGACAGTGATAAGCACTGACGCTATTGCGGCAGGAATAGGTAAGGCGGTGGTACCAGACCCGGGCGAGACAATGCAGAACTCTATCACCTAGTAGTCACGATGGTAGTAACTCCCATAGTCAATCGGTCGCTTTTTACGACCTACCTGGCAGAACGACAGTTGGTCTATTCTTCAAAGGAGCTCGGAACCAACACGTGGAAAAAATCCCAAAATCCCTTTTGGCACTCCCCTACAATAAATAAAATGGAGCAGACCAGTAAAAGAGCTATAAAGATTATATAAATACATGTTAAAAATTTCTTACGTTGGAAATCTTAAGAGGGCAGGAGAGTCGTCGCAATACTCTACCGCATTGTTCTACTGATATTATTAATGTGATAGTTTTTATGTTTGATATTTGTAACTCCATCGAATATCACACACAAGCGGCTTAACTGAACTAGGTAATGAATTATATGTGTGTTTTAGCAATCACTCCGTGCTGCACAAAATTAAAAAAAACTTAAAAACAACAAAGAAAAATTTCGACACGTAGGGATTTGAACCTACGACCTGAGCAATTCCATCGATTGTACTGATCGCTAGATATTCATCTGTATAAATACTAATAGACTAATATTCGACGGAATCAATCACATAGTAAAGAAGAATTTTGTCATGTTAAACAAGTCGACACTGGCTCAGATGATTAGAGCGTCCCGACTTGAGGGATAGTCGCAAGTTCAAATTCTCATGTCTCAAAATTTTCTTTGTTGTTTTTAAGATGGACTAATGAAATTCAGAATACAGATAGCCTATGTGGAGACTTAACAAATAAACCTTTTGACTTCGAAAAATATACTGCTGATCGTACGGCGGACAGCGGGGTGCAACTAGTAATACTATTAGATCAGCAGCCATTTGTACGTATTAAATTGGTTTTCTTAAGAGAGTATTTACACACCCGTATCCCCAAAAAGATAGGCAGAGCTACAGCAACAAGTGCACCCACGATTAACCGAATACCAGCACGTGGTTTTCTTAGTATCAAATAATTTACACTCTCATTAACTACTCACAATTAATTATATACTCTGTACATGTTCATCTTAAAATTAAATTTGTAACTTTGAATTATACATTACACATAGAACAAGAGCTTGCACAGCATTAGTTAGTTCAAGGAAATGTAACATTACATAAGGTCCTTTTGACGGGATTTAATTAAGTAACAGCAGTAGTGGCAGTAAAACGACATACTGACGAGGCCCGTGAAAGAAACTCATCGGACGGATATTGTTTCGTTGATTTTTGCAAGTATTTTCGTACATGCTTTTATATTTCTTTTGTTTCATGCATTAAAAATTGTTCATCAAAAATACTCTTATTTATTTTTTTATGTTTAAACATATTTCTGTTTATGTCAATTTTATTTCTTACCATTTTTAATGCTCACGTAATTATTTAACGGCGAATTCAGTATCAGATTTCCATGGATTTTCCCCGCATTAATGCAGGTGTTTTGTGTAGAATATACTTGCGTTACAGAACATATGAGTGAGGACTAATTGCGTCAGGAATACGTAAGTGGTGTTCTCACCGCAATCGTGTCGTTGATTGCTTCTGCCGGGCTTTGGTGTAAAGGGTGATGAACTCAGACATGTGGCATGATTTTTGCCACGCGGATAAAAACTCGTTAATGTGTAAGATATCTTTAATCGCAGGTAGTCCATTGATAAACTATCTTTTTGTTTAAAAAAAAATATCTCCTTGTTTAATATGCTAAAAACGGAATATATCAATAAAACTACTCATTTATTATATCATTAGGTAACAAACAAGCAGATGGCTCTCCTGATAGAAAGATAGACTACCGCTTATAAACACCATAGCGTAGCGACACATTGCTATCCATGTGACGGAATGGCAATGCTATATGCATAAGTCTATCGGCTATCATACCATCCAAACTGAAACACGACATCGACAATCAGTCAGAAATAGATAAGCCAGTAGCACTAAATACCCGGGCGAGACGTTGTGGAATTCTGCCACAATCAGTCGCCTTTTACAACCTGACTGGCAGAATGGCAGTTGATCTACCCCTTAAAGGAGCTCGGACCAATACAGAGAGAGACTCGTTTTATTTAAGAGTAGTAACATTTTCTACTATTTCTGTTCCTATATTAATTTACCAAATAGTCCAATAGACTTGTAAAACGCCTCATTGTTATTAAATTGATTACTAATGGTTACTGCTACGTGGGTGGTAATTATGATTGTTATTACGGATCGTTAATTATATGAACCTGGCGTTAAAGTTAGTCTGTAAATAAAATTCTTCTAGAATTTTACTCAATGTTATTTACATCACAATCTCAATATTATTTAAAATATAAATTAAAATAGTCGTCCCTAGTTTAAACTCATTTTGAGTAATTAACGTACTTTAAAAACGACCAATACTGGGTTCCTATGATCAACGATCCGTCATTCTTAGCAGTTATCGTGAGCAACCAATTTAATAATAACAAAGCTTTCCACAAGTTTCTAGGACCATTTGGTAATTTGACATTTATAGGATCAGTTATCGCTTACGCCTCGTAGGAAATGTTACTCGTAACTAAAATAAGACGTTTTATCGACATGGGAACCGGGTATAAGTAAGGGACAGTATCACAGACAGAGGATTCTGCACTACTGTAAATTATTAAACGCTACGTATGTACCTACATATAACATAATATGTGTTTTTGATACTCTAGCTGAACTATTTGTAGTTTTGTTAATTATTCATATTATTTATGTATGTATATGTCTTGCTATTATTAAGATCGGGCAAATAATACCGAAAAAAGCTCCTTGTTTGAAAAAACAACACTTTAATACTGAATTTTAGTTTGTTTTTATTAATTAGCTGTTAAGTTGGCCATAATAATACGCTTTATATAATTTTGAGAAACCCGCCCAAAAACATGTTTTGTATAAAAAACACCATTTAAATTTTACAAGTTTATTTGATGTCAATTATTTTTGTTTTCAGATCTACTTAATCAGAATGAAAGCCCCACAACAGATATTCGGACGGACGAAACGTGAAGTCTCTGTAGACCCCTTGATATGAAATTCTATTTAGTTTAATAATCTTTAATAGTTAAGTAAATTTTCAATCGCATTTCACAACATGAGAAAATTTTTAGTAATTGTTGATAAAGCTAATAAGAAATAAGAAGGTGAAAATTCAGTGTTTATTTGTTTTGTTTAAACTAATATAAAACACTATCACTGTATCCGGTCTTAAGCTTTGTAGTCTCAGAATTAAACATTTCTGATGGGATCAATCTGTAGCTCTTCCTATCTAATCCCAAACTGCAATTATCCAATCAAAAAGCCACCCTTACGCTAATAATATAAGGTTCTATTTTCTTACTAAACTCAAATTTGATGTCTGGAAGCACGATAAACTGGGAGATGGAGCTTGAAAACGACCACAATAACTTGATCCTAGGGTTACCAGCTAGTACGTCTCTGGTGTTCAGTTTTGTTTGTAGAGCGGGGGGATCGATAGTTCGCGGTGTACTGGTTTAGCGTAGTGAAGCTGTAATTGTGTGTAATTTGTGCGCACGAGATGCGGTGTGCCGTAGTTTCGCCTGGATCGCCAGGAATGCGGACCATTGTCGAGATCGTGTGCTTTTTATGACCTATGAGCTTCCAACATTTTATTAATATACTTGCTCTGTCCTTTCAGCTTGCCAGAATTTACCTGTAACAAGAAACACAATATTTTAAAAATACTGTAGATACCTTATTTAATATTATAACGCTAGTTACCGTGAGGGCTGAGCTAAGTAAACTTTACCCCGTAAAACATTCAGTTCTAATTAGATTTATAAATTTGCGAAATGACTGGTAATTCCCATTACATTTTAATGACTTATAACGTCTATTACTTATTTTTTGCAATAGACAGATTTAGAGGCACTGGGGTCTAACATTTCTAATATATACATGCTATAAGGTATTCATGTCAGACGGTGTATATATGAGAAGTTGAACATGCTAATCTGTACTTAAAGAAAGTATTTTAAAAAGTCACAAAGACTAATTCCAGAATTCTCACTGTAGCTTTATTTGTTGGTTTTATAGAAATAATAAAAAATCATTGATTCTTCTTCCTTATACGAACCTCAATAACTATTTTTTCCTGATTTGGAAATTAATTCTGTGATCGAGGCTAACGACGGTGCAAATATGTTAAATTAATAAATTATTCCTTATTGACACTGCTTTGGAGAGCTACAACAATGTTAAAAATAAACATTTGAATTTCTTTTTAATTGATAATATTGTGGTGGATTTTATTTTCTTCTTTGAAAATCATATTTTATGAAACCACCACCACAACAGGTAAATTCCTGTCGCAATAGCAACAATGCTTGTCATTGTCACGATCCGTTTTAACATGTTTGGTGTTTATAGGCGATAGCTTCTCTTGCCATCAAGCAAACCATTTGCTTGTTTGCTATCTTATGATATTAAAAAAAGTATATTTTCGTTTAAAGTAAAATTGATTGGTAATTAAAAGTAAATTTCAATTTATTAGAATCATTTTTAGCAGTGAACCACTATTAGCAGTCCACGAGCCTTCTAGAACACAATAATTTGAGCCAAGAACCTAATTACTAGTTAAAATAATTTTATTTTATACAATATGGTTCCCGGCCTCCTTTGAAGAATAGGCCAACTGCCGTTCTGCCAGGCAGGTCGTAAAAGGCGATCGATTGGCTATTGAGTCACTACCATCGTGGATACTAGGTGGTAGAGTTCTGCATTGTCTCGCCCGGGTCAGGTACCACCGCCTTACCTATTCCTGCCGCAATAGCGTCAGTGCTTGTCGCTGTCGTGTTCCGGTTTGGAGGGTAAGGTAGCCGGTAAACTTGTGCATGTGGCATTAGACCTCGCCACAAGATAGCAATGCACCATTAACATCTTTGGTGTCTATAGGCGATGGTTGACTCTTTCCATCAGAAGACCCATCTGCTTGTTTGCTATCTTATGATATAAAAAAAAGACTACAAAAATAGGGCGTTAAAATATTTTAAGAATTTATACAAAGTTTTTAAATATCCGAACTCACAGATATAAATAAATCGATATTTAATAAAATTCCTACATTTAACTCTTTCTTAATTACCAATTACGAGAACGTAAAAGCCCAATAAAGTCGAAATTCCTTTCTATAATTAAATTAACGATCGACATCTCTGTACTTTGACAAAGTTCTACGGTGGGAACTTTATCTTTTTGCCGTGACTCTCGCAAATTAAGCTCATTAAACTGAACGCTCTTATCTACGGTTTCAGAGTTATTCAATGAGTTGCCCCTAGTTGGCCTGGGCTAAGTTTTTCATCGCATCTCGTGTCTCCAGAATCCACGCCAAATTATAAGTAAAATATACTTTTTTTGACGTGGCGGAACTCTATCAATGTATTTAAAGCTTAAATAGCAAGCAATCAGATATTTCTCCTGATGGAAACAGGTAGCCATCACCTTCAAATATCGCGATACTGTCAGTACATTCTTTTCCTTTTAGCGGGGATGTAATTTTTATTCTTAAAACTAAAATATGACAATAACAAGCAAGTGATTTCCGCGTTGATTGGGGCACCTTTGATTCCTTTGAAGAATAGATCAACTATAGCAGGAGTGTCGATTTGTCATATTAGTGCCTTTTTGTCCACTTGAAATTTTAATCAATGTCCAAAAAAATATAATTTTAAATAATTATTTTATTAAATTTTCAAACTTTCTCACTTAAATGAATTAAATTAAAAATGACATTGTATACATATAGAATTATTTTATTAATTTTTTTGTCTTTATATGATTACAAACGGTGCAGTAGTTACAACCGGTGCTTCGTCCGATTATTCCACTAGGCATCTGACAACTACTGACTATGTAGTAGAATTCTGCAACGTCTCGCCCGAATTTTCTACCACGACCAGTTGTCCCGCCCGGGCCTGGTATATTTGGTGCCACAACCAGTTGTCCCGCCCGGGCCTGGTATATTTGGTGCCACGACCAGTTGTCCCGCCCGGGCCTGGTATATTTGGTGCCACAACCAGTTGTCCCGCCCGGGCCTGGTATATTTGGTGCCACGACCAGTTGTCCCGCCCGGGCCTGGCATATTTGGTGCCACGACCAACTGTCCGCCCGGACGTGGTATATTTGGTGCCAGTACCAGTTGTCCCGCCCGGGCCTGGTATATTTGGTACCACGACCAGTTGTCCCGCCCGGGCTTGGTATATTTGGTACCACGACCAGTTGTCCCGCCCGGGCCTGGTATATTTGGTGCCACGACCAGTTTTCCCGCCCGGGCCTTGTATATTTGGTGCCACGACCAGTTGTCCCGCCCGGGCTTGATATATTTGGTGCCACGACCAGTTGTCCCGCCCGGGCCTGGTATATTTGGTGCCGTGATCAGTTGTCCCGCCGGGCCTGGTATATTTGGTGACACGACCAGTTGTCCCGCCCGGGCTTGGTATATTTGGTGCCACGACCAGTTGTCCCGCCCGGGACTGGTATATTTGGTGCCACGACCAGTTGTCCCACCCGGGCCTGGTATATTTGGTGCCACGACCAGTTGTCCCACCCGGGCCTGGTATATTTGGTGCCACGGCCAGTTGTCCCACCCGGGCCTGGTATATTTGGTGCCACGACCAGTTGTCCCGCCCAGGCCTGGTATATTCTCGCCGCAATAGCATCGGTGCTTGTCGCTCGTGAGTTCCGAATTGAAGAGGTATAGTAGCAACGTACTATTGACATATTTAAGGCAAGTTTGTGAAACACGACTTAAATCTACAATCATATAACAAACTGTTAAAATTAACTACATGTTGATCCGTCAGTTTCTGGTACGCCCTTTTACGGATGATCAGGTAATTTTTCGTTAACAGTTGATATTTTTTTCGGATAACTACAAAATAATTGATAATCTGCAGTTATGCTAGCGATGAATTAACATAATATTGTTATCACAATAAACACCTTTTCTGAAACTCAAAATGAAGCATACCAGATGAATTAGCACCCACATTGACAAACTGTTGACATATTTTCAAAAAGATAATTCGAAAGCTCAGTCTTATGATAAACACAGATTAATTGCTTGTTAAAATTAATTTGCGTATCGAAAACCGGCCGTTAATGTCTATAAGCAATGATTGTCTCTTTATCAGGAGAATCATCTGTTTATTCGCTATTCTATGATATGTAAAAATAGTGATGGGAGTAACAGAAAATGTTGAGAGGGTAGTATCAAACCCGAGCGAGATGTAGCACAATTTTACCACCCGTTATTTATGATGATAATGTTCACACCGAGTTATTGAAAGGTAATTTTATAGCAGTTTTATATTTTAAAGTACGTAACCTCGCCTCTGTGGTCTACTGGACCAGTCTCGGTGTCAACCGCATGAGGTCCTGCGTTTGATTCCCGGGTCGAGCAATTCAAATATGTATTTTTTTCAGTTTTCTGATAAAAACAACATTGCCGGTACTGGATAAATGGCTGGTTGACGATAGGCTGGTTACCTATCACATTATAGGACTATGTATCTTCGGCTAATCGTGGGTGCACTTGTTGTACCTCTGCCTAACCCTTTACCTTACCTAACCCGATACGGGCGTGAAGAGACTTTTATATAACGTTAGTAGTCAAACTTATCTAATAAAAAAGTTACAAAATTTAATTATCTACACTAAAAGTTACGGACATATAATCAGAAAGGGTTTTTACGCAAAATGGCGGCACTTCCGCTCTCCCAATTTGTAAGTATTATCAACCGATTTCCCAAAAGGCAACGGTTATAAAGTCGGCTGTTTTTTATAATTGATACCTCAGAACTCGGTCATTTGTGAACCGATTTTGAAAATTATTTTTTGTTTGGAAGGGTATACTTTTCATGTGGTTCCATTTTAATTTGGTGAAAGGTTCCGGAGCAAATGAAAAGTTGGTTGTTACAGTTTTACTGGGTTACAAAATTATGTGAATTTATATTTAGTACGTCATACTGAAAAACTATCTACAAAATATAATTCCTGCAATTTAGTGCATTATGGACAAAAGTAACGGAAATTTTGTATGGTTTTGTACTTTATAAACATTGAATCACGATTCCAGTTATACAAGATATTGAAACTTGTAGTAGGGAGCCCAAGAGGGGATTTTGGTATTTACTCGAGCGCGTCAGATTAACATAGGAGGGGGTACCTCGCATACTGTTAAGGCTCCCCACCAAATAGAAGCCCTTTCTGTAGAGGGGGGTAAGTATGGCAGAAAAAAACAAAATTAAGATAACTTTAGCTTGTGGAAATTGTCAGATTATATTTTTTTCGTTATTCTTACATCATTTCCTATATAATAGAAGAGAATTCAGACGCGATCGAAAATGTCAACACAACGTTTTCTCTGCAACTTTGTGACCCTCCCACTCCCCTACGCTACACTTGAATCGGCAGATTTTCTAAATTTTAGGTGGAAATTAATCCGCCATACCTTAATCTGACGCGATTTAGTGTTACTATGGCACAGATTTTTTTTTAAATTTTTTTTTTATCTGTAGTTTTTTTCCCCACCATTAAAATGAAAAACTTTATATAACCTTTTATTTTTCCTATAATTTAATCTACATAATTCAATAGGTTCCAACGACGCTCGAGTAACTACCCATTTAGCATCGTGGGCTCCCCTACTATTGGCTGTTGTAGGTTTACTGCGTTTAACTTATCCAAACTAATATTCAACTATCTCAATTTCATCATCGGACATCGGGGCAAAATTCAAAGATCCATCCTTATCACCTCGATGTCTGGAAATCCACAACCGTGCGATTCTCTTCTTCTTACCACGCACTACTCCTCTGTGGAATCAATTACCATCAGGTGAGCCTCCTGCCCGTATTGCCCCTTTTTTCTATAATATATATATATATATATATATATATATATACATACACTTAGAGGTATTAGAAGTAACAAAATATTTTATTAAAAGAATGCGAGCGAAATATGAAAGCCAGTAACCAATATTAGTTTAATCACAGTAAAACTGCAGCAACCGGCTTCCCATTTCCTGCATCTATGGAACCAGTCCACACAATTAAAATGGAACCAAACGGGGAATATATACTCCCAAACAAAAATAAGTATTTACTATTCTGTACTGTAGTCTATATTATTAATCTATATATATACACATACACTTAGAGGTATTAGAAGTAACAAAATATTTTATTAAAAGAATGCGAGCGAAATATGAAAGCCAGTAACCAATATTAGTTTAATCACAGTAAAACTGCAGCAACCGGCTTCCCATTTCCTGCATCTATAGAACCAGTCCACACAATTAAAATGGAACCAAACGGGGAATATATACTCCCAAACAAAAATAAGTATTTACTATACTGTACTGTAGTCTATATTATTAATCAATACTTATTATTAATGTGAAAGTTTGGATGTTTGGATGTGTGGATGGACGTTTGTTTCTCAATCACGCAAAAACGGCTAAATTGATTTGGATTAAATTTGGCACACATGTAGATGATGACCTGGAATAGCACACAGGAAATGAGTTGTTCCTGAATTGAGGAGGATGAGGAGGTTCCAAAAAATGAGGATTTACGAGAAACTTTTATTATGCAGGGTGTAGCTAGATTGTAAATGTATAAGTTAGGCTGTAAGGATGAATGTATAGATGGATACGTGTTTGTTACTCAATCAAGCAAAACCTACTTAACGGGTTTGGATGAAATTCGGTACACAGATAAATGACGGCCTGGACTAGCACATAAATTACTTTTTATCCTGGAAAAATAGTTGTTCCCGCGGATTCACTAAAAGCTTTTATAATGCAGCTGCAGCTAGTGTTCTAACTGCGAAAGTTAAGATGCTTGAATGTTTGTTACTCAATAAAGTAGATATAGCTTGACTGATTCGGATGAAATTTGGCATACAGGTAGATGATGACCTAGAATAGCAAATAGAATTCTTTTTATCGTGGAAAAATTAGTTGTTGTTGCAGATAATTATAGGAATAAAGCAACGAAAACCCTCGCGCTATTGCGCATTTCGTAAGAGCTTTGGTTGAATTCAATCAGTTTTGATTTATAAAAACAATTAACAAATAACTCAGCACCTACGTGAAAATATCTGATGTCGTTTGAAACTTTTGAATTGAAACCTTAATTCATAACGTGACCAGCTCCCCGGTTCAGTGCTCGCGGGCGCAGGGGCGGGGGCGGGGGTGGGCCGAAACGAGAAAATTTTAAGTAGATTTCACGCAGCTCACAAATCGTGATCTTTATGAGGAAAAAGTTTAAAAATAAAGTATTTCCCTTAATTTTACGAAGCAAAAATATATGTAAGGCGCTTTGTGGTATTGTTAAGCTTCGTAAATGGTTATTATGAGCGAACCAGAATTTAATACACAGTTCGAAACGATATTTTTACGGTTATATTTCGGACTCTCATTAAAAATACGCCATGCTGCCAGGTAGACCGTAAGATACGATTTCTTCTGTTTCTCCTATCGTATCGCATACATTATCGTAGTATCTCACTGTATGGTTTATGCCATACACTATATAGTGAAGATCTGCGACAATTCTCCCAAATAAAATATTGTAAAAGAATGCCTGCAAATTTTTATTGGAATAAAATAGTTATATTAGTAAGTAAGTACTTGTTGGACCTAGTGCAATATAGGGTTCCGTAGTTGCTACATTATTTAATACTATGAGTATTAAGCCTTTTCAACACTAATTGCGGATATATAGGCTTTTACTTATCTAAATACATTTAATTAATTTGTCGACTATTACTCGTAAGATTGTAAAATTTATTTAAGTTTATTGATTGATAGTTTTTCTTTTAACATAGTTAAATATTCTACTATTACCGAGAATTTTTCCACACATTTCGAAACAATCATTTAACTGGCACGGGAAGAACACACTTGCCTCTAACAAAACTTAGCAGTTTGAAGCTTAATAATCCTGAAATGGATCTTTTAATCGAAAAATTGAAGAGTTAGCAAAAGATCTTTGCATTGCTTACTCTCCGGAGCAGGAAGGTGTTGGTATACCATCAGCAGAAAATAAGCTACCACTTAAATTTTCTTAGTCAGATTCTCATGAGCTTATAATCAACTATACCAACTGTTATATAATTGTTGCCACGGTTGAAATCCGAATTGTATGTAACAAAATATAATTCAAGTTTTTGAAAAATTTTAATGAAAATATATTTTATAAGAAAATTGAATCGTAAACTTTTGAATTCCAGAAAATACAAATGTGTTTACGGGCTCCCAACGACGCGTGGCGACATAAAAGACTCTTTCACACAAAATATGATATATCGAATGTCTTCAAAGCGGAATCGACTTTACTTCCTTCACACACCATTGCCGAAGAAACGAATTCACGTTTCTATTTTTGTGACTTAGCAATGTTTTACTCGTATATTGCATCGCTGAGAAATTAAGGTGTATGCACACTAGTCGGAGCACTGCGAACATGAACTGTAAATATAATTTAACCGAGATTGATTAAATTTATAGAAGTTACAAAGATAAGTGTGCTTAAAATACAAAGAATCTCCCGCGAGTAGATTGAATTGTCAACGTTAAAGTTTTTATATAAATTTTCGTCCTTCCATTTGTTACTTTCAGACCCTTACGGACGGATTTAAAAAAAAAATTAACCTGGGTTTTCAACTGTCTCTACCCTAAACTTCATCAAAATCAGTCCAGTGGGTTAGCCGCGAAAGCACAACAGACAAAGAGATAAATAGATAGAAATTGCATTTGGATTTTAATCCAAACTAATATTATTATCTTGATAGAAAGAGACAACCATCGCTGGGTTGGTAAACCCACATGTATAAGTTACCCGGCTACCGTACCCACTAATCTGGGACCAAGTGTTAACGTTATTGTGGCAGGAATAAGTTTTTTTTTTATAGAAGAGGGGGCAAACGAGCAAGAGGTGCACCTGATGGTAAGTGATCACCGCCGCCCATGGAAATCTGCAATACCAGAGGACTTGCAGTTGCGTTGCCGGCCTTTTAAGAATGAGTAAGCTCTTTTCTTGAAGGTCCCTATGTCGTATCCGTTCAGAAATACCCCTGCCGATAATTGATTCCACAACAGAGTAGTGCGAGGCAAAAAGTGTCGGGAGAAACGCACAGTTGTGGATTTCCAGACATCGAGATGGTAAGGATGGAACTTTAAATTTTGACGCGATGTCCGATGGTGGAATTCGGCGGCAGGAATTATTCCAAACAACTCGTCGGAACACTCCCCATGATAAAGACGATAGAAGACACAGAGTGAACCTACATCTCTGCGTAATGCCAAAGAGTCGAGGTGTCCCGAAATAGCCTGGTCGTCAACGATTCGAACCGCTCTACGCTGTATGCGATCAAGAGGAAGAAGCTGGTATTGGGGAGCTCCGGCCCAGGGATGAGAACAGTACTCCATGTGAGGCCGAATCTGTGCCTTATAAAGTTGAAGGCGATGGGCCGGCAGCAAGTACTGTCTCGCTCTACTGAGCACACCGAGCTTTTTGGAGGCTAATTTAGCCTTGCCTTCCAAATGACTGCGAAACTGAACGTAATTCGATATGTCGACTCCCAGGATTCCGACACTAGCTGAGGCTGTCAGGAGAGTATCCCCAAATCGAGGTGATACGACAAAGGGTGTCTTTTTAGCGGTGAACACGCAAAGCTGTGTCTTTTTGGGATTAAAAGTGACCAGGTTTTGACGACCCCATTCAGAGACATCGGTAAGTCGATTCTCGACTTCAGACACAAGCTTGTTTCGGCACTCTTCGACGTGTTCCCGAGAAATACCGCTTCGGCCGGAGTATGTAGCATCACCAGTACTGTCATCCGCATAGCAATGTATGTTGCGAATTCGCATCATGTCATTGATATGCAGAAGAAACAGAGTCGGTGATAGCACGCAGCCTTGGGGAACACCAGCATTGACAGATTTAAAGTCGGAGTACGTACCGTCGACAACGACCTTGATGCTCCGATCAGCCAAAAAATTGGTGATCCACTTGCATAATTTCTCGGGAAGCCCATAGGAAGGCAGCTTCGCGAGAAGCGCTTTGTGCCATACCCGATCAAAGGTCTTCGCTATGGCCAAACTAACTGCCAACGCCTCCCGCTTGGACTCAACTGCTTCCGCCCACCGATGAGTTAGGTATACTAGAAGGTCACCAGCTGAACGGCCGCGACGGAAACCGTACTAACGGTCGCTAATCAGCTGATGATCTTCTAAATACTTGAGGAGCTGAGAGTTGATGATCGTCTCCATAATTTTGGAGAACAAGGAGGTTATGGCTATGAGCCGATAGTTAGACGGATTAGAGTGATCTCCTTTTTTAGGGATGGGATGAACCAAAGCTGTCTTCCATGAATTCTGTACCACGCCAAGTGAGTAGGAGAGCCGGAATAGGCGTGTTAATACTGGCGCCAACTCTGGAGCACACACTTTTAGCACGATCGGAGGGATGCTATCCGGCCCACTCGACTTGAGGATGTCCAAAGAAAGTAGTGCTATACGCACACATGATGATGATGATGCCGAAATTGTAGTTCTGGCATGGAACTATCACACTGCGGGATGGTAGGCGGTGCGTTCCCTTGGTCATCCAGAGTTGAGATGGCCGCAAAGAAGGAGCCCAGGAGATCGGCCTTCTCCTTTGCGGTATGGGCCAAAGAGTCATCGTCTCCGTGCAAAGATGGAAGAGAGGGTTGTGAAAAATTCCCTAAGACAGCCTTGACGAGAGATCAGAACGCACGGGTCCCTGAAGGAAGGCGAACTAATTTCTCGCCAATTCTGCCTATGTGTTCAGATTTTGCCTTGGCGATAGCTCTTTTGACGTGCCTCGAGGCGGAATTGTACTCCTAACGTAATATGCTGTTTTTTTTCATCACAAGATGCGGACGCAGCAGCCCAAGCCCGGTAACACTCCTGCTTTCGGCGTGAAGCCGTTTTACAAGAGCGACCAAATCAAGGCTGAGACTTACCACCAATTGGTACCGCAGAAAATGGAATGAAAAGTTCCATGCCCTGCAGCACCACATCGGCAATAGAGTTAGCGACTACACTCAAATCATCCAGCAGGAAGCACAACCGCCCCCATGGGTAGGACGCAAAAATGTAGCCTAAACAAAAATTTTATAATACCTTATGCTCTAAAATGAATTATGAGGATAAAACACTGAAAATATTGCAACAGGACAGGATAAGACGGTGGTATCAAATCCGGGCGATAAGTTGCAGAACTGTATCACGGAGTACGTATGTATTTACATTTTATTTTAAATTTTATAAGACAGCAAACACGCCGATCAGACTCCTGATGGAAAGAGTTAACCATCGCCTATAGACACCAAAGGTGTTAATTGTGCGTTTTTATCTTTTGGCCAGGTCTTATGCCACATGCATAAGTTTACCGGACACCTTACCCTCCAAACCGAAACACGACAGTGACTAGTACTGACGCTATTGCGGCAGGAATAGGTAAGGCGGTGGTACCAGACTCGGGCGAGACAATGCAGAACTCTATCGCCTAATGGCCACGATGTTAGTGACTCGTGTAACCAATCGGTCACCGTTTGCGACCTGCCTGGCAGAACAGCAGTTGGCCTATTCTTCAAAGGAGCCCGAGACCGACACGGGGAAAATAACACAATAAGAAAGAAAGAAATAATATTTACTTATAATTTATACTTTCCATCGTCGGCACTTGGTGAAATATTTACTTAGATACAAATATATGGTGTGGTCTAGTGGTACAGCGTTGGCGTTGACCACATGAGGTCCCGGGTTCGATTCCCGGGTTGGGCACTTAAAAAATGTGTTTTTTCAGTTTTCTGATAAACACAATGTTGCCCGGGATTGGAAAGTGCCCGATTGGCGATAGGCTTGCCACCTATCACATTTGTGGGACCAAGTATCTTCGGCTAATCGTGGATGCCCTTGTTGTTACTCTGCCTACCCCTTCGGGGATACGGGCGTGAAGATACAAATATATTATTATGTATATGGCGCGCAAATGTTTGAAAATTATCATTTATATTCTTATTCGTCAAAAACGTATACACTAATTATTTTTACATATCTGCTATTTACATTATTTCAAATAAAATTAGTAAAATTATTTTTCTTTTTATTAAAAGTATATATTGTAGAATAATAATAATAATTTTGTTTATAACTAGCTATGCCCGTGAATTCGTCCGCGTGAAAATATTCTAAAATAGCCTAAGTTACTCTTTATTACCGTGGTTTAAAAGATAGGTAGTCCCGGGGTTTCACCCGTATAGTTCCCGTTTCCGTGGGATTTCCGGGATAAAAACTATCATATGTCCTTTCTCGGATCTCAAACTATCTTTGTACCACATTTCATCCAAATGGGTTCAGTGGTTTAGGTGTGAAGAAGAGACAGACAGACAGAGTTACTTTAGCATTTATAATATTATAGTATATAGTAAGAATTTGAGTTATTTCTTGTCCTCAATATGGACGTAAATATAATACGTGCGTATGCATCTAAATGTACATATTGTTTGCATTGTATTCGAGCACTTACTGAAGCATACCTGTGTGATATAACCTTAAACATTTTTGCTGTTTTCAAACGTCTCTGTGATGCATTTCTAGGAATTGTGTACATCGATTTTGCGTGAGTGCTGGGTATCTGTTACAAGCTCGTAACGTATAGTTTTTGTTTCTTTTCGAAAAATACAAGACAAAAATACAGTATAGTGTTCAGATGCACACAATAAAATCAAAGATAAGTATGCAATTTTTCATTGTGATATTGTGAATCACTTCGCGTTTTTAGACGTTTTTAGACAATATAGATAAGTGAAAACTTTTAGAGTGTTTGTACGATGTTGTCTGTACCGTACTGGAAACGAAAAAAAATAATATCATTGCCTTAAAATTGCTGATACCAACAGATATCTTCTCTACTGCGTTTACCAATCCTTTGTTCCTATTCAATCTTTAACAAATTACACTTGAAAATTATTAATTTTAGGATATTAGCATAATATCACTTACATGTTCCGCGTTGACAGGCGATTGTTGTATCTTCAATTATACCGCTAGCGTCCGTTGTGAACGTGTAAAAATATGTAAAGTATAAAAATTTGCCAATGTATAAGATTTTCCACCAAATTTGCGGAACTAAATATAAATTTTTAAAGATACATCTATTTTTTTGTCACTGATGTAGCAAATTATTAAACGAACGTATTATTTCGGTACTATTATTTTAGTACATTACGCAAGATTAAAAGCTAATTACGTATATTATTTAAAAATATCAGAAGAAAATATACAGGTTGTAAAAAAAACCTGTCCGATATGAAAGATGTATATATGTAAGTCAACAATTATTATAATGAAAAAAATATATATATAATTTTAAAGTGCCTCATTTTAAAAACCTGTCCGATATGAAAGAGGTATATAGGTAAGTCAACAATTATTATAATAAAAATATATATATATAATTTTAAAGTGCCTCATTTTAAAAACCTGTCCGATATGAAAGAGGTATATAGGTAAGTCAACAATTATTATAATAAAAAAATATATATATAATTTTAAAGTGCCTCATTTTAATACTAAATTTAAAGAACTTCCCCTTAAATTACGCATTACAAGCAAGTACCTACTTTGAATATTTATATATTAATATTCATAAAATAATGACACAGATATAAAATCAGCAGTATTTTATTCAATAAAACTTTTTACAAGTTATTTTGACACGTCAACATATTTTTTAAAAACTACTACCGGATCGGAAACGCGGCCACACACTAAGAAGATCCGATATGTTTGTATTAAGCTATTCAATAAGGCTTTTGACGATCGGACAGGGCTTTATTTACACACTGTATAGATAACTAATATCGCTAGTAGTAAATACAACTGATTCAAGCGTTACTTTACGGAAATCCAATAACTTAAAAAGCATATTCACGTAATTTAATTTGCAACTTTTAGCAAACTGTTATGTCTAACTTTTGTACTGCTACCAAAACAAAATAAATAGGGTAAGATATGAAAGAACACACAAGTTTTGAAATAGACCCAACAAATTTTTTCGTTCGACGCAGATTTAAACACGAGATATTATACACAAGAGCAATCTATATTATCAAAAAAAAATGCACATCCATAGATCTTTTCAAATTTTACTACGATTTAACCTAAATGGTTTTAATAGAAACAGTTTAATTGCTACATTAAATTGGCATTCATTCTGAAAAGTGTATTCATTCTGAAAATGTTGTATTACGTGAGATTATGTCGACTGTCCTATTAACAGATGTATTTTGATTATCATATTAATTATTGTGGTTTACCGGCCATTACTGAAAACTGAAATTCAAGACTTACGTAAATAAAGAAAATCACTTCTTGTTATTTTTATTATATAGCGGTTAAATAGTATGAAAATGAAAAGTATTTGAAAAAATGTGTTTTTTTGTTATATCATAAGAAAATAAACAGACAGATGCGTCTCCTGATGGAAAGAGTCAACCATCGCCTACAGACGCCAAAGATGTTAATGGTGCGTTTTTATCTTGTGGCGAGGTCTAATGCCACATGCATAAGTTTACCGACTAACTTACCCTCCAAACCGAAACACGACAGTGACAAGCGCTATCGCTATTGCGGCAGGAATAGATAAGGCGGTGGTACCAGACCCGGACGAGACAATGCAGAACTCTACCACCTAGTATCCACGATGGCAGTGACTTGCATAGCCAAAAGGTCGAAATCTACGACGTGCCTGGCAGAACGGCAGTTGGTCTATTCTTCAAAGGAGCCCGGGACTAACACGTGGTTCATCTGACTTTTAAAGAATACACTATTTGGCTTCTTGACAGACAGCTCTCAAGCTGGTTAAGGTTAACAAAATGTTAACCTTAACCAGCTACTGTAAAAAAAACCTGCCAAAGTGACATTGAGTTGTCCAGCATCTTGCTCAAGTATTTTACCATTTCTCTGCCTGATCCTGTCACCATGATTTCAATGCTTGTAACTTACCTATTTCAGCTTGGTGGACGGGATAGCTGGCAAAAATACGCTTGTGACAGTATCATTAGCAATTTCGGTGTGCATATATTAATTGACGAGGGATTTCTATTAACATCAGGAAAGATGCCTTCTGGTTTGATATCTTATAGTAAATAAGGAAATTCAAAGCAGTTTCTATTTGATTTAGATTTTACCTTGATTCATCGGTTTGTCACTTGGAAAAGACTGGTGATGTATATCAGCAGATTAACAGCCGACTCTGAATCCTAACATTTTTTGGAGTAAAAAAAAACAGGAAACGCTTTTTGTTAGCTAGTAATTCGATAGCTTGTGATCGCAACCGGCCATGTTAACAGTTAAACATTCTCAGATAATACACCCAGTGGACCTAATAATATGTAATATTGTATGTTGCAATTCAAACATAACTGACTATAATTAGCCTGTAAATGGTATAATTGATATCGATTGTCAAGTAAATTACCTTCCGTTGGCAATGCAACTGAGATTATTATTTGAAATAGCTATATTTATCTATTAGCCAACATAAAACAAGTGGACCATAAATTTTTTGTAGTTAAAATATAGAAACAAACAAATCTATCTAGCTGTTTCAAAAATATTAACAAATCTTCAAACAGACAAATATATTTGGGATTATCGTCGTTGTACGAATATTTGAGATCGCTCGTTGTACTATTTTATATATTCTAATAACCAGGCAAATTGTACTTCTAGTGATAAAAGAAAGTGATATCAAAGATGTTAATTATATTACAGTATTATTATTTCGGTATCAAAGAATTCAGAGAATTGCTCAAATGTTCGATGGTAGATGTGTATTACTTACAACTAATCCTATCACTGCTGTATACAAAGTGCCGGAAACCATGTCGTCTTAATACATACAACATCTTATAAATAAAATATTTTTAGACCATACACAAAATTTTCACCAAGAAAACACAAATTAAACAGAGAATACAAGTATTTTTTAAATGTTTTAGTATATTCTGTGTACTTAACGTTCCATGTTGCTTGAGTCATTCACCAAAAATTTAGTTCTACTGAATTAGGATTGTAGTTCGTTTATTCATAATCGCGTTCTATGCCACGTACGTTATGATATTGTGATTCATTCAATTAAAATCTAATACTACACCAGCTCAGATGATGGTACAGTTAATTATAACTTTTATATGACATAACAGAGTAGTATGTTAGATTTTTTAACGTAAAAATAATTATTTTATTATTTCGAAGAATTTATACGGACTAGTGGAATCCGTATATAAAATTAAATTGAAATTGTCAAATGCACCATGTATAGGAATAAAGATAAAGTAATTTGGTTCGTTGGGTTAAACTAAAATACGTTACATGGTGTAAAGAAAGTTGTAGAAAAAGTATATAATATTTAAATAGAAATTGAGAAATTGATCCGGTTTGGAACGTTTTGTGCACTCTTTTATTATGTGACTTTTGCATTACTACTGAACAAGAAAAGTGGTAAACATTAAATAAACTCACCGAAAGACTTAACCATGCCATACTAACCAACAACAAACAGCTTGCAGACTGCTTTAACTCTTATAAAGTAAATCTTAATTCAATTTTTTTTTTCCTCTACTCATACTTAATTAAAACCATACTGGTTTTTGCAATAAGGATAACAGTAATGGGAATTAGGTAAGCTTCCTGCTTTATATTCATCATGTCACAGAATTCGGAACATACGCTAAAAGTTTAAAATGTTATTTAATTGTAATACAAAAGATTAAAATCTTCGAAACTAAATAGTGACTTTTTTAGAAGAATTGTCCAGATTATTGCGTTAATTATTATCGATTAAAACCGATACGGATGCAACACTTAATAATAGTTATATGACAATGTCAGGCGATAACAAAGATTATACGTTGATATTTTACTCATGTAATGGGATATCCCCAAATACACGCTGTCATATGAATCACATATCCTTCATAAAACCGATGAGAAAAAAGTTATAAGCGATAAAATAATGGCGGCGATGAAAAAGTTGTGTAAACACAATCGGGCGCGGTACGTTTTCAGTAAATCAAACAATTCCCACAAGTTATCTGTTCTTTGGACTCAAGGGGATAAGCGCTAGGGTTAACAGTAGGAAAATGTGTATAATACTCGCAGCAGAAAATAATGTAATTAGCGCAATTACATGATTGTTCGTAATTTATCTAAGTCCTAGCAGAAATTGTGAGCACAATTTCTCCTATCACACATCCACATCTGAAACACGCGTAAGCGAAGTTACCAATTATGTTAAGGCCATACGTCAAGGCAAAATCGTAAATAGACCCCCTTGCTGATTTACAGTGCGTGAATAAAGCCATTCGGCGTGGTAGGCATTAAAATCGCCTATAATTGAGATCTCCGCGGATGGAGCGTTTCTACAGTCGTTTGTAGGTGCTCAACTGTCGATTTTAGTAATTTCGCTATAGGACCTATAAAGGCATGCGTAGATACGTGGATGATCGTCGCAAACTACGCGTAACCAGAAGATGGATAGGCCCTGACCTCTAAGTTTGCCGTGGCGCTGCTAACAGATATCTTCTCTGATGTATCTGTGTCTCTGTCAAAAGAACAAGGCTGGCTTCGACGTCCGAGTAAGCGTGGAGGGGATGTCATGACTTTTTTGCTCCGATAGCTCCTTACAAGTTTGTGTGTAAGCGCATTTCTGCCCCACCACTCCTCTTCTCCCTCCTCCCAGAATACGTGGGGCAGCCTGAGCATCCATGATCTGGCTGTTTAAAAAATAGAGCATGGATGCCCTCAGGGGGATTCTCCACTGCTAGCGCAAGTGGTACTCCTTTGGAGTAAAATGCTTTTAAATCGCGCGGGGAGGGGGTTTGGCCTTCGGGGGTCTTATTTATAAACTGAACGAAACAAACAGCAAAGCTGTGCAGTATGACGCAACCACTAATTATCCCTAATATTATATATATTATTGAATAATTGTAATTTAGCTTAACTACTTCAAATTACAATGAAATAAATCAATTAGATCCCTAGATAGAGAGTTAGATCGATTTTGGATAAAAATAAATATTTAAAATCTAATCCATAAGATGCAAGGCAATATAAACCAAGGGATCTTTTCGGCAGTTTCACAAGTTGGTGTTTCAGCTCAGCTCAACGCCAGGACGACAAAATTTTCACAAAGGCAGAAGACGTACCAACTTGACGACAAACAGAGAAATTAGGCATAGATATTCACAAAATAGCACTTAAATTACATATAATATATAAACAAACGCAACATGCAACGGTCATGTTTGAATTTATTTTGAAGTTTAATTTACTTCTTGTTTATGTGCTACCAAATTCAACGGAAAAGGTCGACAAATATAAGCAGCCAAATACTGAACACTCAAAAGTTCCCTGAATATAATTGGAGCCAAAATTAAAATGCTCGAGGACAGCCACTGTTAAGAATGATAAAATTGACGTTAATATAAATTTATGTGTTTTTTTATAGAATAGCAAACAAGCAGATAATTAAGAGACAACAATCGCCTACAGACACAAATACATAAATAATGAATTACCATTCGTTGGACAGTGATATTATGACACAAATATAAGTTGTCCGCCTAACTTACTCCCCAAATCGAAACACGAAAGCAGTGATACAATAGTAGTAAGAATATATAAGACTGTGGTATCAAGCGCAAATGAAACAAAATATCAAAAATTTTGACAATATTAATTTATAAAAATTACCCTAGTTTTCTTGAGGTGCGGGCAAAGTAAAAACGTCCAAAAACCCTCCTGGGTAGATTTACGGATTACTAAAATTCATAAATTTGTTGGCTGACCAGTTGATTGATGGTGTAGAAGCCACTTTAACCCTTACTATTTGAGTTAGTCAAAATCAAAACTTTTATTTTTGCTTGCTATTCCGAAACGTGTGCACGTTAATACACCACCACGAGACTTCGGTCTCTGCTACTTAGAGTTTTCTTGATGGTAGAATCCAATATCACTTTGCACGACCAACTATTCGAATCCGGAACTGACAAATGAACTGCACAGGCTAACTTATAGGCGGTGGATATCTCTGTCGGTCAGGAGAACCGTCTGCTTGTTCGTTATGCTATCTACGATATAAAAAAATGTGTAAACGGCTGACCCTATGGGCCATCCCCGAAACTTCCCACTAAATTAAGGTATTTTAAGCTTAAAAGAGTAAAAAATATAAGCAAAGATTTTTCATATTAATTTTTGAAAAGCCGTATATTTGAAAACGATGAAGGCATTCAACTCAATTTTCGAGATCTAAAATATTGCTTTAGCTAAATAGGTTGAAAAATTTCGATGCTATGTCAAAATACATTTTATTTTTAATTTTCTTCATTGATAAATCCCAAACAAATTGACCGATTTTGATTAAATTAACGGCAATTGACGCAGTTTTTAAAGGAGAAAAGCTGATAAGATTTTTAAGTCAATTAAGTAACTTTTTTTTTCCTTCCTGGGTCGGGCAATTCAGAAATGTGTTTTTTCAGTTTTCTGAAAAAAACAACATTGCCCGGGATTGGAAAGTGCCCGGTTGGCGATAGGCTTGCCACTTATCACATAGTGGAACCAAGTATCTTCGGCTAATCGTGGGTGCACTTGTTGTACCTCTGCCTACCCTTTCGGGGATACGGGCGTGAAGATACTTAAGTAACTTTGCTAAAAACAACGTAATTTTAATATTTGAAAAGCTATAAGTTTTGAGAATTAGATTCGATTTTGATTTTTGAAACGGCATTTGACGTAGTTGTTTTAATATTAAAATATCGTAGAACACCAAAAAATGATTAGTTGAAAAATTTCGAAGCTATGTCGAAAAAACACTTTTTTCAAAATTTTTCGTGAACGATTTCTCCCAAACGGATAAACCGATTTTGATGCAATTTATGTATTAAACGTAGTTTTTTGAGGAATAGAGCTGATTAGTTTTAGTACTCAATCGGTACATAAATCTAGAAGTTATATTAAAAAATAGTGTTTCGCTAAAATTTTTGTGATGTTTTTTTAAAATTTTTCAAAATTTTCAAGAAGTCTGAGCATAATCCAATCGAATTCCGTCAACTGCGTTTCGATCGGTCTAGCTGTTCAAAAGTTATGAGATGTTTACATACACACACATACACACATACACACACATACATACAGACATACTGACGTCATCGTGAAAATAGTCGGAATAGTCGGAAAGGACCTCAAAACGTGGACATCTGCTGAAAACTCGATTTTCGAAAATCGGGGTATAATCAGTAACTTCCTTATCTACATACGTAGTGGGAAATTAAAAATCCAGCTTTACCAACGAGTCAGTTTTGAAGTTTTTTCCTCGGAGTGCCAGCCCTACGATAATCCTGTATCCTATATCCTCGGTCCACAGCGATAATAAAACCCCCACCCGCCATGATTAATGCTCGTCCGGCTCTCGACACCCGAACATGAAACACGGACGCTTTCCGGCCGCGTACTTAACATGTCTTCTGTAATCTTCGCAACTTTGTTACTATCTTTTAAAAATATAATATCCAAATACATAAGATATTAGGGATTCTACCAACATTGTTAAGGCTACTGCATGCTTATTCATTTATATTTGTATGAAACCCAATAAGAACATAAAGATAAAAAATATATCATAGCGGAAATGGAAAGTCTATTGACGTTTACTCTGTCAACCCCGCATGATAACCGATTTGATTATACATATATATTTATCATACAGAGTTAAAATTTAAAATTTAAATTTTAAACACGGCTTTCACTAGTCCATACAAATACTTCGTAATTATGAAAAAATAGTTTTACTAAAAAAATATTCCAGATAAACGTTTGTTTCTATAACTAATCTCTTAATAAATAAATTGTATATACAATTTGTTCAATACAATATATGCAGATCAGACGCTCTTCCGACGACATATAAAGGGTAGGCAGAGAGAACATCACGAACCTTGCATATTTATCTTTCTTCCTCTACATTAATTTCCCTCTTCATTAATCAATCAAATCACTGATCAATTTGATCAGGGTATATATTTCTTGATCTTCCACGGTACCTATATATTTCTGAAATTGCATTGTATATTTATTTTGTTAATCTTTCATCAACCATTTTTTTAACGTGCCCGAATCAAAGGCGAATACACTTTCTCATTTTTACTGCGACACTATCTAAGGTGTTTTATCTAATAAGCGGATGCTGTATCTGTCATGTTGTATATGTTTATATAATTTTACATGACATAATTAATATATTCAATAATGTTATAACAAGACACATTTCCCTTACACTTTACAGCAGTGATCACACCGCAGCATGGGCGGCAGCTGACGCGGTGTGCACAGATCTAATATCTAGGGGCCTACGCTCCACCGCACTCGGCGCGAGCCAAGCCTCTCGATCGTTGTGCTGACGCTATTATTTATTTAATGAAAAATTCTACAATGAACTGATACGTGAACTCGCTATAGGTTTATTGAAACTAGAAATTTTAAACTGTATATAACATAATAATTTTTTACAATTATATTCTGAAACAGAATTTTCGAAAATTCAGCTCTAAATTCAGAAAAAGGTGCATATTATGAATTCATAACAATTGTAATCTTTATGGACAAACGGCGAGAATATGAAAATTAATTAAGCATGAATCTACCATCGTGACTGCTAGGTAGAGTTTTGCAACGTTTGGTTCAGGCTCGGTACACCTACAACTTATATAGTAACATCACTTTATTTATTCCTACTATATGTATGTGGCAATACATAAGTTTGCACCTTATCCTCCAAACCGGAACACGACGATGAAAAGCACTGACGCTATTGCGACAGGAACATGTAAGCCATTGGTACCAAATATTCGATCGAGACGTTGCAAAGCTCTACCACATATAGTGATGCGTTGCTATATTCTGGCGAGGTCTTGTGCCACATGCATAATTTTAATCCGGAGCAATACGGAGAAATTTGCCAATTTGACAAATCTGTTTTGACATTAACGTTAAAAACTGCTGATACTGTTTTGATACTAATGTCAAAATCGGCTTTAATTTGATAGTGATGTCGAACAGTTTTTGGATGAGTGTGGAGCTCATTTTATAGCTTGTAATTTCCAGAAGGCAAATAATGTTCTTTGGTAGTATACGCTCCGTATCCGTCGTTCATGTCTTCTACCTCTTCTGCCGCGTTGTTGTTACGACGGTGCTCATAATTACTTGAAGTTTTAACGTATTCATGATGACGAAAAAGTATCAAATGCGATGAAAATAAGTCAGTATATAGTCTTCGCGAAATTATTCTCAATATATAATCTAATAATAAATAAGCAAATGACTAATTAAAAAAAAAGAATTACATATTTTTGATATAAAATTTATTTGTAATAAGATTTTTTTTTTTTTAAATCGATTTGATATGATAAGTACTACAGAACGGCAATTTTTTTCTTTTCTTTAGCTATGAAATTGCATTTTTGTGAACATCCTCACAAAAACGGCAATTCCATAGCTAAAGACCTGACAATTGCTATATTTGTACTTTTTAAAAGTATATATGGATTATGGAGTACAAATTGTGCATAAAATTTTATGATTTTCTATATTATTTTATGTCCCTGCGGTGCGACGACTGCACTTTCAATTAGCTAGGGGTGTTAAGTCCCATGATTTGACCTTTTCAAGTGGACTTTGTAGACACGAACCAACCTATCGAAAAAGATTTTGATAATTAATTATTTATTCGTTGAACTTGGCCACGTTTTGCTGTAACTCAGTTATAAGTCACTCGAAAATGGCTTTCCGTAGGAACTTCACAATTTAAAGTAAGTATATAAAATACTTAAGTAAATACTTCGCGTCGGCTAGTTTTTATATTTTGTGGACATGAACATAATATGGAAGTCAACTTTTTATGTATAAAAATTATAGCATTTTTGTTGTCAAAAATAGTTTTTAAAATGCCAAATTAAAAAATATAGTTCCATTAAGAGTGAAGTTCAAGTATTCCGAACAGCATCACTGAAAGTTATTAAGTGAACAATATACTACGTACGTCAAAGAGTCATTTATAATCTCACAGCCATAAATTGAAAGTGGAGAAGAGTATTTGGCGCTTAGGATGATAGGGGGTCCCAAGGGATAAGGATGTATGGGGCTCCGCCCACGGATAATTCCTTTTTTCGCCCCTGGACCCGTCATCTCCAAAAGCAATTGCTTACGTCGACGATCGTTTAATAGGGATCTCTACGAAAATATCAGCAAATCTAAGGGAATCTATAAAATGTTTTATGAACATTTCGTTTAGCCTAAAGCTTTTATTCTTATTTTACGGATATTGACATGTCTTTTATTCGTGCGGGCTCACAAAGGATATATGTTTTCGTATAACTGTTCGAGGTCGAGGAAAGATTGACCGTAAAAATACCGAAACACAAGTTGGATCGTGCCCTGAGATTTACAGAGTTTATTGTATTTCTAGAATACAAGTACCGCGTAAATATGGAGCATTTCGGTTAAGATTTTCATTGTTACATTTATGGCGCACCGATTACTTTGATCTTTCTTCATCCGATACCGATATCGATTCATTTAATAATAATAAATTGTCATTAATATAACCGATATTGGTTTAATGTTCATTTATTTTACAAGGCGAATCATGTGACTTTTATTAAATTAACGCGTTCTACTATCATTTTTAAAAATATAAACACTTACATATATAGAACTTACATGTAAAGCTCGAAGTTTCGCCCAAATTACATTCTAGTAATGCTCGTAAAAATGCACGCCTCGTTTATGATTTATATATGAAAGAGACAACCATCGCCTACAGACACTAAAGATGTTGATGGCAGTGCCACTTGCATAAGTCTACCAGCTACTTTATCATCCAAACAGGAACACGAGAATGACAAGCATTGACTCTATTTGGTAAAAATAGGTAAGGCATAAGGCCTAAGGCCACCTAATATCGTGATGTTGCGGAACTGTACCACTCAGTAGTCATGATAGTAGTGACACATATTTGGTACTTGGTACCAGTGCCTTACCTGTTCCTACCGCAATAGAGTCAATGCTTGTCATAGTCGTGTTCCGGTTTAGAGGATAAGGTAGCTGGTAGTCTTATGCATGTGGCACTGCCATCAACATCTTTGGTGTCTATAGGCGATAATTATCCCTTTCATAAATAAATCATAAACAATTTATTTATCATAATAATCATAAATCATAAATAAATAAATAAATAAAATAAGTAAAAACTACATAGTTAGCTGCATCGAAATAAGTGTAGTAATTTTCAGACAGTATGGTCACCGCACGTTATACTAACGAGTCTAGTCGTGAGTTCGGGAAATTACTGGGAAATTAGGTACTGTCGTAAGCAGTGAACTTCTACACGCCATGCGCGGTGTCCGTACCAAACTTTTTTATGGGATAATTAGGTCAAAATAGTATCTATTTTCGTTACTTATTCGGTATCAGAATCGATCACTGAGCACCCTCGTTCAGTATTTACCACGGGTATTTACACTATTTCACCAGTTACCCTGTATCATTTTTATGTATCTATCTTTATAAAATTAGGGTTACGAAAATTTAACGAAATAGAATGAAAATGATTTAAAATCATAACATTATTAATCTATTCTGTTATAAAAATCCTTAACGTTTAGTTTTTTTAATATAATATCATAAGATAAGAAATAAGCAGTTGGCTCTCCTGCTGGAAAGAGACAACTATCACCTACAGATACCAAAGATGTTAATGGTGCGTTGCTATCGTTATGGCAGGTCTTAATGCCACATACACAAGTTTATCGGCTTTGCTTTCTAAACCGGAATATGATAGACAAATACTGATGCTATTGCGGCAATAGTAGGTAAGGCGGTGTTACCAGATCCGGACGAGACTGCAGATCTCTACCATCTAGTAGTTACGATGATGACTCACACAGCCAATCGTTCACCTCTTACAAACTGCCTAGCAAAACGGCAAATAGTCTATCCTTCAATGGAGGCTCGAACCCCGACATTTTTTTATCTGTGCTGCTATATAAATTTATAGTCTGTCCGTTTATTATTTTTTTGACTAATTTTACCATAAATATTCGCTGTAAAACTCACTGACAAAAAATTTACCATTTTAAATGTTTTGTTTATTTGTTTGCATGGTTTGTGCTCTTTTATAACTCAAGAACCTTTGACTGATCTTAATGAAAATTGATATTTGTTTTGGTGTTGTAACAAAACATGATTGCGCAAATGATAGGCAACATTATCTTTGTATCACAATATGTCCCAGGAAAGCGATCATTGGTCAATAATTAATGTTATCTTTCTGTAGCGTACAGTATCTTAAAACAACATCGAATTTGGAGATTCTTATAATATAACTTTAACTAGCTGATACCCGCGGCTTCGCTCGCGCATATTTACTTTAGAACTTATTTGACCTTTCTTTATAAGCTTATTTAAACCTCCCTTATTTTACCCCATCGAATTTTGAAAAACGCTTAAACATGTTATTCATTTTTTTGTACTCAATTCATACGAAATTTTATGCAAATATGTCCAGGGAGTAAAAATTTTTATACAAACTTTTATCCCCTATTTCAACCCCTTCGATTGAAATAGGGGATAAAAAATATCGCCTCTTTGGTCTAGTGGTCCAGCGTTGGCGTTGAACATAGCGTTCGATTCCCGGGTTGGGAACTTAAAAAAAAAAGTATTTTTTCAGTTTTCTGAGAAACACAAAGTTGTCCGGGATTGGAAAGTGCCTGGTTGGCGATAGGCTTGCCACCTATCACATTTGTGGGACCAAGTATCTTCGGCTAATCGTGGGTGCACTTGTACCTCTGCCTACCCCTTCGGGGATATGGGCGTGAAGATACTTTTTCGGGGTTGAATTTTGGAAAATCTTTCCTTAGTTGATGCCTATATTATAAGAGAAATAGGTATGCAAAACTTCAAATTTCTAGCCCTAAGGGTTTGGCCTGTGCGTTGATACATCAGTCAGTCTTTTGCCTTTTATACATATATATAGATAGATAACATGTTAAGTTATAATAATTTTAGGGAATATAATAAAAAAACCTAGTTGTACTTTCAAAATTAACTACGAAAGCAAGTGCTGCAGTAGAAACAAAGGATATGTTAATACAATTCTATTTTAAACAAAGACGCAATATCGGCAAATCCGTTTAATTTACTTAAAAGTATATGCTCGTGGAACAGAACACTCTCGTTAACTGTCTTTGTGCTGTCTTTATATCTGAAGCTGTCCATAACAGTGTACACTTTATCTTCTACTTTTCTCATTTCATTAAAGTTTTTCTGGAAAGTTCTTAAGATACGATCTCAGTACCTCATTCGATGCTTACTGATCCTTGAGGTACTTTAAACTTTCTTTTGTATTTGCTAAGTTTGCTTCGAGAATAAGTCTGTTAGGAGATTAAAAGAGTTGATTTTTGTTCTAAATACTTATATAAAGTTTTAATTTTAGAAACTCTTTAGTATTGTGTAGTCGGTATTGGTATATCTGTACGAGAACGTAGGTCCCAAATCTAATTGGTAAACCGTGGATAAGCGTGGATTCATAGGAGAATAGTTAAGATAAGGAGAATAATATTAAATTGCCTGTGTGGTCTAGTAGTCCGATGTCGGTGTTGACCACATAACGTCCGGGGACCGATTCCTGGTTCAGGCAAGTCAAGCATGTGTTTTTTCAGTTATATGATAAAAATAACGTCATTCTGGATTGGATAAGTCTCGTTTGGCGATAGGTTTGCCACCTATAACATAATGGGACTAAGTATATTCGGCTAACCGTGGGTATAATGGTTGTACTTCTGTCTAAAACTTCGGCGATACGGTCTTGAAGATACTTTTACTTTTTTTTACTTTTTACACTGCAGGTATCATAAAAGTATAATTTACTTCAAAGTACATTTTTTTCTTTCAAAGTATAATGTACTGATTATGAAATGACAGTATGTGGCACCTTGTTGAGTGTCATTAATAATGAACGTATCTACGAGATTCACCAGGCAACACTTGATGAATCTCGGCCTCTTTTGGAGAATGAGCCTTTTTTAAAAATGAAATAAAGAAAGAAGAAAGAATGCGTGATAAATAAACTGTCTTACTGCTAGATATTTTGTGAAATGCGAGAAAAGGGTAATACATGTCGTTAACACCGTGACTACTAACGGTGATAGAGTTCTACATTTTATTGGTACCACCACATCATTTATTTAAACCACAATCGCATTAGTGCTTGACATTCTTATGTTTCCACTCCGAGGCTAAAGTAGTCAGCAAATTTATACATTTGATATTCCAGTCACGAGTAGCAACGCATCATAAACTTCTTTGGTGTATGCATGTTTCTGTTTCCAGAAAGCTTGCTCAAATGAGCAGCGTTTTACATTAGACTAACCCACATGAATCTGTCTTCATTGATGGCAACAACAGCTTGTCAACATACTGAAAACAAGCGCTGACTAATTCACTGACTGTAGCTATTAATATCGTCAATAAGGCGCTGCTTACCATTATAAGTCGCTTTCATATTTTAAGTGTGTCACAATCGTTGAGACTACTACTACTGGATTGTAGTTTTGCAACACCTTAACGGAGTTTTGGTACTAGACCTAGGGGAGACGATGCAGAACTCTACCACTTAGCTGGTAGCTCATGATGGTAGTGACACAAACGTATCGCAACCATCGTGATAGTAGTGATATAACGCCAATCGTTCGCCTTTTACAAACTGACTGGCAGAATGGCAGATGGTCTTTTCTTCAAAAGGGGGCCGGGACCAATATGGGTTAGAATATTATGTGTAGAGTATTACGCGTAAGGCGCTAAGTAGTGGTCTTGGTGAAGTTAGCTTCACTTACAACGAAATGGCTCGTTCGAAGTTATAAAGGCATAATGACTATAAAAATATATAATATTTTTCTCACAAAAGACTATAACTAAAACTGGTGAAATAAAAACAACTGTATTCTTAAGAATTTAGATTAATTCTTTAAGTAAGTGATAAGTAAGCAAAATAAGTGCCAAGAAGCTTGTGATAACTTCACATAATTTGATTATCTTCTTAAAATATTTTTGCTGAGAGATTTCCTACATTGGACATGTTTTCCTTCAAAATTATATCGCTGAGAGTATACGGGCTAAGTGAATTTTCGTTAAAGCTAAATTGCAAGGCCTACGACACGATTCCATTTGCAAATTAGATACGGAAATAAGGATTGCATGTTCCAGACACGCTATTATAGTCTCAAACGCCTTGTAATAGAGGTGTTAAATTATTATGTGCCTACAAAGTTATGAAAGAACTTTAGAAAAGAAAATGGAATCTAATAATATGGTAATTTTAACTGAGTGGAACTTAATGCGGTTCCTAATTTAATATTTGCATTTTAGAACATTTACGCCAGCTTACTCTCGGAATAGGCGGAGTGAATCTAACCTCATGTAGACATATCGGTACACTACAATAGACCGTTTTATCGGCTGTCGAGAAAGATGGTGGTATACACCAAACTATACTGACTTTTTTTCACAGTAAAATTAATTTCAATAATATGTCTTGTCAGGGTTGTCGGGCCCTTGTCATTAAGGCAAGGTTCTTAATTTTATACGAACACTAATAAAAATAAGATCAAATTCTCTACAAAAGCAGACTAGAACGCACTTAGCCACAACACCAACTGATGTGCGCAATATGTGTAGTGGCTATTTCTGCTAGCCCAGCTCATTCCAAAGATCTAGTAGAGAAAATAGATGCTCAAAAATCTTATTATACATTTCATTCTGTTCAAAGAAATGAACCCTTAGGTACTTCATTTCCTCACACTCAAAAAGCACGTGGTGAAGAGTATCATCATAGTTTAGGCACGCTCTATATAGCTGACTGTCTGTTAGCCATATGGCAAGCAATTATATTTTTTTTCATTTGGCAGTATCCAGTTATCACACCACACATTTTCATTTATTTTCAGCTCAGGAATTGTTAATTTATTTACAAATTGTTAGATCCTTAGACTGATAACATAATATATGAAATTACCCCGTGTTGATTTGGGCTCCCTTTGAAGATCTGACTACCTGGTGTTTTGCCAGGCAGTTCGTAAGAGGCGAACGATTGGCTATGCGAGACATTACCTTCATGACTAGGTAGAGTTCTGCATTGTCTCGCTCGGGTCTGATACCACCACCTTACCTATTTCTACGCCAATGCTTGTCACTGTCGTATTCTGGTTTAGAGGGTAAGGTAGCTGTTAAACTTATGCGTGTGGCATTGGGAAGTTGTTCATTAAACACCACAAAATGAGTTATGATAAACATTAAGTGATGAAAAGTAACTTCAATAGTATTAGACAAAACGGGATTAGTCAATCAAATGGCCAATCAGAGCTCTGGTGGATAATTAAAGGAAACAGCAGTAAGAAAATTACTTTAAGGTCATTACGGTTCTGATTTTTATAAATTTACCAAGTAAGAATTGGTGAAGAAAATAGAAATAGTGAAGTAAAAAGCTATGTTTGATTCCTGGGAGACACTAATTTCATATTTATAACAACAGTGAAATTTTGAAAATTTGTATTATTTCTGTAAGATGCTAAAAACTGGTCGGCATTTTAAAGTATTTTTTTTTTGTTTTTCTCAGCGATTTCTCTAACTTTAATTTTAAACAAACTAAAGATTAAAAGTATTATTGGTTCAGGCATTACAATTTTCAAGTGTTAAACCCTTTTTTTCTAATTTGTGAGCGACATCGTTCCCTAAAGAATCATTGTATCCTTTAATCATTGCACAATGACTGCATGATATGTTTAATCGCTCAAGTAGTCGTTTGAGCTGCTTTATGCATTCGTGTACTAGTTGAGGTCTCTAAATCAGATGCCAAACGTTGTTTGAGTAAAAATATAATTAGAATTGAAGAATTGAATGATTTCAATAGTACTTGACAGTTTGTTAGAAATCTCAGATCGGCGTACTTAACAAATTTGCTTTGAAATTGCTTAATTGATTGGACTGATATTTGGCACACTGAAATTGGTGACCTAAAATTGGACGTGTAACGTAAATAAATAAACTTTTTATCCCGGAAAAATAAGTTGTTCCCGTGGGATTCACCAAAAACATTTATGATGCAGCGGGCTCTCTGCAGCCCGCTGCACCATAAATGCTACGCAGTTAGTATGAAATAAAAAGGCTTATTATCGCCTTTTAGGCCATGCCACAAGATAGCAACGCACCATTCACATCTTTGGTGTCTATGGGCGATGGTTGTCTGTTACCATTAGGAGACCCATCTGCATGTTTGCTATCTTATGATATAAAAAAATGTTAACCTTGAACTAATGAGGATCTTAGACCTCATTTGAGGCTCGGAAATCAGAAGAAAGTTCGAAATTTTGAGTGACTTTCTGACATCTATTTGTATTAAGACTTGACAAACTTGTGTAAATTCAGTGACAATGCAATATTATCTAGCTGATCTCATGATATAACCTGAATGTAGTGACTGGAACTTTTAGAGTTTTGGCGAGACAACCAAGTTTGGGCTCATTAGTTTTGTTGCTAAAGGTACTAAGTTTAATTAGTACTCATAATTATGAAGATCTGAAGATGTAACTGAAAGAGTGAAACTCATATACAGAAAGAGATAAGATAGTCGAGTATGTGCTTGATAGTTTTTTGATGTTGACTTTCCAGTACATATAATGTCGAAAATCTGAAAATGGAGCCTCAAGAGTGTCATTGTAACTTACAGATAGAAAGTGATGATCATGATAGTAGCTGGGATTTGTTTTTTTAGTTGTGATAAGTTCTTGGTCATGATGACGAGGCTTAATAGAGCTGAAAAAGTGACATTGGCACTTCCCGAATCTATGTGCAAAATGCTAAAACAGTAAACTCCTAAACTCAACAAGGTAAATTTATTGAGTTAGCACCTAACTGTCTTGTATTGGTAATAGATGATTTTTAGAATCTAATGATGGAACTGGAAGATGACCCTGGGAACTTCTAAACTAACCAAGATAAATCCATCTCTCTCATTTGTTATTATTGTTCAGTTTTGGTAAATACCCTACTGTGAGACGATTTTCAGGGTATCATGTTGGAGCTGGAAGAAGATAACGGCAACCTCGGAATAAAATGAAGCAACACTATCGGGACTTTGATCGTTTGATACGTTTTTACAGGAAGTTTAGAACAAAATGGCTTTCAGCGGAAGAAATCTATGAGAACTTCTAAACTAATCCAGATGAACTTATATACACTTCAGTGCTGGATAATTTTTAGGATCTGGTGATGAAACTGGAATGTGGCCATCTGAGATTGGGCTGATATAGTTTGCCTTTATTGCTAGAAAATTCGCAGTCTGAAAATGGAAATAAAATGTGGCTAGGTTTACCTAATAAACAAAATAAGCCAATCTGTGTGGTTTTGTTTGACAGAATCACTACCATATAACCCTGGAGGTCATAGGAGCTTTGTAATAAAAAAAATCAAGTTTATTGAGTAAGGAATCATGGTAATAAGGTTACCTGATGCTGCAGGATCCCATTTCGAAAATCATCAACTCCCATCACGTTTGGCTCTTAAAGTGAAATCTGAAGCAGAATGATCCGATGATAAGAAAATGTGCCGTAGGGGGGTTTTCATTTTTTACTTCCCACTACGTATGTAAATAAGGAAGTTACTGACTTTATCCCGATTTTCGAAAATCGAGTTTTCACCAGATGTCCACGTTTTGAGACCCTAGGAAACTTTTTCGACTACTGTCACGATAATGTCAGTATGTCTGTATGTCTGTATGTATATATGTGTGTGTGTGGGTGTGTGTATGTATGTATGTAAACATCTCATAACTTTTGAACGGCTGAATCGATCGCATTTGATGATCGCGGTTGATGGCATTCGATTGGATTCCGCTCAACTAATATATTTTCTGCCATTTTTAACAAAACAGAAAAATCTTGCTTATATTTTTTACTCTTTGGAGCTTAAAATACCTTAATTTAGTGGAAGTTTCAGGCATGGCCCGTAGGGTCAACCGCTTACACATTTTTTTATTTCGAGTTCTTTTGACACGTAGTCGTGTATCTCAGATATTATGTACGGTCATTGAACTAAACAATTCTTTAATGAAATTCGTTTATTACAAGCATGAGTTGAGAATAACTTATATTTATGTTTTATGTATGCCTTTGGATAAGTATTACCTGTACGCCCATAACAACACCACATTACATGCTATCGACATACCACAACGTAATGTAATTGCATCACCAAGTCATTGTTATCGAATATAATAATGTATTCAGTGGAATTTAAAGGTCTGATCTCTGAACTGGGCGACACCAATCAATCAACTAGATCCCACTAAATGCTGCATTCTAATCTCTCTCCCTCGAATCTAATGAAAATGATATCTATGCTGTATGTACATACAGCTAACATTAGATTGTACATCCCAGTCGCATCTAGTTTTCACAACGTAGTGATTAATGAATCAAATCGAGTGGTACACGGCGAAATGTCCGAGAGCTACATTGATCTATGAAGAGATTATGACAGGATAACAAAAGTTCATGGAATTAGTTTTACTTTTATTTAAATAAAATAGCTGACGTCACTAAATAATCAAGATGTTGAGGTCATCACTGTAGAAGTTCTTCCCTTGTTGGCCCGGGCCCGTTTTGACGAATAAATAATCTGCCATTCGGCCGAGCAGTTTGTAAAAGGCGAACAATTGGCTATACCAGTCATTACCATCGTGACTACTAGGTGGTAGAATTCTGCAACATCTTGTCCGGGTTTTATTGTACTACCGTCTTATTTATTCTTGCCGTAATTGTATCAATTCTTGTCAGTGTTGTGTTTCAGTTTGGAGGATAAGGTAGCCAGTACTTACTCAAGTGGCATTACCATCCCGCTACATGGATAGCGACGCACCATAAACACCCTTAGTGTCTATAAACGGTGGTGGTTTCTCTTCCCATCAGATGAGCCATCTGCCAGCTAAATTGTACTACACTGACGTACTGACGATATTGCGGCAAGAATATCTAAGGTGTTGGTATCAATTCCAAGCGAGACAATGCAAAACTCTACTACCTAGTAGATACAATGATGGTTACTCGTATAGCCAATTGTTCGCTTCTTACAAACGGCCTGGGAGATTGGCAGATAGTATAGACCATACATGAAAGTAGGCCCAGATCAATACGGGGCGAATGGATCGGGCTATCTCGGGTTATACTAATAGGTATAATAGCCTAATAGGTATATAATACACCGTGACTCAGGAACATTTTTTATTTATGACTAGCTGACTTGGCAAACGTTGTTCTGCCTTTTTAACTACTCTTATTTTTTTCTATATTTTCTCAACATTTTAACCTTCCCTGGACCTTTTCGCCGTGTTGGTCCCGGCCTCCTTTGTAGAATAGGCCAACTGCCGTTCTGCCAGGCAGGTCGTAAAAGGCGACCGAATGGCTATCGAGTCAATACCATCGTGGCTACTAGGTGGTAGAGTTCTGCATTGTCTCGCCCGGGTCTGGTACCACCGCCTTACCTATTCCTGCCGCAATAGCGTCAGTGCTTGTCGCTGTCGTGTTCCGGTTTGGAGGGTAAGGTAGCCGGTAAACTTTTGCATGTGGCATTAGACCTCGCCACAAGATAGCAACGCACCATTAACATCTTTGGTGTCTATAGGCGATGGTTAACTCTTTCCATCAGGAGACCCATCTGCTTGTTTGCTATTTTATGATATAAAAAAAAAAAAAAAACTTCAACAATTAATTCGAAACAAAATTAGCCAAATCGGTTCAGCCGTTCTCGGGTTTTACCGAGACTAACGAACAGCAATTGATTTTTATATATAAAGAAGATATAGATTAATAGGAAGCTGAATTTTTGTAAACTGCTTTGTTTTGACGAGACGCCCATCTCTTCTCTCTTCGAAAAATCTTGAATCGGGTAACTAATAAAATTTAAATATTGATCAATAGCAATAATTTTTTTTTCACTTTAATCGCTTGATTATTTTACGAAAAACACGAAAAAAATGGTTGTGAGTTCTTTAAAATTGTGGGATTTTTAATCTAATTAATCCCTACTTAATTTTCTAACAATAGCTTGGTAATTAATATTATAATTAAAGGGTAACTTTGTCATACACCTAGAGTGGAAACATTTTTAATCCGAAAGTTATAGTTTTTACGGCTACCATTTTCAGTTTTACCTCCTTCTATTAGTTACCCGATTCGAGATTTTTCGAAAAAAGAAAAGATTTCGTCAAAACGAAGCTGTTTACAAAAATTCAGTTTGTTATTAATGAAAAATAAAAATGTGTCTGGGACCACAGTATATAAATAACTTTTTCTTTTTTTTTATAGTAGAGGGGGCAAACGAGCGGATGGTGCACCTGATGGTAAGTGATCACCGCCGCCCATGGACATCCGCAATACCGGGGGTATTGCAGCTGCGTTGCCGGCCTTTTAAGAATGAATAAGCTCGTTTCTTGAAGGTCCCTAAGTCGTATCCATTCGGAAACATCCCCGAGGGTAATAGATTCCACAAAGGAGTAATGCGAGGCAAAAAGTGTCGACAAAAGCGCACGGTTGTGGATTTCCAGACATCGAGGTGGTGAGGATGGAACTTTAAATTTTGACGCGATGTCCGATGGTGGAATTTAGCGGCAAGCATTAGTCCGAACAACTCGTCGGAACACTCCCCATGATAAATACGGTAAAAGATGCAGAGCGAGCCTACATCTCTGCGTAACGCCAAAGAGTCAAGCCGATTAGAAATAGCCTGGTCGTCGACGATTCGAACCGCTCTACGTTGAATGCGATCAAGAGGAAGAAGCTGGTACTGAGGAGCTCCGGCCCAGATGTGAGAACAGTACTCCATGTGAGGTCGAATTTGGGCCTTGTAAAGTTGAAGGCGATGGGCTGGCGTGAAGTACTGCTTTGCTCTACTGAGTACACCAAGCTTTTTGGAGGCTAGTTTAGCCTTCCCTTCCAAATGACCGCGGAACTGAACGTTGTTCGATATGTCGACTCCCAGAATTCCAATACTGGCTGAGGCTGTCAGGAGAGTGTTTTCGAATCGAGGTGATACGACAAATGGTGTTTTTTTTTGCGGTGAACGCACAGAGCTGCGTCTTTTTGTACTTACTTTGTACTTTTGTGTGGAAAGTTCTTTGCTATAGTTTGATCCAGCAGATGGACCCGCTATTGTCTAAGAAACATGCCAGAGAATGCCACTTTACCGGGTTCCGATATTATAAACAAAATTTACTTTAAATATAACGATATTTAGTTATAACGAAAAAATGCAATATTTAGTGGCATTACCGAGACGCATTTAATTTATTCTTTACATATAGTCATTAAGATTGTTGAATATCTTCTCCCTTGATATAGCTTAAACATATGCTAAATTATATTGGATATGCAAAACTTACCTAACAACTTTTGTTTGATTAGTTTTTGTAAAATCTAGAATTCACTTTGCCATAATTTCACGTGTAATAGATTAGCCTACGTCTTTTCGTAAACACATTTTATCTTAACAGAAATAACGTAGCTTACACAAGGAATCTAAATCTTCCTAGAACAAGGGGCGGCCTTAAATCTTAGTTTAAAATAAAATTAAGACCTAAATAGCCTGCAGCTTACAGGGATCCTGGATAAAACTGCTCATTACGCGCCCGAACACGGCTTTAGCCTTTAACGAATTTCGTCTGCATTAAAACCTTTGAACAAGTACTGCACAATGTGTATTTACATGTGAAAGTCTATATGTATGAAAAATATGAAGGTTTACGAAAAACAGAATCTCTTACAGAAAAGAGTTTTCTTCGGTTATTACTCGCTGCACCTCGCCGCTGCTGTGTGTGATTAAAAAAATCCTACGAGTACTGTATAATAATTATTGTAATTAAGAATTTTTCTGGGATAGAAATTATTTTTCATGTAAAGTCTTGACAACGGAAGCTACGCTTAATACATTTTTAACACATTCTGAATACTTTTAGTTTATCTAAAATATGAAGCGCGAACAATAAGCAGTCGAACTGATACCAAGTTTACGTGAGTGTGTATGAGTGTGCCCGTCTCATTTACGCTAGAAACAAACAAACACAAACATGAATTTTCAAATTTATAAAATAAGTTTTGCTAAGTGAGATTATTTAGGATGTATCGACGATAATAATTTTTAATAGATTGTTGACGAGCCACTTAAGAGCAACGGTGCCTGAGACAAATACACAGACAAACACATCCATACACAAACACATAGACACACACACATACATACACACCACAGCAGTGAAACTAATCACATCTCTTTTGTGGGATAAAAATAGATTTTTATTAAAGTAAAAAATTAATAAGAATCTCAAAATATACTTATAGTTTTTGAATTGTTTTGCTGAGAGTATTTAGCAGTTTTTTCTTGACATTTTTTCTTTTAACTAATAATGTCATAAATTAGTTTAAATAGTCTTCGAGTCAGCTACAGATAAATAAATAAATTATGATTCGCTTGTACCAAACTATTTAAATACTTTTTTGGTTAAATTAATTTAAAAAGTATTTAAATAGTTTAGTGCTATTGGATCTAAATATTACAATACAATAAATAATATCTTGTTGTGTACTCATATATCTGTTTTTTCTGTATTTTTATATCTTACGATAGCAATTGCTTATAGATACCAAAAATGTTAAATGCGCCGTGCTAATCGTCTGGCGGGATGATAATAACATATGTATAGCTTTACTGGTTACCTTACCCTCCACACTGGACCAAGATAGTGACAAGCATTGACGCAAATGTCACAGGAATAAGTAAGCCGATAGTACCAAATCCAAGCGAGATATTGCGAGATTCTACCGCCTAGTAGTCACGATTTTCCAACTCCTTTTTTTACACTATTTAAACTATTTGTGCAAAATATATGTGTAACTTTACACGAGTTATTTGATAAAAAGGTACAAAAGATCATCACAAAATACTTTACGCACTCAGTTTTTACACTTTGTACTGTTTAGTTAATTCAAAAACGCTTAATGATACTGTAACTAATAAACAAATATTTATAAAACAAAATGAACTAGTGAGCTAGAAAATGCAATATGACGTTAAATAAAATTATTCGTAATAATAAGGTTATACGTAAAATATAAAGCAAACTGTATCACAAAATTAATGTAAGCCCGGAGGGCTCAAATTTTGCTTCTCCCGAGTTAAGAACAAGACTTACCCAAAGCCAAGTGTTTATTTAGCTGCAAAGGAGGCTGCAGTCGAGGGCAATAAATTCTAAATACAAGATTAAACTTGTCAAAGGACCCCATTTACTTAACGCAAATTTATGCAAATTCCGCGCCTCGTAACACCCTCGGAAGATGTTCAAATGTTTTTGTTTTCTTTAATAGTTTCCGCGGCACTTGATGGAAATGATGAACTTACTGATAACTCGATTACAAGAAATGATGCGCCTCATATATTTTAGTCCGAGCAGGAATCATCGAAAAGGGCCCCACCCTTTTCCAGACTAAGAACAAAAATTAACTTATATTTTATAATTTTTGTCGTCGGCACTTGGTGAAAATCCATTTGTAATTATGTACACTTGATAAACTTCTATGTTTTATTTTGTTATTATTACCGTGTTTAATATTATATAACAAGATAGCCAACTAGCACATGGGTCTCCTGATGAAAAGGGTCAACCATCGCCTATATACACCAAAGATGTTAATGGTGTGTTGCTTTCTTGTGACGAGGTCTAATGCCACATGCATAAGTTTACGGGCTACCCTATCCTTCAAACCGGAACGATGGTGACAAGCACAGACGCTATTGCGGCAGGAATAGGTAAGACGGTGGTACCAGACCCAGGGTAGACAATGCAGAATTCTACCACCTAGTAGCCAAGATGGTAGTGACTCGCATAGCCAATCGGTCGCCTTTCACGACCTGCCTGGCAGAACGGCAGTTGGCCTATTCATCAAAGGAGTCCGAGACCAACACGGGCGAATTATATTAAGTACGTCTTATTTTTGTGTATTACTTTTTCTAATTTATCCATAAATTTGTCATCCATCCATCAAAACAGAGTGACGACAGAGGACTAAACCTTCTCGTTGTTTGTATATTGTATTATTATACGCAAAATAGTTTTGTGATAGGCACATTTCAAAACAATGGGTCAAGTCTACTATTTTCTGCGCCTTTAATTTCCATTCTACCGTTATGTTATACAAAGTTTATTTGCAATCTTTAATTGGTATACTTGGGAACAAGTTTTTCACGCCAAAACAAACCATGATATTTTTAGCAGGTAAAACAATATTTTTAATTTTATATATTACGTTTAAATACGTTAAATTATATATTAAATACGTTTTATTTTAATAGATTTCTTGGGCCCAAATTTTGTTAATTTCTTGACCACTTTGTTGTTTTTTTGCATACACTTATACTGTTTCACAAAACACTTTAATCAATTTACTTAAATCGCCAACTGGTTTCGCTTTTCATGGTTTCCTCAGGGCTACTAGACTCTTATGAACATACCTTCAACGTATCTAAACAAATATTTTATACAAAGAAGGTTGGCATAAATCTACTGAATAAACAAATGTTGTCAGCTCTCAGTGGTCTCAGTGATTAGCTCTTTCCATAAAGAAACCCACCTGCTCGTTGGCTATCTAATGATACAAAAAATGTTCAAATGTTTTTGTGAAAACTTGTTCTTGCCTTTCTTTCTGCATGTATCAGACTAATTTCGTTCAAATTAGGAAAGAAAAACACAAATTTTGACATTTAGTTACTTTATTTGATTAAAATTTTGATTTGCAATAAATATGAATAGTTTCGTAACAGTCTTGTCAAGAGAAGCAAGCAGAGCTAAACTTCAATTTTTATATTTTATTGATCAAAACAACTTCACAAAACAATGTTGAATCATTAACCCCGATGCAAAACGAGGAGTGTTATAAGTTTCAGGTATATATCTGTGTATCTGTCCGTGGCATCGTATGGCTCTAGCGGATGGTCCGATTTAGATGGAAGAAATAGGATGGTCAAGTTTGGAGGGATTTTTGATGACGTGTACTTTCCATTGTAGGTATATAATGTCTAAGATCTGAAGATGGAGCCGTAAGTGTGTTATTGTAACTCACAGATAGAAATCGCTAATATAGTGGAGTTTCGAGTCGTAACTTAACTTAGAAGTTAACTTTGTTACGTAAGGTCTTTCGTATGATGATAAGGCTCTGCAGATTGAGCAGAAAAAAATGACATTGGTACTTCAAGAATCTAGATTCAAAATGCAACTACAATAAACTCTTAAACTAAATGAGCTAATGTTTTTTAATTAGCACTTAATTGTCTTGTATTTGGAAACACCTTAGTACTGGATGATTTTCAGGATCTGATGATAGAACTGGAAGGTAACCGTGAGAACTTCTAATCTAAATAATAATAATAAATAAATATTCACGGGACAAATAACACTTACTGATCTAACCCCAAAGTAAGCAAATTATTTGCTTGTGTTATGGGTGTTAGTCAACGATACTAATACATAGAAATACATATATAAATACTTTCACATACATAATAAACACCCAAACCCGGAAATACAAACATTTATGCTCATCACACAAATGCTTGTCCCCGTCGGGGATCGAACCCGAGCCCCTTGCTTGCGTAGTCATGGTCACTAACCACTCGACCAACCAACCAACTAATCGAAATTGAACTCATTTGTGCTGTTGGGATAAATACTCTAGTGCTAGATGATTTCCAGAGTCTCATGATAGAGCTGGGAGTACGTTATGAGAATTTTGAAATAAAATAGAGTAACACCATCGACTTTGGAGTCTTTAACCCATCAAATGGGGAATAATTCGATTTGTTTTGGCAAACAATTTGATGCTAGATAATTTATAGTATCTGATAATGGAATCGGAAGGTAGTCATGAGAACTTCTAAGCTAAATGAAATAAACCTATAATGAATAAAATGTAGGAAATTTGTTACAAAGTATTTGGAGCAGGATATTTTTCAGTGTCTGATGATAGAACCGGAAGAAGTTCATGAAAACTTTTAAGTTAATCTGGATAAACTTATCAAATTTGGGCTAATTCGGTTTATTTTGGCAAACATTTAGGTGCCGGATGTTTTCTAAGATATAATAATGATAGAACTGGGAGGTGGCATCGGAGATTGGGCTAATATAGTTGGCCTTTATTGCTAGGAGATTCGTAGGGTTTGATAATGTAATGGAATGGCGATGGAACGCCTGCATTAAATAAAATATGCCCATTGAGTGTGGTCCCGTTATATTTTTACATACATTTTGAATTAAAATAATTTCCAAGGTTACATAGTGGATCTAGAGGCCATGGGAGCTTTGCAATAATACGCCCCGTTGGTCGAGTGGTTAGAGACCCTGACTACGCAATCAACGAGGCTCGGGTTCGATCCCCGACGGGGACAAGCATTTGTGTGATGAGCATAAATGTTTGTATTTCCGGGTTTGGGTGTTTATTATATATATTCTAGTATTTATATGTGTATTTCTATGTATTAGTATCGTTGACTAACATCCATAACACAAGCAAATAATTTGCTTACTTTGGGGTTAGATCAGTAAGTGTAATTTGTCCCGTGAATTATTATTATTATTATTATTATTATTAACTCAAGCTCATTGAGTAAGGAACCGTAGTAGCCGTAACCTGATGTTGCAAGATCCCCTTTCGAAGATTATTAGGCCCTTTCACGTTTCGCTCTTAAAATGATGCGTATGTAACAGCATGTGGTATGGCGGTCTGAGGATGTGTCGGGGTTTTTATTTTTTTTATTTTTATCTTTTTTGTCACTTCAGTAGTCTAGTGGTCCGGTGTCAAAGTTGACGAATTCAAAAACATGTTTTTTCAGTTTTCTGACATAAAAAACTTATCATTTTGTGGGACTAAGTATCTAGAGCTAATCTTGGGAGCACTTGTTGTAACTTGTATCTCTTTGGGGGTCCGGACGTGAAGATACTTTTAAAACTTTCAAAAAAAAATGGACATGCTATATAATAGACGAATGGGTTATTATAGATAAAGCAGTAAAGTCCATTTTTCTTCTTATTTCAGTTTCCTACCCTTGTTGACCATCCATGCTTAGAATATATGACGTGTGACGTTGAGTTGCGTCGTCGAATATGATGTTGATTTGGGGAGCTACTATTACAATCGTGCAAACTCTAAAATTTATGCTAGTCGTTTACTACTATTTATCATAAATGTGGTGGGATGAAGAATAAGATGAAGGTGGCTAAAAGCTTGGTTTTACATAAGATCTGATAACTTTTTGTCAGTACAAGCCATATGACCTCGTTCCTTGTCAACATTTTATGTGAAAATGTTTTTAGTGGGATAATATGTACAAAGGTACATATATACATTATACAATATACATTTTGTGAACGAACCTAGGCATATCGATTATAACAGCTTTATGTAAGTGAGAAAAAATGATCGAGAAGTTGCAGAAAAGTTAGTATTACAGTAAGAGCTCGTAAACAAAATCATGGTGAGGCAACGCATCGTGCTACGACGCGCCATCGTTTCACATTGCGACGTCGTAAGCTAGTAGCGTGTTTAAAAAAACTTCAAAATTTTTCCAAAATGTTTTCTTTGCTTTCCAAAATGTTTGTTGTTGTGTTTTATTTTTATTTTGTTTGTTGAACACACTCTAGTTTTTTTTAAAGTTCCAAAGTAAGTTAGAAACCCTTATAATTTTTCTACGTCCGGCCGTCCGACCGACTGTCCGTCCTTCCGTTGTTCGTCCGTCCGCCCATCCGTCCGTCCGTCCGTCCGTAGTTTGGCTCAGAGATCTTTAGTAGGTACTAAAAACTGTTATTCGACATGAATACACTGAATAGTCACGGCAATAAGGTGGTAACATAAAATCTTGAAAAATTGTTTTTAGGGCACCTCCTGTAAATTTAAAATGTCATTTTTTTCTCGTGTACCCCATAGTGTAGGATATCATTATATAATATGTTCTTAAAAATATTATAGATGTATAAAAACAATTTTTCGATGTAGGTACTCCTTTGTGAAACTATTAGGCTTTAAAGTTCTAATTTTTATTAGAGTCAAGTGTCCCGCCTCTGCCAGCTAAATGGCTAATTTCGGGGTGAGAAAATATCATAGTAGTGGTAAATATAATAAACTTAAAAAGAAAATTATTATGGCTTAGGAGGCTTTAGAAGTTTTTGAGTAATAATCGATCAACTTGTAAAATGTACTTTGAGAAATTTTTATAGAAGGTGCACCTGAGGTGGTGATATATCCATATCCGTCATCGACGTCAAATAGGTCAAATGTTCATAGTATAAAACAATGAAAGCGCTCTTCTTAGTCCTTGTTATTGTGATAAGCACCTTTGGTACCCAACATTGCACGTGGCCCGACACGCATTTTACTAATTTATTATATCATAAACAGCAAACAAATTTATATATTTTCTTATGGAAAAAAACATCAATCGTCCATAGACACCAGAGAGCACCTATAGTCGACGATAGACACCAAAGATGATAATGGTGTATTGTAATCCATGTGGCGGAATGGAACCATTCATGCATAGCTCGGTTAGGCGTAAAGCAAATAAATAGCCCTTTTATAAGAGGAGCCCTTAATCAACACGTAAAAATGTGTGATGAATGAGCTATTAATTTATAAGGTTTTTCAATAGATTTTCTGCCTGCCCAGTAACAACTTGCTACGAAAATAGAAATTGTAGTGTAGATGCGTACAATTGGGAACCGAAATGAGCGATAATGAGAGTTAACTGGAGGGTTTCCTGTGACATTCGATGGCGGCTGCGACAGGCGTCCCAGGTCAATCGTATGTTAAGTGGCTAACGAAATAAACTGTCACATCCATGTTCGTAGATCATAGAAAATAGGGCTGTCAACTGTTTATAACACACCTATTTTCTATCATATTAGTTTCCGTCCAAGACAATGAATTTATTTTTATTGAAAGAAAATATATCTCGAATTTTGCAACGAATTTAAAAGGTCTTTATGATAATATAAATATTGTATGACACCAAACAAACCGGTGGTTCTCCTGATAGATATAAATAACCATTGCCTATTAATATATGCCAAAGATGTACCCTATATTGGTCCGGGCTCCCTTTAAAGAATAAACCATCTGCCGTTCTGCTAGGTAGTTCCTAAAAGGTGAATAATTGGCTAAAAGTGTACCCTACCATACTAACTACTAGGTGGTAGCGTTCTGCAATATTTGGCCAAGGTTAGGTACCAATGCTTTACTTATTCCTGGCGCAATAGCGTCAGGTTTTTTTACTGCTATGTTCCAGTTTGATGGATAAAGTAGTCGGTAACCTTATGCATGTGGTATTACCATACCGCCACACCGATATAAACGACCCATAAAAACCTTTGGTATCTATAGATGATGATTTATCTTTCTACAAGGAAATTCATCTGCTTGTTTGTTATCCTGATATAAAAAAGAGAGTAGATATCTGTAGGCGACACCCCGTATAACGTTAGTGCACAGACGGTGTCGGTTGTGACATTTCGATTACTCAGCAGTAAAGCTGATTATCTACAAATTAAAAAGCTTTATAATTATTCTCCCTTTAATCGCCTATGTGGTCTAGTGGTCCAGCGTTGGCGTCGACCACATGACGTCCCGGGTTCGATTCCTGGGTAAGGCACATAAAAAAAGTGTTTTCTGAGAAATACAAAGTTGCCCGGGATTGGAAAGTGCCCGGTTGGCGATAGGCTTGCCACCTATCACATTTTTGGGACCAAGTGTCTTCGGCTAATCGTGGGTGCACTTGTTGTACCTCTGCCTACCCCTTCAGGGATATGGGCGTGAAGATACTCCCTTTATTCATCTTCATACAATATAAATAAATATTCTTAAAATAATGTTATATACAATATTCTTCATAAAACTAATCTTCCTAAGCTACTATGTAAATGAATCTTTTCAGAGCACTATAGAAGACCAATTTCTTCTTTACTGGACTTGCGTGCTCACAGAATCATTGAGATAAAAATCCACTGTCACCTTTAAGCGGCGGCACCGTGTTCTAAGCAGCGTGTATTTCCTTATTTTTATTCGTTTTCTCTAATAAAATAACTCTCTAAAAAGCGTCTGTTTACTGTATTTTTCACTCTATTTTTCCATGGGAAAAGTCATCAAAATATATCATTTATTATTTTAATCCTCAACCAAATTTCTTACTAATAATGTTGAAAAAATCGAGCGGAAAATACAGTTATTACAGTCGGTCCTCTAAAGGCTAGCCTTACGTATGCCATGTGTTACGTGTGGCCATCGTGGGAACTAAATCTTTATATTTCTTTTAATATACATTTCTCTATTACACCTTATAATTCTATTCTTACTTTACAATGTACTTGGAACTAAAGCACGCCATTCAATACTTAACCAGTTTACTACACTATTAAACGCTGAACGTATCTTCACTGATCGTAACACCATCAGTGAGCAGGGATCTGGTAGTAACTTATATATAAATTCTGAAACAAATCATAACTAAAACGCACAAAAAACTGAACAAAAGATAAGGGAATTAGTTCACTGGCCGGGTTATAAATGCATTGCTAACGGAATTAATAATCCCCTAATGGCGTTTCTTCTTGCATTCATAATTTTTATCTCAACACTTAATGGGCATACTCTCTAAAAAGGAAAATGTAGATTTCGCACTAGGGAGTGGTAATAATGAATTTTAGATTTTGTTTCCATAGTAGTTAAGAAGTATCTAATTAATAACAAAAAACGATTGTTTCGCCTTGTACAAAAAAAAAAACATAATGAAAAAGAAAAGTTTTTCATTTGTACATTTCTCTGTTCTTTGTGTGAAAACACATTTTTTTTTGTTTTGTATCTAAAAGAAGCCAATAGAGCTCTATTACTAAGGCATTACTACGTGTATTTAGTCTGATATAGGCATAACATTTGAACCAAAGAGTATACAACACTAAGTAAATTTAAACTGTAGTAATTATAACAAAAAACTAAAAGTATCATACAGAAAAAAAATTAAGAACACAATAAATCATGTCATGTCATCATGTCTTTTTTGGTCTGTATTTAAAGAATGGTCTATGGTTTACGGATTTGTTTAGTTTTTGGTATAGAAACAATTTTGGGTTTGCAGTGATAATCTATATATTATATAAAAATTAATTGCTGTTCGTTAGTCTCGCTAAAACTCGAGAACGGCTGAACTGATTTGGCTAATTTTGGTTTTGAATTAATTGTTGAAGTCCAGGGAAGGTTCAAAATGTGAAAAAATATAGAAAAAAATAAGAGTAGTTAAAAAGGCAGAACAACGTTTGCCGGGTCAGCTACTAAGAGAAAAAAATACACACAATCTATCAACACAAATAGATATGTGATTGTCGCTACCATTACGACTACTAGCTAGTAGATTTCCGTAATGTCTCTCCCGAGTCAAATACCACCGCGCCGTTTTATCTATGCCTGCGGGATAGCTACAAAGCTTGACATGGTATTTCGGTTTGGAGGGTAAGGTAGCCGACAAACATATATTACATTACATTACCACTGAGCAGTGATAACACGGATAATAATGCACTATTAAAATATTTGGTGTTGTTTAAGGTCATGGTTGTTTTTTTCAATCAGGAGAGCCATTTGCTTGTTCACAATTATTTTACAATACAAAAAAGTAACGTAGCGTGCTGCTATGTGTGCCGCAAGGTTATTTCCCCCGTGTTGGTTCCGGGCTCCTTTGAAGAATAGATTAACTGACGCTTTGCCAGGCGACCGATTGACTAAGCTAGTCACTAACATCGTGGCTACTAGGTGGTAGAGTTCTGCATTGTGTCGCCCGGGTCTGGTACCAACGCCTTCCTATTCTTGCCGCAATAACGTCAGTATTTGGCATTATCGTGTTCCGGTTTGGAGGGTGAGGTAGCCGATAAACTTATGCATGTGGCATTAGACCTCGCCACAAGATAGCAACGCACCATTAACATCTTTGGTGTCTATAGACGATGGTTGACTCTTTCCATCAGGAGACCCATCTGCTTGTTTGATAAGATAATTATGGCACACACATAAGATAGTTATGGCACAAACGATACATACACACAGAAAACTTTCCCATTTTTATAACATTGGGATCTACTCAACATAAATTATATTTTAGGTAAAAATTATCTTCACGCCTATATCTTTAAAGCGGTAGGCAGAGATACAATCAGTGCATCCATAATTAGCCGAAGATACTTAGTCCGACAATGTTGTTTTCAAAACTGAAAAAAAACACATTTTTAAATGGCCTACCCCGGAAATCGAACACGGGACCTCAGGTTGTCTAATCCGACACCGGGTCACTAAACCACAGAGGTCCGGTATCGGTATTCATTCTGATTAAATTCAGTCTAACTTAGTAAAAAAAACAGGTCGATCAATTATCTTATTGCTGGAGTAAGAAGAAAGAACAGATATATTTTCACTATCCTGCCATTGATATGAGAATTAGTATGAGTGTAGTAATATCCAGAAACTCACATATTTCTGTACCCAAACTTTGTACTTTTTTGTTATTTGAATTCAAGTGTAGTACAATACGGGCTATATTTATGTAATGAGCAGGGCCTCAGGTGTCGAGTAGGGTAACAACCTACATCCGGACTAGAATATACGGAGCCAGGACCTTTGCCTTCGTAATTCTTGACATAAATACCACTTAATCCTGTCAGCTGCTATGAAACCCTAGTAGTTACGGCCGCTCGCTAACATGACATAATTTTACTCGCAAAATGTGTTTTCTCTTTTATAAGTAAAGTGTTGAAACAATATTTTTGTTTCAATCAATATCAATCAATATTTTTGTTTTGTTTCAAACAATATTTTTGTTTCAACATTTTACTTTTATAAAACATTATTCAAGAAACTTTAAAAACCCTGCGTGTCGATATGTCGACACTAGCTCAGTGGAAGAGCGTCCCGGCTTTAGGTAAATGGTCGCAGGTTCAATCCCTGTGTGTCTATATTTTTCTTGGTTGTTTTTAAAGTTTTTCCAGTTTCGCAAGCACGGGTTGAGAGCTATAACACAAAAATAATAATTCAAGAAAGAAAAAAAAAACAGTAGCAGTCGTGGGACTGCCGATAGAAGTGAAAACGGAACTATTAAGTTGAGAGTAATTAAAACTATATGCAAAACATAGCTATAGATATACTATTATCATTAGCATGTCGGTGACGCGAACCGAGGATTTTACCCTCTACCAAAACGCTCAACGCGCCGAAAGAAGTTTTCACTTCAAAAATAAGGTTATATTTAAGCGGTTATAAGCGGAATAGTGAAGTATTATGGGTTTTTTTTATATCATAAGAGAGCATACAAGCAGATGGGTCTCTTGATGTAAAGGGTCAATCATCGCCTATAGACACCAAAGATGTTAATGGTGCTATGCTATCTTGTGGCGAGGTTTAATGCCACATGAATAAGTTTACCGGCTACCTTACTCTCCAAACCGGAATACGACAGTGATAAGCACTTACGCTATTGCGGCTGGAATAGGTAAGGCGGTGGTACCAGACCCGGACGAGACAATGGAGAATTCTACCACCTAGTAGCCACGATGGTAATGACTCGCATAGCCAACTGGTCGCCTTTTACTACCTGTTCGGCAGAACGGCAGTTGGCCTATTCTTCAAGGAAGCCCGGGACCAATACGGGGTAATGCGAAAGTGTGTGAAGATGGATGAATCTTTGTGACTCTTTCACCCAAAAACAACTAAACCGATCTGGATGGAATTTAGCACATATATGTAAATGTATGATATAGCAGTAGGGTATAATTTATCCCGAAAAAATAAGTAGTTCTCGTGGGATTCGCCAAAAAATTTTATGATGCAGCGGGCTACTGCAGGGCTCAGGTGTGCCAAAATTTTTTTTAAACAATTATTCATAAATATGAATAATTGTTTAAAAAAAAAATACTTATTTATATTTATTGTAAATTATAAATATAGTTTTAGTATTTTAAATAATTATACCTATTCAATATTATAGAAGAATATGTTGATTTGTTAGAACAATCTGTAATAAACTTAAAATAACTTAAAACATAAAAGTGGTCACTTAGAACCAGTCGACACATCGATTAAATGAATATTTTCCTTTGTTGTTTTTTAGCCTACAATAGCCAAAGACACGTCTCACAATGTACATTTTGATATATTTGCCAAAATGACATTTTTTACCTAAAATAACTGACACTAAAGGTAAAGTGTAAATGTACGTTCGTACAAGACGGAACACATTAAAGTTTGTAACTTTTCATAGATATGTGTGATTATTGTAGTGCTTCTTAAAGAAGACAGGAAGCGGAATGAACTCATCGAGGGGTCTCTAAGTTATACAAGACCTCCGCGGCACCATTTGCCACTAAACAGTGTGCTTTAATAACACAAAATATATGCCCTCCAAGAACGTTGCACTTCGCAACGTAAGCATGCGCAGAATTGGCGGAAAAAGATGCAATAAAAATACATAAAATTTGTTATTAAAAGGATAACCATCTCCTATATACACAAAATATCTAAATAGGGCGCTGCCATTCCACATTCATAAAATCAGCAACCTTATCAAACTCGAAACTGATTACCAATCAGAACAAGAAATTAACAAATATAGACGCCATTAAGGAAAAAAATAAGGTGATAGTACTAAACCAGGGTCTAGTACGTATTTTCGTTAAATAATGCAATATTTTATAAACTCCTTGACTAGAGACGAGAGTTCCTGACTATAGATAATTTTTTAGATCGAATTAATAGAGTATTTTATCCACGCGGACATTAAACCCGAGATGTTTCGTAAATGCCCGAAAAATGCTCTATAATCAATAAATGATCTGGCTGACCTCTATTCAAACAAGATATTTTTGACTATAAAAATACACACAGTCGAAATAATATTCCGTAATGTTTTAAGCCAGTCTGAAAAAGCTATAAATTATATTGAAAATGACGCGGTATCTACAAATTGAATTCGACGGTAATAAATCAGAGACACAAATAAAATCCACAATATTTCAATTCGGGCTGACAACGGCTGAGGTATCCATTCCTATTTTAAAACGTTCACAGCCGCACGTGTCAGTGATTTAACCGAGTTTAACGGATTAACTAAAGAGCGAATGGTTAAAGCGATCGTTTAATCTTGACTTGGTGAACTTACGAGTGTAGGTGTCTGGAGATTCTTCAAACTAAACACAGGCGATAAGCTGGCTTTCTGTTATATTAGTTCAATGAATATATTTGATTGGCAGATCATTTCAATTAGATTTATTCTTTTAATTGCCGGCACTTTTTATATAATTTGATAGCAATTATCAAGCAGATGGCTCTTGTGATTGAAAGAGAATCTATAGCTTATAGATACAGAAAATGTTAATGTTGCGTTGCTATCCGTATGGCGGAATGACAATGCCACATGTCTACCGACTACCTTACCCTCCACATCATAACACGACAATAACAAACATTGACCTTATTGCAGCAAGAATAGGTAAGGCGGAGTTACCAAATACCCGGGCGAGACGTTGCGGAGCTCTACCACTTAGTAGTCGCGATAGTTGTGACACGTATGGCTAATTGGTCGTCTTTTACGACCTACCTGGCGTAGCGACACTATTGTTCAAAGGATTCCTAACCAACAAGGGGGAGAAGCCCAGACCAACACAGGGGAAAAGACACATTTGTTGAACCTGCATCATAATTCTACAATACAGCAAATTCATTTTTTCTTGACATTCGCATTACAATAAAAAGTTTCGATAATTATAGCATTAACACCATCATTTTATTTTCTACCGTTAAAAGCCTTTATTGAAACACGTCAGTTTCAGAAACTTTAAAAAAGTCCATTACTTCTGGTTATTATACGATAATATTGTATTTACACCATCACACCATCAACAATATCATGTAAGGCATTCGTTACTATCTGAAGTTGATGCTTTGGGGGTTATGGCAAGTCCATAATCTCCAAAGCATCAACTTCAAAATTATGAAACAGATCTGGAAAATATATTCAAAATAAAAAGAAATTAAAAACCATCTCATCAACTTTAAAACTCCATAAAAGGTTCGGAGAAATAAATCTAATAAATACCATTTTACTTCTAAGCGTCGCGAGTCCTACATCCTGGCTATAATAGTTCCCAGCGTACAGCAAATGAAAAGCCAAACATTACACAGGCTATTAAGACAAATCAGAAAGACAGTACGTAATGGTCAGCTTCCTCGCCGTTCCGGGAACCTCCTGTTAGTGGGGCTTAGATGGAACAATAATACAGATAGCACGGAGTGAAAGTACATAGTGTCAATATTTTACACATACATTATATGAAATGAGTATATATGACCATCAAATTCTAAATTTTTACATTACAATAAACCTGAAGAATATTCTTTACTTATTATTGAAATAACTCGTATATCTTATGAAATGTTTGTTATTATTTATTGTCATCATCTTAGGCTTAAAATAAAGCCAAGTATTTGATTAAGATAATAATTAACACAATAATCGCCAAACGCATTATAAAAGAGTTTGAAGGTTTGTTTCAAGTTTTTTGTACTTGCGAAATTAGAAACATAAGTCTGAATACAATAAACTGTAATTAGTTTTGTATTTAATATAATTCTGTATCTTAGCAGATGCTGTTTAAGTAAATTAATCCTTATGCGTTTGACTAAGTGGAGTTAACACTTACGCAGTGCATAAACTGTCAACTTCCTTGGTCAATCTAGAAATTTTATGCAACCGCTCTAGTCAATGAAAATAATAGTATTATTTTATAAATGCCCACGATACATGTAACTAGGCTTAGGCAATGTAGCATTGTAGGATCTTTTACAAAAGCTAATAAGCTAAAAAGACGAAAGTTTTTGTATTTTAGGTTGTACTACTTAAAATATTAGGCTGGCTGTCTTTGAAATAATAAAAACACATTTTTTACTTAATAATTTCATTATTTATCTCGTTGTCACTCAGTAAAATGTGTTGTGGTTAATTATAACAGCCGTCTTAAAATTTAATATAAAATACATATTTGATTATTCGTATTAAATTCATTGTTATACTGTTGATTAGAAATGAAACTTTATCAATTTTATTTTGCACTTGCAGAAAAGTTATAGTATAATTAACTTATAGTAGGTGACACGCGTGTCGTATCGGTAAACATATTTGAAAAAAATTTTGTCTACAGTAATATGCCAGGTGCCAGCTAGTATTATACATTATTTTTCGTTTATACATAACGATGGGCGATATCGAAACAAATTATAAATTATTCATCTCCGCTTCATACATAAGCCGTGCTCGCTCTGTAACAACAAATGCTCCAGGGGCGGGGTATTTTCGTAATGGATCCCGTCCATTAACGATAAATTGTTTGCTACTGCGTGACCGCGTCTCTGGCTTGTCTCGAGCTGGCGTTCATTGAATTCGTGGAGGGAGATTCATTTCTTACCAGCAAAAGAAACAAGTATTCCTAGAAGAAACATGACTTTGAGGAATAATATATTTTTTGTAAGTTGGTACCTATGAATGCGCAAAATTACATACCTTACTTTTTAAGCAAAAGCACAAGAGTTATGACTACTGATATTGTGTTGGCATGTTTGTGAAGCAATGACTCCTGAATGAGTCTTTCCAACATTCAGTTTTGTAGACCAGACTTCAGTAAATGATCTAAAAAAGCGTGTCGTCTTTAAAACATCAAATTGAATACTTTTCGTCGTCACTACGCCCAAACGGTTTCGCTAATTACAGCATCAACAAAGATACTTTTGGGAGAGAGACAAATTGTCTAAGTCATTATAAGCTTTAACTAGCGGAACACCTTGGATGTCCAAAATAATATAAAAAAGTCAACTGAAAGTACAAGTGAGTTTATTTGTAATACCTATTTTAAAACATCTATTCATGCATTGTATGTTATTCATAATATTGTCGCTTCTTTAAAAAGCTGGAGTTAGGTTTTGTTCTGCGCTCGGGCAGCTCGGGTGTAGCCCGACGGCTCTACAATAACCGCACCGGTGCGCGATAACCTTTATAGTCCCCGAGCGATTGTAACTCCCGCTCTTATCTCACCCCTCGACGTTTCATTTTCAAAATTAACTATATCCGCCTCGCATACGTAATTCCGCGGAACTCCCAGAAGCAATCTACATCATGTTAAAACGTTCTTAGCTTGTTTCTCTTTTTGTGATATCAAATGTATTTTATTTTAAGAAAGTTAGGATAATGAGAATATATGTAATACATTCTTATTACATATATTCTCACTATCCTTTTCTACTCACTATCACTATTAAGAACAAGTGTAATTTAATGGACGATTTTATGTCTGTCTATCCTAAGCAAATATTTGTACAGGAAATATAACAGTTGCTGTGTAAAATCATCAACCATTCAAATGACTTTACAGAAAAATTGCAAATGTTCGAATCTACTTTTTCTAGGTGGTTGAGTTCTGTAATGTCTGTACCGGGTTCGATACAACCGTCCTACCTATTCCTACCATAAAAACGTCGGTGCTTGTCGCTATCGCAGTCCAGTTTAGATGTTAAGGTAGCTGGTAAACTTAAGCATGTGGCGTTCTTTCCCCGATACGGATAGAAATTTTCCATCAACATCTTCAGTGTATGTAGGCGATGGTTATCTCATCCCATCCGGAAACCCATGTTCTTGTTTGCTATCTTATGAAGTAAAGAAACATGCAATGGAATTTAGTATATAATTTTTTTTATATCAAGATTTTAAGATAGCAAACAAGCAGATGGGGTTGCTGATGGAAAGAGTCAACCATCGCCTACATGCACCAAATATGTTAATGGTGCGTTGCTATCTTGTGTTGAGTTCTAATGCCTTGTGCATAAGTTTACCGGCTACCTTACCCTCCAAACCAGAATACGACAGTAACAAGCGCTGATGCTATTGCGGCAAGAATAGGTAAGGCGGTGGTACCAGACCCGGGCGAGAAAATGCAGAACTCTACCACCTAGTAGTCACGATGGTAGTGACTCGCATAGCCAATAGGTTATAGCCATTCCTCGGTTACCTTATACGACCTGCCTGGCAGAACGGCAGTTAGCCTATTCTTGAAAGAAGCCCGGGATCAATACGGGGGCTTTTTTAGATTCATAGAGCTAGTTTTTTGTGTATCGTCAAATGGAGAGAGACAACCATCGCCTATAGACACCAGATGTTAATGGTGCATTGCTACCCGTGTGGCAGATTGGCAATACTACATACATAAGTCTACCGGCTACCTTAACCTCCAAACTGGAACACGACAATGAAAAGCATTGACGCTATTCCGACAGGAATAGGTAAGGCGATGGTACCAAATACGCGGTCGATGGTACCAAATAAATATAAAAATTATTCTTCCAAGTAGCCCGGACTAACACTTAACTACCAAATAATTCTATTTACCTTTATTCCCCATAAGGGTAAATAGAATAATTATTCCATTACTTATTTTTTTATTACTTATTGATAATTATTTCATTATTTTATTCACTAAATATTTCATTACTTATTACTTATTGATAATGGAATGGAGCTCCCAAAAGCGACATATCCTTTCAGGTCGGACGGGTTTTTGTTGCTCACTGTACATTAACCGGATAAATTAAATGCAAAAAAAATGCCCAAAATGGAATTCAAGTTTACCGCGATAATTTTCCAATCATCGCGGTATCACTAGATCAATGGAGGCGACAGTAAACATTTATTAATGTAACTTTTAATAAAACTCCAACCGTTCCACCGCAGGCAATCCATCACGCGGTATCACATTGCGGAACACCTGATAAAATATGATTTTACAATATCCGGTGGCAGAAAGGGCAACTGTCAATTAGGGGTAACAGATTCAAATAGCGAATGGCCTGTCAAGCCACCCTTGCTTTAAGAATGTAATAACGGTAATGAAGGGTTATCAAGTTTCATGACGAACCACCGACTACCATCGATATATAAAGCACGTGTCATTTCAATATCATACGATATGATACTTTATGTATTTCAAGAAACGTGATAGAATAAAAATGAAACATTATTAGATTGGTGCTTTATTATTAATTATTTATTGATGTTTGAGGAAATAATAATTATATTTGTGCTTAATTTCAAAATCTTAATTCATCGGTTTTAAACAAAATAGCGAATTATCATGCAATTTTTCTAAGGTGTACACCAATTTTTCTAAGGTGGACACGTGTACACCAAATATGTTTGAGCCTGAGTCGATAAGTCTTTAGTAGTGGCAGCCAAGGGTAGCGTGACTACTGGTTAGCATATTGAACATGATGGTGTATTTTTTAAGTGATTTTATTTTAAAGAATCTTTGTGAATTGAAATTCCATGAAACGGAATATGACAGTAGTGAAGACAAACGTTTACATCCATAGGATTTATCCCGCAAGAAAATGGGGAATAATACATTATACCCTGTTTCGTATTACTTGGTTACCTCTTTGTGCGATGTTAATAACCTCTTTATTATTATATGAAATGAGTAGTCGATAGACTGGAGCTATAAAAGCAACACCAGAAAGTTTAAATAATCTTTTCAACAATGTGTGTGTGTGCTTTTGCGCTCCTGAACATAAATCCAACAGAGAGAAAAAGCATTATATAGAGTATAGTAACTTGCGTATGTTTATTATTATACTCCTAGTATTCTCCAATTACCTCTTTCTCTCGAAATGTAGTATTTCAGAAGTTTCACTTCTGTAGTTTGTGAACTACATACATACACACACTTTTTCTAAAGAGTTTATAGTGAATATTTTGATTTTGGTTCAAAATTATTCCGTGGTGTATGTGCTTCATTTTACGTCACTGTGGAGGACGTGGCAGCTGAGCGCTAACAGTGAACACTATTGTTATATTCTGTCTGGTAACCACTACTTCAAAGGTAACCAATACTTCAAAGTGTTTCTCCAACGGTTACCCACAATTTCGATACACAACATGCCATAATTATTCCCCTCTGTACTAAATGATTAGCCATCAATCGAAGGCTGTCGTGAGGGTAATTTATATAATCCGGGTATATAAACAAAGCGGTGGGCTGGTGCCGCTCCCACGCCGCTATTACACGATACTTCTATTTCATTCCCAGACCAACATACGTTTATTTATTATTGCTTTTGATCGAATTAATATTGATTAAATCAGTCGTTACATTGTTCGTTGTTAGTCATAATGGTGTTGCGGTAACGGTTTTAGTGCAGAAGCATGGTCCTGGGTTTACATTACGGTCGGATAAGAGATTTTCAATATAATTTTCAGTTTCTCTTAAAGAAAGTTTTTCATAAGCAGAGTACAAGAATGGAAATGTGCTCGTTTTGTCGATAGGATGGGCACCTATTATATAGTGAAGCTCAATGCAGTTGGCAAATCCCGGGTGCACATATATTATCTGACCCCCAACGCGATCTTCATCATTTTCAAAACTCTTAACATACTACACTATTAATTTAACACATTTTTATTTCATACACACTACACTATTAATTTAAAGTATTTCCAGTTCTTATGCGTTCATAAGAGTTCCACGAAAATTTAAGGCTTTATATTATTAACATTTTTCGTATGCTCTATGTGAGGACAGTGGTGACATGTGACACAGTTTCTTGTTGTTTCCACTTCGTGAACCAGTTTCTCACAAAAAAGGTAATAAAGTAATACATTTTTCAATTTAAGCTTTAAATTTCAGTTATGTTAATAATGCGTTGCTATCTGAGAATTATTCTGCAGTAGTCACGCGGAATCCTATTTACAGTAATAAATTAAAATTATTCATAGCAAAGATAAAGTTCCGGGTGTTATATTAATTGTTGGAAATTTAATTAAGATTATTCCTTTCAATTTGTCGAGAATCTTGACTTCGATAATTGTTTTTGAATTTTAATAAAAAATACAGTTATAATGACCACGTTTCGATCCGATAGTAATCATAAAAAATGTTGATTCGCCAAAAGTTATTTCAATAGTAATTTGAATGAAACGTTCTTTTGACTTTCTCTTTTGACTTTTATACTTTAAGCGCAGTATTAATAATTTACGTATTACAAATAAACTCACTTTGTACTTCCAGTTCATGTATTTGTGTAAAATTTAAATATTTGTCTAATAGCCACCTATAAAGAGTAGCTAATAATGTAACTTGAATTGTATAAATATGTTAAAGATATTATAAAATATGTATAAAACATCCATGATGATGCTTTAATAAGCGAAACCGATTGGATGTGAACAGTAAAAAATTAAAATATACGTGTACTGGAAGTACAAGTGAGTTAAAATGCAGTTTCACCAAGTGCCGACGATGGAAACTATCCAATTTATTAATAATTTACAACTTGTTGGATTTGTGGAATAGACTACTCTAAAAATTGTATGTTTACATAAATTATACATACGGAGAAATTCTATTTTGTTACGGAAAAGGCAGACCCTAGAGCAACTAGAGGGGCGAGGGGCAAGCTTATGTCAGATTAACATCTGTCGAGACGTTTTTAACGATAAGCAATTTAGAAAGAAACAAAGTAATTGTACATGATCAAAACTTTGTTTTAATTGCTGAAGTGTTTTAAGTTATAACGACTTTGGAACTTGCAATGGGAATCACACCATTGCTGGGACACGAGTACCTACTAATTTTTAACTTAGGTTACAAAACATAGAACAAAATATAGAAAAAGAAGAGAAAAGTAGATCCTGCAATAAAAATTTTGACAAGCTTTAAAAAAATGAGACCGAAGGTCGGTACTTGTCCTAAACATTAATTCCGATTTTAGGCTAAAAACATGCAAGTCCTTTAAGACACACACGTATAAAAAGCCCTTTATCCACCTTAATAAAATTTAGTGTCCCATAAAACAAACCCTGCAACAATCTTGGAACAAATGACCGCAAAACTTATTAGATTGTTGGATGAACAGAGAGAGCGTATTATAGGCGGCCAGTAAATTTGTTCATGGCTGTCCCATTATTAACATATTTTTATCAGGCAATTACTGTTTATTATTAATACTCCAAATGCTATACTCACTCTATAGTCATTCTTAATAGAATTATTTTCCAATGAACAATTCCATCGCCTTTTCTTCACATTTACAAGTTTTTTTTATAGAAGAAGGCGCAAACCAGCACTTATCATCAGGTGCATTTACACCAGATGGTGAGTGATCACTGCTACCTATGAACATCCGCAATACTAAAGGTCAGGCAGTTGCGTCGCCGGCTTTTAAAATGTTGTTGTTTAAAAGTCAAGCCATCTCGAAATAACCAGAATGTCAACGATTCAAACCGCTCTACGCTGAATACGAGCAAGTGGGAGTAGCTGGTACTGGGGACCTGCGGCCTAGAAATGAGATGTTAATTGTGCGTTGCTATCCGTGGGGCAAGGTGCTAATGCCACTTGCATAAGTTTACCGGCTACCTTACTTTAAACCGAAACACAACAATAATAAGCACTGCTACTATTAGATAGAAATGAGTAAAGCGGAGGTAACAAATACCCGGCCGAGACTTAGCAGAATCGTATCACTCAGTATTCAGTATGGTAGTGATATATATAGCCAATCGTTTGGCTTTTACGAACTGCCTGTAAGAACAGCAGATTGTCTACTCTTCAAAGTGGTCCAGATCAACATGGGGTGGCAAGGGGGTGGGTACCCCCTGTATTAGCAATCCATCTAATATCAATTTTAAAGTTTGTATTTTGATTTGAATAAAAGTTAGCATGCAGGTATATTATGGCCTGAAAAAGAATATATTTATTTATACGATGCCCCTCGCAAATATTCCAATAATAGAAAAACACAAATTGTCCTGGAAAAATAAAAGAGTATTTTTTATACATTTACTTTTCGAATAGTTTTACGTCTCAAAAGAAAGCTATATTTTTAAGCTGTCTTCATATCAAAACAAAATACACTTGCTTACAAAAGTGCGATATGTTTTTGTGTTATGGAGAGTGTAAATTAGAAAACCGTATTATTCGTTTATATAAAGATAAATAGTATTTTCATATCTATATATAGTGAAATACATTGATAAACAAGGTGAATCATGACCTCTAATTGCTAAAAAACACATAACACGAAAAACTCAGTAATAGCTTATTACCGGAACATTCGCGGGGGACGTAGGATATATTTTATTTCCAAAAAACTAAATTACTCCCTGGGATTCACAACAAAAATTAATAAGTATAGCCAATAATGTCGAACCTGAAAGACCAGTAGCGTAGCGGGACATTTGAAAAGCGATTTATGTGGTTGAGGAATCGAAGGCAAATACGCAAATGACCGTTTCAGCACGCGATACCAGCTGTTAACGCGCGGTTTATGACGCGGCCCGGTAATACTGTAGTTAGCGCTATTATTGGCAGATCGTTGGTACAAGTCATAAGAGTTTGGGGATTTTTGAGTACAATGCGAATACACAAAAAAACATTTCAATCTGCGACACCGACTGTATTATATAGCTAGATCTTATGCACAAGTTATATTTATTTGATACTTATAGGTATCATTGTAGATAATCAAATAAATGCTCTGTTGCTATCCATACAGCGGGATGGTAACGCTACATGCATAGGTAAGACTACCGCCTACCTTATCATGCAACCCGGTACACGACAGCTAAAAGTATTGACGCTATTGCAGCAGAATAAGTAATGCTAATAAACTCAGGCAAGTCGTGCGGAACTCTACTATTTAGTAGTCATGATGGTAGTGATACGTTTGGCCAATCGTTCGCTTTATAGGAACTGGCTGGTAGAATGGCAAAAGATGGATCGAACCAACACCAACAACATGACCTTTTTAATATGGAATTTTTTTTTAAAACTAAAGTATTTGTTTTTGATTTTGCTCTTGTCAACCGTCGAAAAAACGGTGGTTATCAATTGACATGTGTATATGTTTATTTAAGTATTTAATATTTGAGTAGGATAATATATTTAGGCGTTCAAATACGTGTCTGAAATTTTCTAAATTTATGTATGTTTGTATGTTTATATTATGTTTGTTGTTATAGGTTCGTCCACGAATTTCTTGGAAACTAAAAGCCGTTTTAAGATAATTATTTTATCTCAGAACTGCTTTTAGTTTAATTTTGTATTAAGTCGGGTATATTTTACTTAGGAAACAGTCCAAGTTTCATCAAAATCGGTTCAGTAGTTTTTGAGATATGGGTATATTTGACAAATATTTAAACTCTGTTTCATTTTTCAAATTCAATTGTTTTCTTTAATAAACTGTTATATCATGCATATTTCCCTATGAACAAATATTATAATGTTTACGCCTACTTATCTCTAAAAATAAAAATAAATTTTAGTATAGCGCTATATTAACATATTTTGATGATTTGAGGCATAATTTGTAAAAGTAACGGAATTTTCAACATGATTGCAAATATGACCATTTCAGCATACATCAATAATATTGCACGGGAACACATATTTATCTGATATATGTATTGCAATGTCTTAATTAATTTTATTGTTCATGGGATATAAAGTTAAAATGTTTACTCCAAAAAAAAACAATATCTTTAATTTTTTTTTGGAATAAACATTTTAACTTTATATTTGTTTATATTGTATGCTTCTTAAGTATTAATCGTTAAATGTATATTAATGTTATATTTTTATTTATATAAATAATTAATAAATAAATTAAAATTAAATTAAAGTTCATTAATAAATTAAATAAATAATAAAAATTATGAGGTTGGTTGGCACAGGACAGAATGAATAGAGTCAATGAAATCTCGAATTCTTTATTATTCGTCGGGCTATAACAAAAAAAAATAGTTCGTCGCATTTTACAGTTTAAACGACTGTCACATGTTATTTATTTTAAATTGAGCCAACAACTTTACTTACTTTTGGGAGAGGATTTATACAGCTGTATGTTCGCTGGACATCAGACTTCAAATGCCACTAAGATTGTTTTTGATAGACAAAATAATAATATATCTTATTTTGTAATATTAATCATAAACACATTATCTAAGTCCTACATCTCAACAGTACTATTTTGTAACAATAGTTTTATGAAATTTATTTGCCTTCATTAAATCTTATGACTTATACTCACGCTTAGAATTGCTCGACATTTATCGAAAATATTTTATTCTTATAGCGTAGCAGCACTATTTATTGTGTTAAATACGATAGTGACACGTAACATAAAACATGCACGGTGAATAATGCATCTACAACTGGTTTTTTTTTTCACAATTATGATCACAATAAGAACTGATTTAATTTTTTTTTTGTTTAAATTGTGATATTTACGTACAGGATTTAGTGACTGAATATTATTATCTACATTTTTTCTCATGTTGGTTTTGGTCCCCTTTAAAGACCATCTGCTATTCTGCCAGTTAATTTGTTTTTTTATTTTAATCAAAATTACCGCGACTATTAATATTAGTGTTCTCCGGTAATAGCGTTTCGCCCCGGTATTTGATACAACCACCTAACCTATTCCTGCCGTAACAGCGTCAGTGCTTGTCGTTGTCGTGTTTCGGTTTGGAGAGTAAGAGTTGAACTATATCTATCAGCATGTAAGCGTCTTTTGTCATCCCATTTATTTCTGTTGCTCAGAACTGGCATTTGGTAGATCGAGAAACTTAGCGGGAGTATTATTGCCTCGAGGATTCCGTTGCGTGCTTGCACATTCCCGCTATTTTTCTCCCACCGAATGGAGAAAACGCGTTTTCCCGCACGGAAAATACGATTACGTGCTGATATATGCAGTCTAATCCTAATGTAGCCGGTAAACTTATGCAAACACCTCGCTATACGGATAGCAGCGCACCATTAACATCTCTGGCGTCTAAACAAAATTGTCTCTTTCAATCAGGTCAGCCATCTATGTGTTTGATATCTTTTAACATTATATAAAAGGAAATATCGCTTTTGTTGTATGGGTAGCATTTTGCTGCTCTATAAGTTATAAATTTATTCACATTGTCACTGGTAAAGGACATTGAACTATATAAAAGTTTTAGATTTTACATATTCGAGTTTAACTTTCATAGTTAATTTGAGTGTTCCGCGAGGAAAATAACACATAACAAAAACAATGAATTCCTGTGTCTTAGTTTAATTTACTATAGTATTATATATTATGTTTATAACAAAAATCTATTGTCAAGTACATATTTATTTTAAAATTGTTATTACTAATATCCAAAACCAAATAAATAACAAAGTACGTTATTAAATTTTACTCGCTTAATGAGACACCACGAACAATATGTGTTTGTGACACTCAACGTCAAAATTAAGTTGAAGGCTGGAAAAGCGAGGACACGCACTACAAATGACAAAGCCGTATTTGGAGCACAGGAACGAGTGCGCCGCACAACGACCACCGCAAATTTACACTGCACTTCACTCGCAACACTGACTATTTCACTCACAAACACAAACTTAACTTTACCCCTACACGCTAATCCTGATCCTTATTTCAAGCAACATAAGCTACAGAATTGCACCAAACAATAATGTAGAATATTTTAAGTTGGTTTTTTCAAGACCACTTCTACTAGTTTACTTACCTAACACGTCAGGGGATTATAAACTGTACGATGTTTAAAATAACAAAGGAATTTGGAGCATAATTGATTGGCAACGTGGCTGGCAATGAGGTGAGCCTGAGATTTATGAAGTGTTCGTATGTAAATGTGTCAGGATTGTTACTTTATTCATATTCATTTGCCTCGAGACGCTTATTGTTACATGTTGCATTTAGCGAAATACTTTTAAGGTTTTGGAGTTCCACAATGAGACCGCAATTTATTTTACGAAAAAGGAAAGGCTTTTAATTTCATTTGCAATTTCATTTACTTTATACAAGGCTTTATTTAACCTGGGGTGGCAATGGAATATGTGACCGATTAGAAGATAAAATTGCATCTTATGAGTATATCATAAGTTGTTTTACGAGAATTTTATACATGCATATTTTTGTATTATACAAGCTAAAAATTATAGCTTTAACTATATGAAAAAATTATGAAAGAGTTTTTTTTATACTATAGCATAGCAAATAAACAAATTGCTCTCCTAGTGACCAGAGATAACCGTCGCCTATAGACACCAAAGATATTAATGGTGGATCGTTATCCGTGTGGCAGAATTATAATGCCACAACTGCAAGTTGACTAGTTACCTTTCCCTGTAAATCAGAACTGGACAACAATAAGTACTGATGGTATTCTGATAAATTCGAAGGTGCAGGTGTGTTAAAAGCGGTGATGGGACTGAATCCAGACGAAATGTTGCAGAAGTCTGCCACCTAGTAGTCATGATGGTATTTACATGTTTGACCAAATACTTGCATTTAAAGAACTGCTTTTTAGGGTTCCGTTCCCACAGGGTAAAACATAATTATTTTATCACTAAGTCTTCGCTGTCCGTCCGTCTGTCTCTCTGTTCGTCTGTTACCGGGCTGTATCTCATACATCGTGATATTTAGACAGTTGAAATTTTCACAGATAATGTATTTCTGTTGCCGCTATAACAACAAATACTAAAAACAATAAAATAAATATTTGAGGGGGACTTCCATACAACAAACTTGTCTTTTAGGATTTTTTTTCTCATCTATACAACGGCATCTGGTAGAGGCTTGAAATATTCACAAAATTTTTAATATAATCGTCCGTAATTGCGGCAGGAAGGCGAACCACCGCCTGGTACCAACCAAATACCCGGGCGAGCCATTGCGGGACTCTACCACCTAGTAGTAACGATAGTAGTGCCACGTACATATAGCCAATCGTCGCCTTTTACCACAGTATACTGGAGACTAACAGTAGTCAATCTACATACATGTAGATTGACTACTGTTAGTCCGCCGTGTTGGTCCCGGCCTCCTTTGTAGAATAGGCCAACTGCCGTTCTGCCAGGCAGGTCCTAAAAGGCGACCGATTGGCTATCGAGTCACTACCATCGTGGCTACTAGGTGGTAGAGTTCTGCATTGTCTCGCCCGGGTCTGGTACCACCGCCTTACCTATTCCTGCCGAAATAGCGTCAGTGCTTGTCGCTGTCGTGTTCCAGTTTGGAGGGTAAGGTAGCCGGTAAACTTATGCATGTGGCATTAGATCTCGCCACAAGATAGCAACGCACCATTAACATCTTTGGTGTCTATAGGCGATGGTTGACTCTTTCCATCAGGAGACCCATCTGCTTGTTTGCTATCTTATGATATAAAAAAAAAAAAAAAATGTGATATTCGAGCAACTCACACATAGACACCTCTCACGGACACGATATCTCGGAATGGTTCGGTACAATTTGTTCCGCACCAGTCGGAGATATCACGTCCGTGAGAGGTATCTATGTGTGCTATGCTCGAATAATACTTGTATGTAACATTGACTTCTGGTAGTCTCTGAGTATTCTGTGCTTTTACGACCTGAATGCCAGCTAGCAGTTGGTCTGTTCTTCTAAAGAGCTCGAATCAACACGGGGGAAAATGTAAAATTGCAAAATTGTGATGTCACACTAGGTAGGAAGGGGAGTCTCATAAATGTGACGATCTGTGACAAGGACGGGGAAAAGATCAAAAAATCATGAAATTCGTGTGACGTAATTTATGGATGGCTCCTTACTTGCGCTGATTTAAATTTGAGAATGAACCGGTTATAACCTCTAATAATAAAATCGGCCAAGTGTGAATAGGACACGCGCACCGAGGTTTCCGTACAAACTTTGATTTTTATTACAGTTTAAAGGTATTATAGACCTGACTATTTGATATTTGATATTTAAAAATCAAATATAATTAAATTAAAATAAATTAATATTTAATGGGACTTCCATACAACAAATGACAGTTTTTGTCGTTTTTTATAGATGATGGTACGGAACCTTTCAAACGCGAGTCCGACTAACGCCGTTATATTTATATAACTTTAGATAGCAAACAACCAGAAGGCTCTCCTGATGAAAAGACAAAACCATTGCCTATAGACACCAAATATGTTAATGGTGCGTTGCTATCCGTGTGGCGAGATGGCAGTGTCATACATAAGTCTACCGGCTACCTTACTCTACAGCCATAACACGGCAATGACAAGCATTGACACTATTACAGCAGGAGCAGATAAGGCAGTGGTACTAAATACCCGGGCGAGACGCTACGGAACTCTATCACCTAGTGGTCACGATGATAGTGACACGTGCAGCCAATCGGTCGCCGTTTACAGCCTGCCTGGCAAAACGGTAGTCGGTATATTCTTCAAAAGAACCAACCAACATGATTCGTAGGAAGATAGTCGATCTTTTCTTCAAACGGTCCCTTAGCATAGGAAAAACATATCCAAGCCAAATACCTATGTTTATTACATATTATTATTATTCATTCATATTATTGATGTATTAATGATATTGTAATTTAATCTTACGTAGCTTACATTTTATTCTTTCCCCGTGTTGGTTCCGGGCCCCTTTTTAAGAATAGGACAACTGCTGTTCTGCCAGGTAGGTCGTATAATACCGACTGGCTAATACGAGTCAATAACATCATGGCTGCTAGGTGGTAGAGTTCTGCTTTGTTTCACCCGGGTCTGGTAACATTGTCTTACCTATTCCTGTCGCAATAGCGTCAGTGCTTGTCACTGCCATGTTCCGGTTTGGAAGATAAGGTAGCCGGTAAACTTATGCATGTGGCATTAGATAGCCCCAAGATAGCAACGCATCATTAACGTCTTTGGTGTCTATAGGCGATGGTTGACTCTTTCCATCAGAAGACCCATCTGCTTGTTTGATATCTTGCGATATATAACAAAAATCTCTCAATTTATTTCGCTGATCTGATTTCCAGATCTTTGTAAAATAAGAATATGATTTATATCAATTATTTCAATCAATCAATCAAATCTTTATTGCATCAAATATTGTAAATAAGATTTTACATTATTAATATAGTTTTACATTATTAATATACCTATATACTCCTAGTAGATTTTACATTATTAATATACCTATATACTCGTAGTATATAGGTACAAATATTTGGCCTTGTAGGCGCGTAATACAATTTAAATATTAATACAAAAGGAATGCATTTTATTTCTATGTTAGGCGTTAAACAATGACACAGATATGAATTGTATACAAATAATGAGTAATAATTATTAAAATAGTCTCTATATTACAATAAAGCTTTATATTTTATTATACATTTCTAATAATATAGTTAAAAAAAACACATGGTGTAATATTTAATACATGTTTAGGTGTTTTCATTTTCTTAAAAATTAATAAATAAATTAATAAGTAAATAATAAAAATAATAATAAATAAATATTTGTGTTATTATAACGTTTTGTTTACAATACAACATTTATGGCCCATTTCAAGATATAAAATTTGTAGGAAAGCTTCTATTTTTAATGCATTTAGTTGCGAAATTCTGCCACGGCTTGGGCTGCGGTCGCATTTTTATAACTCCACTATGCGATTTGCGCTTTGCAAGTAGGTACTCATATCAGAAATTTCTCTGCTTGTTTGTATGTTAAAAAAATATCTTCACAGAAAAATCGTTATACACAGTCTTCAAACAAAAATTTTGCGTCTTTATATTAAAATAACACCAAAGGGATATTTACATAGCAAATATAATTCATGTTTCCAAACTGAGCATGTACGTATCTACACCAAAATAATAACATTACCTCCGGAGTTAAGAGAAACACGAATTTCCCCTAAATCAAGCAATTTACATTTTACGTAATCATAACTCCGTGACTTTACGGGACACTTTTCGTAAATGTTTCCCCAGAATAAGACGAGACTTGAAATTACCAAAAACACAAAGCTTGAATGAATTCTTAAAAGTAACTTCATATTGTGCTTTTAACAATTTCCAAGAGCTGAATGACTAGAGTTGCGGAACTGTGTATTTAGCGAGTCGGCCACACTGGAGAATATAAAATGTAACAATGCTTGCCGCATGTAAGAAAAACTTCAGTTAATTGTGCAACGCTGGCCAGTAAATACAAACTCGAACATAAAATTTCCTTTTTCCCTTTGAATTGAAATATTTTCTGTAAAGTATTATTAATTCAAAAATGTTTTTATGAAGATGAATTTTTTAATAAGAAAATAAATTGTAAAGTCTAGCAAATAAGCCTATGGCTCTCTGGACGTTAAGAGACAACCATCACTAATAGACATCAAAGTTATGGTGTCTATAGGTGATGAAAATCTTACATGCACTTACTACCCTCTAGTCCGAAATACGAAACGCAATCAAGCCCTAGCGAGACGTTGCGGAACACTATCACTACTAGGTACTAGTAAGTACTACTAGGTACCTACTACTAGGTACTACTAGGCACTACCAGGTATTAATAGGTACTACTAGTTACTGCTACGTACTGCTAGGTACTGCTAGGTACTACTAGGTATTAATAGGTACTACTAGTTACTGCTACGTACTGCTAGGTACTGCTAGGTACTACTAGATACTACTAGGATCTACTAGGTAGACACGAAACTAGTGAGCAATTAGAAAAACGTTTGCTTTTTACGAACCGCTTGGCAAAATGGTAGATACGCTAATCTTCAAAAGGGCCTGGACCAACTCGCAGTAAAATTAACAGCTAGACTTTGCATGAAATTACACACAGCTGATTATGACCACTTATACAGGTTGCCCTTTATTCCACCCTTTACTATTTCTGCCGCAGTAGCGTTAGTATTTGTTTGTCTTGTTCTGGTTTGGAAGAAAGGTATTCAGTATAAATATGCATGTGACATTACATCGCACCGTACTGTTGGTAATGAAATATTAACATTTCTGGTGCCCATAAGCGATGGTGAGGCTAGTTTGCCTTTCTATGCTATAAATTTTTAATCTTATTTTTTTAACAGTTTATTTTTTTAATCTTTTCAGTATGTGGCTGCATTCTGATCCGGTAGTAATTCTAAATTAGAATAAAACATTTTTGGTTTTGACTTTATTAGTTGGTCAATACCCAGACTTAATAAATATGCATTAACTTCATAAAAAATATTACTTATCATAACAAGATTCATTAACAAATGTTGACGCAAAGATCTGCAGGTTATTGGGAAGTTATTTAAACTTTTGTCAATACCGTGATTAAGATTAAGTACTTTAATTTAATACTCACTTGGGCCAACAACTAGGCACACATTTAATTGGGACGCTTGGACAGTAAAACATAAACCTACCCTCATTAATCTTCCTGTGACGATTTCACGGCAAAATTATTCCTATGGGACACAATCAACGGCATTGTCGGGACTGAGGAAATCCGAGACGTTAGATTTCTTTGACGCATCAGCAGTTTCAATAGAATTACACATACAATCAATGCTTTCCGTGTTTCCATTGGCATAAAACTTATTTCTGATTTTCAAGATTTTCTTGAATTTTATGTATTCTTTCTTTTGTATAAAAATAACTAATTGAGAACTAGTACCAGAAAAGTATGTTTGTTTATGGAAAAAAATATACATGTATATATACAATACTAAATTTCTTTGGTGTGATTACTCAGCTTGAAAAATGCAATCGCTGAATCCCAGTTATGTTAAACAGTTTATATTTCAATAGAATAAGCAATAAAGTGTCTTTATATTCCAGACAAAACTATAGAAATGTATTTTTTACTTTAATGGTACTATTAATAAACTTTATTGCATATTAGCATGCGTGAAGATTAGCGCTCGTTTTTCGTATCGGTTACGACGTAGCAATACGTTTATCACGTAGATAAACGATTGTTATGTCATACGAAGTAGAACGAAACAGAATGCAAGCCGAATTACGCTCCCGTGTTGGTCCCGGGCTCCTTTGTTGCCGTAGCAACTGCCGTTCTGCCAGGCAAGTCGTAAAAGGCGACTGATTGGCTATGTGAGTCACTACCATTGTGGCTACTAGGTGGTAGAGTTCTGCATTGTCTCGCCCGGGTCCAGATTCAGGCCGAATTACGAACTTCTCCCGTGTTGGTCCCGGGCTCCTTTGAAGAATAGACCAACTGCTATTCTGCCAGGCAGGTCATAAAAGGCGACCGATTGGCTATACGAGTCACTTCCATCGTGGATACTAGGTGGTAGAGTTCTGCATTATCTCGCCCGGGTTTGGTACCACCGCCTTACATATTCCTGCCGCAATAGCGTCAACGATTGTCACTGTCGTGTTCCGGTTTAGAGAGTAAGGTAGCCGGTTAACTTATACATGTGTCATTAGACCTCGCCTCAAGATGGCAACGCACATCTTTTGTGTCTATAGGTGTCTATAGGCGATGACTCTTGCCAGCAAGAAACCCATCTGCTTGTTTGCTATCTTATAACATAAAAAAGAACACGATAAAAGATTATTAATTATCTTTTATTATTGCAAGTTTTTTATATCATAAGATAGCAAATAAGCTGATGAGTCTTCTGATGGAAAGAGTCAACCATTTTTTCTAATTTCGATTTTTTGAAAATGTAAAAGATGGTTGTCTTGTCAAAACGAAGCTGTCCACAAAAAAATCAGCTTGTTATTAATCAAAAAAAAGTTTGTTTGTGGGACCACGGTTCGTAATAGATACGATGAAATAACTTTTTTAAATTATTATAACTAATTTATATGGTTTTTGGTGTGCTAATACTGAAAATAATAATAATAAAAAGTTATATAACCTAACATTTCCTCATATTTTATTGCAACATACCATATAAAGCTGGGCCTAATCAAACAATTTGTTAAAGCTTGGCTAAAGATGGCGAATCTTTCAAATATTTGTGGAGTGAATTTTCTCATACTTATATCAGAAGGTAAACTGAATGAAGGAATTTTTGTTAAGTTTGATATTTGTAAACTGATATTAGGTTCAAACTTTGAAGCAACGATGAATAAAAAGAAAAATGGATGCTTGGATATCATTTAATGAATATGTTGTGAACGTAAGAAAATTTTTTAGGCAATGTGAAAACCCGCATATAAAGAATTATTGTAATTAATAGATAAACAAGTTCAAAACTATTGTTTGTGTAATCTATGTAATATTTCGAGAAGGAAAAATTGTACCCATTTTTTCGAGAATGCGCGAATGGTGGAGTATGAAAATTGATACGGCTAAAATTCACATTATGGAAGACTGCAGAAACCTTTTTTTTTAAGGCGAGGCATCGGGAAAAACGAGAAAACTGGTTTGCTAAATCACGTTTTTTTGTATTGATTGTTAAACAATTTTATAAAAATTACACAATATATCTAAAGATATTATCTAAGGTATGAACTAACTCATTCCATGATAGAATGTACTTTATTCGATCATATAAAATTCCGAAAACAGGCTAAAATATCTCTACAAGTAATTTGTTAATAATATTTCTAATTTTGTAAAACCACATGGTTTTTATATGGTGATCTTTAGTTTTAAATACAAAAAAGACTGTACTAAATTTTGATTTTCAGCTGAAGTCCTATATTTATTTATACGAAAATTAACACGTTTCCTAGCGGTTTCCGTACATACTGCGCCGCTCATTTCCTATAGGATTGACGCGCGTCAAAATACCTAGCCTTAAATAATATGCATTAAAAACATATTTTAAATTAATAAAAGTAAACATAACCCACACTACATCTATAAGATATCCATGATAAATAATAATATACACACATGTATATTATCATCTTTACGGCTAAAGTCCGTTGCCAATTGAAAATAAATTTTGTTGTTTTATTGATCGGTAGTTAATCTTGAACTTAACTACTTATACAATCATTTTGAATTATTTATAAAAACGTACAAGATGTAAGTGGAATATAAAATAAATGTCATCAAGATGTAAAAGAGATAAAATATGATAGTAAATAAGTGTTTTCCGATTTTTCATTAAAATATTTCCCTTTTTTATACTAAAATATAAAATTGATGTATTATTGGGAGCGATTCGCGACTGAACACTGTATAGAAAATACTATTTACTGGACCGTGCAGCCTGCATTATAATTTTTTTGGTGAATCTTGCGGAAACAGCTTATTTTTCCGCGATATGAAGTCGTGCTATTCCAGCTTATGGACTATTCGTATGCTAAAATTTGCCCAAATCTGTTCAGTAGTTTTGGCATGATTGAGTAACAAACATCCATCCATCCATTCATCCAAAGATCTAAACTTTTGCATTTGTAATAATTACCTTAAAAACAGCAAAGAAAAACATCGACACGCGGGATTTGAACCTGCGACCATTTCCCTAAAGCCGGGACGCTCTTCCGCTGAGCTAGTGTCGACAGGCTCGAGGCGGCGAAATTCTTCTTTGCTATATCATCGATTACGTCGATTGTACTGATCGCTAGCTATACATACGTATAACTAGTTAAATGAGTTCATCGTTACAGATGAAATTCACATTTATAATTTTGATCAGTACTTTCGTATTTTTAATTATTTTTGTGTTATAGAATTAGAAATACGAAATAATTAGAAATACGAAAGTACTGATCAAAATTATAAATGTGAATTTCATCTGTAACGATGAACTCATTTAACTAGTTATACGTATGTATAGCTAGCGATCAGTACAATCGACGTAATCGATCATATAGCAAAGAAGAATTTCGCCGCCTCGAGCCTGTCGACACTAGCTCAGCGGAAGAGCATCCCGGCTTTAGGGAAATGGTCGCAGGTTCAAATCCCGCGTGTCGATGTTTTTCTTTGCTGTTTTTAAGGTTTTTCCAGATTCCCAAGCACGGGGTGAGTGCTATAACACAAAAATAATTGTAATAATTATATAAGATTCTCGAATATTATAGATGAAAATATATCTTTGACAAAACAAATGTAGCCAAGTGCTTGATAGTATTCGACGTTTATCCGGTGCAATCTACTATTCCGACCTTGTGGCAACTCGTGGAATTTTCGCGCCTACAAGAAATTTTGTCAAACTTACTGCTGGAAGCAGAGTTAAATAGACTGTTTTAGTGGGTCTTCAATTTTCTAAACTACTATGGTGTAATTGCAGCAATCAGGCTTAACCTGATTGTAAACGTCCCATTTCTTAGCATTTTATGGTTTCACCATTTCGCTGTCTTCTGCTGATACATGCATCACAGAGGGACAATACTCCACGTGGTCCACAATACTTTCCAGACGGTTTTACAAACATACTTTATAGTAGAAGCATCATCTGAATAGTCGAATTGCACTTCATTTTATATGACTTGAAGCATTAATGGCAATCGATGTAATTTGCTTCCATTTTATAGTCCAACTACTTGTTAAGATAATTAGCACATTCTTTAATAAATTCCTTACTTCTTAAGTTCTATATGACTTTTTTTTGACTGTTGAAAATGTTTCAGATTTTTTAATTCTTGTCCCGTTTTATAATGACACATCAATAGCATATTTGGTGTATACAGGCGATGGTTGTGACTTACCGTCTGGAAATTCATATGCTTATTTGCTATCTTATGATATGATAAAAATCTGAAATTAAATACTTCAAGTGTACAGTGTACTTTTCGCCGTGTTGGTCCCGGCCTCCTTTGTAGAATAGGCCAACTGCCGTTCTGCCAGGCAGGTCGTAAAAGGCGACCGAATGGCTATCGAGTCACTACCATCGTGGCTACTAGGTGGTAGAGTTCTGCATTGTCTCGCCCGGGTCAAGTACCACCGCCTTGCCTATTCCTGCCGCAGTAGCGTCAGTGCTTGTCGCTGTCGTGTTCCGGTTTGGAGGGTAAGGTAGCCGGTAAACTTATGCATGTGGCATTAGACCTCGCCACAAGATAGCAACGCACCATTAACATCTTTGGTGTCTATAGGCGATGGTTGACTCTTTCCATCAGGAGACCCATCTGCTTGTTTGCTATCTTATGATATAAAAAAAAAAAAAAAAAAAAGACATCTCATGGTTCCATCTGAACACGCTAACATATAAAACAAAGATGCAGTTTTTAGAATTATCGTGTTAAAACTATAAATTTTGTTCAGTTCGATGTTACAAACTTAAGATCTTATTCGAATTAATGTAACGATGCTACGATTTTTGCATGTGAATGTAAAAAGAAAAAAAAATTAAATCAAAATATTTCAATTTCATTAAACTGTTATTTTTCAACAATGTAATAACACACGAGTCGTTTAAAACTCATTGTGGAGGCTATTAATTAATATTTTCTCCATCGGCGCTGTAATTAACGAGCGATGTTAACGCTGTACGGCAGCGAGATTCGCCCGCGGCTACGACCTACTACGGCCTGGTTAAAACATTACACTCTTTATACATCGTTCATACAATTTATAGCGTGTTATATGAATTGTCCAATCAAAACAAGTTAGCAAATATTAGCTGTGCCCCAACGCCTGCTGTACAATTTTTTTAAGTCGGCGGGAATGAATATTCACATGAAATTATTGCATGAAATTTTAGGGTACATTTGCATGCGATGATTTCATATGAATCTGTGCAGTCGGTACCTAATGGTTAAAAGAAACATACAAACATGTGATAAATATAATAAGTTCCCCCACGTATGTTCTTCTCGGGCAGTTCCTGAAAGGCTTTAGATCAAATACGAGTATGTTGCTATAACGCCTATATGGTGAAGTTCTGAAAACTCTCTCTCTTATCACTGTAATATCTTTTTCTGCCATAAATTTCTTTTAGAGGATAAGGTAGATGGAAAACGAATATGTTGCATTTCAATCCAACAATAAAATATGTCAAATTACAGCTTTCTAGTCATTGATGTAAAAATATATCAATGTTTGTAGTACCAAGAATCTTTGATATAAGACGACGGCAGGATGAATATTCTGAAACCATAAGTATTCTAAGGATTCTTAGTTGAGTTCAGAGCACTGTAAAGCCATAAGTAGAACATAAAATTAAATCAACCTAATGAAAACGGCTGAAAATTTAAAAATATCACATAAAATATGCAATTTCATTTGTTTAAACAATCAATGACCAGTAAATTAATTATTCATATCTGACTTTGACACGAGTATTCCGTGAATACAAAAGAAACTGGGTGATTGCTGACAAAATTGAATAGAAACGCCGAATTCAGATGTGCGTTGGATGACCTCCAATCGCTGCTGCAACCACTTTGTCCACTGTTTCGAAAATGCAGTAGTGGTTTTTCTTGTAGTGTCAGTAAATATACATTAATTTATTTAACTTGTAACACCCATACTGTTATAAATTGACTATTATATTTCTTCTTTCTTTAACCTTTGTAATTGTAAGTATATGAATTTGAATTATAATGAATTTTTTTAAATTACAAAAATAAGTTTTGTGATGTGAGATAATTCTTGTGAATTTGTAAATAACTAGCGACCTGCGCGCGGTTTCACCCGCGTAGCTTTTGTTCCCGTGAGAATATCGGAAAGGTTTACATACTTAAACCTTCCTCATGAATCAATCTATTTACTAAAAAAACCGCCTCAAAATCCGTTGCGTGGTTTTAAAGATTTAAGCATACATGGGGACATAGGGAGAGAGAAAGCGACTTTGTTTTATACTATGTAGTGATAACTAAAATAGAGAAAAAAAACACTATCCCGCTGAGTTTCTTCCGCCGAATCTTCTCAGTGTATGGTCGCGTTCTGATCCAGTGGTAATTGTAAAAAATCGACTTACGACAATTTTAAATTTTATAGAATACTAGCTGTTGCTCGCGACTCCGTCCGCGCGGACTTCGTTTACTCCGCACAGCTCCTTCCCCGTAGGTGATAGCGTGATAAAATGTAGCCTATATGTTGACCCGACCTGTTAGTAATATTCTTGCAAAATTTGAAGTAAATCCATGCAGTACTTTTTGAGTTTACTCCGGACATACATACAGACAAACAGACAAAAATTCTAAACTATATTTTTGGCTTCGATATCGATTGTAGATCAGGCCCCAAGTATTCTTTTAAATAAAAAAAACAGTAGCAGTCGTGGGACTGCCGATAGAAGTGAAAACGGAACTATTAAGTTGAGAGTAATTAAAACTACATGCAAAAATTATATGAAATTTTTTATGTTTTATTTATTAGTTACATATGATGGGTTAAATAATAAAATACAGTCAGAAATAGTCGATGTATTAGTGTATACGTGTACACAGGCTACTGCGCGTGCGCTAGTCTGGCTCTCCATAGCTATAGATATACTATTATCATTAGCATGTCGGTGACGCGAACCGAGGATTTTACCCTCTACCAAAACGCTCAACGCGCCTAAAGAAGTTTTCACTTCAATAACCAATGTACAGTTTTGACTTTCCTACGATTTTATTATATGTATAGATTATTGTAATCTATATTAATTAATATTATAAATGCGAAAGTTTGGATGTTTGGATAGATGTTTGGATGGATGTTTGGATGGATGTTTGTTACTCAATCACGCAAAAACTACTAAACGGATTTGAATGAAACTTGGCATACAGATAGATGATGATCTGGAATAACACATAGGCTATTTTTTATCCCGGAAAAATTAGATGATTCCGCGGAATTCACCAAAAACTTATAATGCAGCGGGCTGCACGCTGCAGCTAGTTTTGAAATATTTACACACAATATCATGGTTAAAGAAATTTCAATAACTTGTAACTCCCGTATTCTGGCAAACAAATAATTTCATTTCATTTCATTTAGACCAAAATTGATGATCTTTTAGATGAGGTTTGGTTTTTTAAGTAGGTCGATCGTACTAGATACCTAAGTACGAGGCGACGTTTATCATGCTGCTGTCACTAATAAGGCCAGTCATGGCCCCCATGACTATTTTCGAAAGGTTCTAGCTCTTCACTATATCGAGGAACAAACGAAATTTGGTAGTCCTATCTAGAAATCCGTTAGTATTTATTTCATGCCGGGAACGGTAGAATATGTGAAACTAGAAAAAGCAATTCACAATGCATGCACCATATTCTCAGAAATAATTAATTCTTATTCTAATTCATTTTTTAATTCTTTTAATAGCACCGCCAGGCTTTTAGCACTGCAACATTGTCTTACACTGTACGAACCGTGATGGCTTTTTATAAAATTTCTTGACAAGAAAGTAAATGGTTTATTCAAACCAACCAAAACGAGGAGAGTCATATTACTACATTTCACGAATAGCAATTTTAAATCTCAAAATATTACTCATTTATAAAAAAATATTACATATATTAAATTAATAGAAAACAATTAATAATTCATGATCGTTTTTCCTAGTAATTATTATATTATTAAACCAACAGTTCGTCGAATCAGTTGCAGTAATGTGAATAAATAACAATCAATAGGCGCGCCCCAACCGTGTCCTACAATGAATGTTATTTGCTGTCATGACTGCTGTGTGTAATCCAAATTGAATGTGGATTTTATAACTTGTAGAGTTTGCGTTTCGATTTCCATACAAATTCTAATACATTTTATTATTAAAAGACATAATATGCCTGAATGAAACAGTTGTCGAAATTCGACTTTCTTTTATATGTCATAGAGGGTCCGTAACGATTCGCTTAGGTATTTGGTGCCACCGCCTTACGTATTCCTGCCGCAATAGCGTCAATGTTTGTCAATTTTGTGGCAAGATAAGGTAGCTGGTAAACCTCTGCAAGGTCATTAACACCTCGCCTCGCAGATATCAATGAATCATTAATATATTTCGTGTCTACAGGCTATGGATGCCTTTTTACATTAGGAGATCTATCTATTTGTTTGTTATATTATAGTATAAAAAAGGTAGCAAACCATGGCTTTTTTGTTAGAAAGAGACAACCATCGCCTATAGATACTGAAGTTACGAAAAATGTCAAGATTCGTCAGGAAACCCAAAATATGTGCCCTCTTGAGTTACACTTTCAAGCTAAGTGTCACAGGTGCGGCTTCAATAGCGTTAGTGACTCGCAACCTGCGTCGGAGATACCATTTTGACTTTGGATGCTCGCGACAGACGCAGTCGCAACTCACGTTGCCTTCGCCGATCTGATCACTAGCTCGAGTGAAATCATTACATTTCTCATAGATCTACTTGAATCGATCAAAGAAGAGGAAGATAATGATCCTTTCTTTCAATAATATCTCAGCTTGGAACGAGCCTCTACTAACTAGATTTTTCAAAGTAGAAATTAAGAGGGTTACTATAGGAATTTTATTTTTATTACCTTACAAACTTAAGTTATAAAGTAATCGGTATTGAGACACCAGTGTAATTAAAATTTCATCTTTTTCCACGGTAAAAATTCGATAAACGCTATTGTTATGAAATTACACTGAAATAATCTCAAAATGCAAGTGAACGGCAGCGACACTTCAAACGCATGCGCGGCATGTCGTGACGCCACTGTCATAGCGGCTCTGACGCTGTGTTTGAATACCGTTTCCTACACTTATATATTACATTCATCTGATGCTCTGTGGTGCGGCGCCACTAACGCAGTGTTATTGACGCTAAGTGACACTTGGCTCGAAAGTCTACCTTTAAACGATTATAATGATTGCCAGGTAAACAATATTAGGTTGAATTTTTAAGTAATTTACCTGTTTCCTAAAATATAATTTATAATATTTTATACTTCATATAATTTTTAACTTTCTGCGACTTTTCTTCACGTGTGTTTTATAGTTTTTATTAGTTTTGTAAACGAAACGCTATTTACATTTGCGCGCCATTTTCATAAAAAGACAGCTAAAAATAGAAATAACACATTTATGTATTGCCGATTGCCATCTTTGCAGACTAATTATTTGTATTTGACCACAGTATTTCTCATAAATATTTAGCAATACATTGAAAGGTGAAGTATTTTTATGAAGAAAGGAACTTTAGTGTGGATTTGAAAATGCGTTGACTTTGAAATTATCCATCCTTGTGTCTTGTTGGACTTTAGGTAGTGCTTAACTGAATTTACCACAAAACAACATTGGAACGTCTGACACAGGCCTGTCGTAACGCTTTATATTTTCTACAGTCAAGCTTATAGTTTTCTATGTATGCATTTGTATACTCATTCCATATGACTATATTTGACTAAAGAACATTTTTGTAAAACCTATTTTTATTGGGAAAAGGGTCACACATCGATGATGCAAATGTCTCTAACTGTATTGTCATCTTAACATAAATATATAAATAATAAATCAATATTCACGGGACAAATTACACTTACTGATCTAACCCCAAAGTAAACAATTTATTTGCTTGTGTTATGGGTCAACGATACTAATACATAGAAATACATATATAAATACTAGAATATATTAAAATAAACACCCAAATGCTCATCACACAAATGCTTGTCCCCGTCGGGGATCGAACCCGAGCTAAGTCGATTGCGTAGTCAGGGTCGCTAACCACTCCACCAACGGGGCGGTAACACGGCTGGGGTTATTCTTTAACCGGATAAAAATGTTGCAAGTAAATGATTGCACTACCGGGGTGATCATAACTAGCCAAGGCGCTGCGAATTTCATCCTTACTTATAAAAAATGTTTTTGTGTACCTCAATGTCCATTCAAGGAAAACATTACTTCTCGAGTTTACGGCGTTATCACTTACTCCATTGAAAGCTGTCTGCTGTTTAACGGCTGGACGGTTAATATTTGTTATATACTTGTATGTATGTGAAATGTATGTCGTGTCATAGCTGGTTTCAGAGCAGTAGACCCAGTCAACATTAACTCATGAGTTATAGTACACGAAAAATTTTGAAAAAAAAAATGTTTTTCAACATAATTTTGAGATTTTTCTGCCAGTTAATATTGTCCCAAAAAACGTTTTTAGATTTGTTAAAACTGCGTTTAATGCTATTTAAAAGATCAAAACGTAGTAGAGTAGTCATATATTTATTTATTTGTCACTTATCACTATTGTGGGGATGCATCACATTAGTGATTTGGTGTGAAAATATGTAAGTCAGTATCAATTGATTGATTATTTATGAAATAAATCTATACATATAATAAAACTGCATGAGATCGAATTCTGTATATTGGAGATATTTTAAAAATTTTTTGGAAGACATTATTTAATCGATACTGAAGCGAAAATTGCATTTATCTTCATTTTTGTCTGTCGATCAAGGCTGCGCATCACGACAATTCTAGTGAATGGATCCAAATGAAATTTTGCATGTTCATACTCCGAATAAGGTGAACGGTTCCCCTGGAATAGGGTATGAAAATCAAAATATATGTCAACCTTCGCCTATAGACACCAAAGATGTTAATGATGTGCTATCTTGTGGCGAGGTCTTATGCCACATGCATAAGTTTACCGGCAACATTACCCTCCAAACCGTAACACGACAGTGACAAGTGACGCTATTGCTGCAGGAGTGATAAGACGGTGGTAACATATCCGAGCGAGACAATGCAGAATTCTATCCCCTAAAGTCTGCACGTGGTTTAATTTAGCCGATTAATCCCTTAATATAGTACCCTTCAAATAAACACGGAAAATATGAGTAATACACCTCTGTAATACATAGAATGTATTTAAATAAAATTATCTTAGCAGGTAATGCACCAAAAAGCTCTGGCTGAAATAGCGACAGTGCAGAATGTTATCGGCAACATATTTAAATGAATTGGTCAACAATATTGAAAGCCGAGGAGTTATTAGCCGAAGACTGCGGTCCGCACCACCCCGTCTGTGAGCGAACCGAAGACACTTGTAATGCGGCCATTAAACCCGATGGACTTGTACAAGAAACGTCAATTTCAGGAATTTTGAAACAAGAAACTTTTTTTATAAATGTACTAGTAGTACGTCTTGACTTCGCTCGAGAGGGACTAATTTTCTAAAGCCATTTTAGGTTCCAAACCATTTAAAAATCAAAAGAAGTTGTTAGATCGCTAACAAACTTTACAGGATTATCTGCTGAACTAATTCTATAATAAAATAACTCAATAAGCCATTTTGGAGCCCGTAGGGTTCCCTTTATCTATTAACACGTTGATTTAAAAATAATACTTTTGAAGAACATGTTATTCGATTTTAGACTATTTATTGTGAACTACCAAAGCGGTAGGTAGGTATCGACGGTCCCTATGTATAACGTGGGGACATGTCAAAAACTGAGGTTTACTAGAGAGCGTAATAAAATTAATGTTCAAATCTCTCTTGAAATAATTCTATGCATAATTACAAACATTTTTTGGAACGAAATTCCTTACCGCGCGTTGTGAAAGGGGGCTAGACGGAAAAAATTCTTACGAAAAGTTGTCACGACACTTTTTGCTATAGTAAGCTATTGTAAGCTGTGTGGCGTGCGCATGTTTCTCTCTCTCTCTCTCTCTCTCTCTCTCTTATAGAAAGCAAGCCAGATATTTTCATTTCTATTTCGCATTGAACAGTGTGGTGTTGCGATGATTATTTTTGTTGAGTGTATGCAGGTTTTTTGTAAATAATAATAAAAGGAACTTCGTTCCATCCGAGTGTCCCTTGACACCTCTCAAGTTTTTTTTTTCTACAATGAGTTATTAGGTTTAGGGAGTCTCTAATAGTATTTAAGTATTTAATTTTTTTTAATATTTTCCTGAAAAAACTGATATGTGACTCTTTTTACATTGAAGTTTATATCAGACAAGTCAGAGATACCTCTTTATACGCTGAAAACAAAAAAAAAACTGAAAACAGTTCGATGAATTCATAAAATACAAATGTTTTATAAAAAACCACAACTTATTTAATTTTCAACACCATCCCTTAAACTACCTAATATCACCACCCAAAAATATTAAAAATACATTAGTAAAGACATGTCTCTTTATACGGCGTTTTAAATTTTAAACGCGCATTTTAAAACACCGTAAAGAACTACGACACCTATGGTTTATAATTACCCTTGTTCTCTTATTCGATTTGTATAAGTAGCGAAATACATAAAATGAAAAAAAAAAATCTTGTGTAGATATGAGCGTTTGGACTACTTAAAGCCATATGTAATTAAAAAATATATACATTTTTGACATGTCATTATATACGTAGGGACCGTCGGTATATTTACCTAGATGTTTTACACAAGGACTTCGAGATTTAAAATTTATTTTGATAAAACTGACTATGTGGTAGGGTACTGCATTTACTCAGACAAATAAATATCAACGTTTTGCCTTTTTCTGACACAATGTCACAATAATATACTAGTGTCAATCCTAAGGAAACAGGAAAACTCATGAATGTGGCGTTTCAGTCTTATCTTACTGATAGTAACGCGCCATTAACGTCCATAGTATCTATAGGCGATTATCTTTTGCCATCAAAATCCATTTTTTAAATTTATTTTCATATGGAAAGAGAAACCATCGCCTATAGATACCAGAAATGTTAATGATGCTATGTTATCTGTGTGGCGGGTTAGCAATACCACATGCATAAGTCCACCGTCTATCTTACCCTCAAAACCGGAACAGGACAATGACGAGCATTGATACTGCACAACTCTACCACCATGTGGTCACGATGATAGTGACACGTGTCGCCAATCGGTCGCCTCTGATGACCTGCCTGGCAAAACGGCAGTTGCTTTAATCATCAAAAGGGGCCCGGACCAACTCGGGGTCATCCACCCCACCATCACCCATCAGCTTATTTGTTATATTTTGAAGTGAAATCTTCTTTAGGTATGCTGAGTACTTTATTTATTTGTTTATTCATTCGGATAAAGTCGACTAAGGAAACGAGTAAGATATAGTTAACGCGTCACTGCTGTACCTACTCGGTCTCCTGCCGTTACATTTACTATTAACTAGCTGATCCGGCAAACGTTGTTCTGCCTTTTTAACTACTCTTATTTTTTATATATTTTCTCACCTTTTAAACCTTCCCTGGACTTCAACAATTAATTCAAAACCAAAATTAGCCAAATCGGTTCAGCCGTTCTCGAGTTTTAGCGAGACTAACGAACAGCAATTGATTTTTATATATATAGTATCCTATGTCCTTCTCCTGGCTCTAAACTACCTCCCTGCCAATTTTCAGCTAAATCGGTTCAGCCGATCTTGAGTTATAAGTGGAGTAACTAACACGACTTTCTTTTATATATATATATATATATATATATATATATATATATATATATATATATATATATATATATATATATATATATATATATATATATATATATATATATATATATATATATATAATAATAATATATATGATATATAATAAATAATGACTATTATTCTTAACCTCGCCTCGATGAAGTTTACACTCCTATATTTGACGAACCATAAAAGTCTTAACAGATTATACGCGGAAGTTATCTCTTTACATAGCGCCAGCTGTTTCTTTGCTGTCTTATGATATTAAAACCTTTGTTTTTTAAATAACGCTGGTTTAATGGTCACAAAACACAACAGGGTAGATTCTCGTGGTAAGTAAATATTTGAACTGAACACACGGGCGGTGACTGAAAATAAACCGGCTCTTACGGGGGATGCCGGCTAAGTATTGATTTGATAGCTAACTTACGCGGCTTACGTGGTCGGCTCTCACCCGAAACTACTCATAAAATGTCAATTCTCTACTATTTTCTAATTTATTGCTAAGCCTTTTCCCTGTGTTGACCTGAGCCCCTTTTGAAGATAGGTCATGTGCAATTCTGTCAAGCAGTTTGTAAAAGGCGAACGACTAGTCAAGTGACACCAATTGTAACTAAAATTGTGATTACTAGATGAAGAGTATTCATGTGGTCTGTGACATTAACTAATCCTGCCGTAGGAGCGCCGTTTCTGTGTAGAATCCTTGTTTGAAGAATATATATTTGTAATACATCTCTTTCAATCTAGCTATTTGATGGTATGACATCTAATGATATAAATAAAAACCGGCCAAGTGCGAGTCGAACTCGCGCACGAAGGATTCCGTAACATCATCTGTAAAAACGGCAAAAAATCACGTTTGCGGTATGAATATATTTTATTTTAATTTAAATATTTATTTTTTAATTGAATGTATAAGTAAATTATCGGAGAATATTTCTAGCGTCTACCAGTTGTCGTTATTAAGATCGAAAAAAAATTGGGAAAAATTCACGTTTGTTGTATAGGAGCCCCCTTTTTAATATTTATGATAAAACTATATAACGTCAATGAGTTATATATTATTAAAATACGAGTTTGTAAAACATAATTTTTATTTCATTTTGTCATTTTTTAAAAATAAATATTTTCGTTATTTCCTGACATTTATTAATTTACTATTTATTAATTTATTAATTTGAAATTTGTTCCTGTCTTTTCTCCTTTTTAATAATTTATTTATAAATGTAAAAATGAGTTTAAATAAAAATTGAGTAACAATATATTCCAAATAGTCATAGCTGTAATCTGTAGCCACAAATTTGCATACCATTTATCTGGAAAAATAGGTTTAAGCACATCTATATTTGTTCAAAATCATTTCCAACCCTATTTTGTGCAAATAAAGTATTTTGTATTTTGTTTGGTGGATAACTGGTTTGGTAGGGATCACGGGATCCCAGGTTTCATTACTAGATTGCGAAAAAAATACTTTAATTGCTTTTCCTGACAAAAAAAATCTAATTAGCAATCTGTATATGGAATTTCATATCCGGTTATAATTTAGATTTTCAAATGTGGTATCAATTGTCGCCTAGTCACCCCGCAACGTCCCTCATGGTGTTAGGATATAACATAGTGTGATGGTAATATTAAAATATAATGGCTACAACTATTTTAGGTGTACCTACAAACGTATGAGATTATTCTATGCTACGGAAAACGAGTAAGGTGACTGATACGACTTATGGATGAAGGATTACTATCCCGTCTTACAGATAGCAATGCTCCATTAACGTCTTCGGTGTCTATAAGCGACGTTTATATTTTTCGATAGAGACATCTGTTGGTTTACTTTCTTATGAAGTAAAAAGTAAATTCAATGCTTTGTAAAAGAAAATAAATAATTATAATAAAATAATTTTATTTCAGACAGTGTGTTCATAAAAGATTGTGTTAGTAGCAGATATTTTCTTAATAAATTGAATCCATACTAATATTATAAATGCGAAAATAACTCTGTCTGTCCATCTGTCTGCCTGTTTCTTCTTCACGCCTAAACCACTGAACTGATTTGAATGAAATTTTATACAAAGATAGTTTGAAACCCGAGAAAGGACGTAGGATAGTTTTTATCCTGAAAATTCCACGGGAACGGGAACTATGCGGGTGGAACCCCCAGATTGTCTGTCTTGAAAACCGCAGTAATAAGGAGTAACTTGATCTACTTTTATTTTAGAATTTTTTCCACGCGGATTTGTAACAAAGTTATACAATTATTTGATTTAGTGTTAAGTACATGCAGAGTTCAGTATATTCACGCCTTTAGCCAGGTATCCACATGTGACAATGGGTACAGTAAATCACGCCGCAGATACGGGCACAATTGCCACAAGACACCATTGTACTCCACTCTCATGTGTTCCTGTGATTTACTGACTGACGGACTCGCTAATATGTTATTACGAGAAGGTAGATATTGTATATAGTTACTGACTTACTTTTATTAATAAAAAATCTGAGGTAATTCAAAAATATCACATGTATATAGAGCATTGACTTACAAATATAATATAGAGTAAAACAAACGTTTATCCAGAACCAACTGATTTACACAGCTTCACCCGCGAGTAGAGGAACATGTCAAATATAATATTTTTAAATTGTTGTCTTTGCGATCTGGTGGTCTAGTGTCGAATTTGACCATATGAGGTCCCAAGTTCGACTCTGTGGTCGGGCAATTCAAAAATGTGTCTTTTCAGTTTTCTGTCAAAAACAACGGTGCCGGGATTGGAAAAAGTTCCCGGTTGGCGATAGGCTACCTATCACATTGTAGGACTAAGTACGTATCTTCGGCTAACCGTGGTTGCACTTGTTGCACCTCTGTCCAGCTCTTCGGGGATATTATCATTAAAGCATATTGCCGAACTTTTTACAACGGCAGCAGCGCGTATATTCGACCCACAGGGGCGGATTATACGCGGACGGCCTACAATGATCTACGTGTACAATGTAATAATGGCTCCAGACTGGTAATGGGATTAACGCGTTTCTCTAGTGCATTATAGATGTTCACATATGCTCGTATGATTGATTTTTTGCTGTTATAAAAATAAGAGCGGCAACAAGGATGAACTGATTGCGCGGGAGCACCAATATCATCCTGAGAACAATAACTGATAAAGTGGAAAATGAAATTTTTCAAAAGTGGATGAAAATGCATATCAGGGGTGTATCGAGCCGGGAATTTACATGGCACATATGCCGTATAAAGTGTGTACTTTATGTATATATGTGTCTATGTAAATGTATGTGGGTATGCATGCGTATATATGTTTGTATGGTATGACATACTATTTATTTACATATTATATTATATATTATATATCTCAACGCTTATTTTTTCTATATAAGATAATACAGGAGCAAACAAGTTGATGGATCTTCTGGTAGAAAGCGATAACCATCAACACCAGAAAAGTAAATAGTGTATTAAAAATGATTAAAAATTAAATTTACTATGATCCGCGAACTTCGAGTTCGCGAACGTGAGTTCGCGGATCGTAGCATATTTAATTAATTTCATCCTGGAGTTTTACTAAGTGCCGACGATATTTAGTGTTGAAAATTTTGTATGTTTTTCATTTAGGTACCCATTACTAATAAGTATACTAATTGGTAATAATTTATTCACTTATACAGATAATTTCTTCCTTCAAAGGAGCTAACTTTTGAACGTCTTTTACGCTATCGTCGTTACACCTTTAATTATTCAACATTGTTATCTCATTTTTTGAAGCGAAAAAAGTCTGGCAAAGCCACTCGTAACGTGATCTCCGCTGGCACGCGCTGGGAAACTTTATCTTTGACCTTTTTACGTGTTCTGGGTGTAAAGCGGAGAGGTAACTGTGCGATAGTTTGTATAAACTTAATTAAAAAACTTTCGAAATTAAACTTAATCTCATCAGGAACAACTTTTTTTTTGGTTTTCTTTTGTGTTAGTAAATACCTGAAAGATGTAGTGGTATGAATTGATAAGATATTTAATCAGCATCATAGACTAGTATATAATATATTGCTAGCTGACACGGCAGTTGCTGTTATACCGTTTTTTTATATATCATAAGATAGCAAACATGCAGATGGATCTCCTGATGGAAAGAGTGAACCATCGCTTACCAGAGATATTAATGGTGCGTTGCTATCTTGTGGCGAGATCTAATGCCACATGCATAAGTTTAGCAGCTACCTTACCCTCCAAACTGGAACAAAATAGTGACAAGCACTGACACTTTTGCGGTATGAATAGGTAAAGCGGTGATACCAGACCCGGGCGAGACAATACAGAACTCTACCACCTAGTAGCCACGATGGTAGTGACTCGCATAGCCAATCGGTCGCCTTTTACGACCTGCCTGGCAGATCGGCAGTTGGCCGATTCTTCACAGGAGCCCGGGACCAACACGGGGAATATGAATGTTTTTATTTAAATTTTGGTGGGGTGGAGGTTAAGGGGGTCGGGCATAGGGAGGTAAAAATTAAGAGTTAGTTGTCTCTTGATGCTAAGTCAAAAATATAAAACATGACTAAGAAATAGAAACAAAATATAGGTAGGGACACTCACACTTCCCAAATATACAAAAAAAATATAAAAATTGATTTAGACGTTCCAAAGGAGAATAACCACACGCGATTTTTATAAATATATTAGACCGATCAGAATAATAAACAATTACTATATCGGTGAACGACACGGGGAAATTGAATCGTCTTTCGGTAATTAGATAAAAATTACATTAATTTAAGGAGACGATTAATTTTAGTTACTCTACAATCGAAAAGGAGAACGTTTTCAACTTATTTGACGACTATTTTATGTACTTATATAACAAGATAAACTTGTTAGTTATGAACCAGTTTTAAGGATTTTTTCTTTAGTAAAAATATTTCGCAGTGGTCAGCCATCATTTATTCTCCCAATGGTAAGAAGTGGCCTCGTACGAGTGAATATAACAATTTTCCATAAGGAGCTCGCCTCACAGTGATTTTTTTAAATAGTCTTTTCTAATTTTTGATTTTGTTGTTTTAATAAAAAGCAGAAAAAGATAAATGCTTTAATGAATTCAAATTTTCTGATAAATATAAATTATATCAGATGTTTCTAATTCATCATTATTGGACAAACATAATGGTTAATAGTGCAACTAATACCTAATAAATATACATTTGAAAAACTTTAAAAACAAGTTTTTCCAAGCACGGCGTGAGTGAGTGCTATAACACAAAAATTATTAAATCCTGGCTGCAGCGTGCAGCCCACTGCATTATTAAAAGTTTTTGGCGAATTCTGCAGGATTACCTGATTTTTACGGGATAAAACGTAGCCTATGTGCTATTTTAGGTTCCAGGTCGTCATCTACATGTGTAACAAATTTCATTCAAACCCGTTCAGTAGTTTTTGCGTGATTGAGTATCAAACATCCATCCATCCATCCAAACATCCAAACTTTCACATTTATAATATTACACATAAATACATATCTTCACGCCAGATGCCATACGAGGTAGGCAGAGAGAACCGAGTGCCATATATCACGATCCTTGCAGGCTTGTCTCGCTTCCTCCACATTCATCATTCTCTTCATGCACACACACCGGTTGCGAAGACTTTTGACACCACCTTCGGACAGTACTCGATCAATCTGATCATGGTATATCAGTCTTGGTCTTCCCCGGTACCTACATCCTTCCGTATTCGCATTGTATATCTGTTTTGTTAACCTTTCATCTACCATTACCATTTATAATATTAATATAGATATAGATACATTTGTTTTATCTTAACGTCCAACGGCTAAACAGTGTATGAACGTTGTTATAGAGTAATCAACGTCCATTCTCAATACATAGGTGTATTTTTTCAGGAAAAACTGTATAGTTCCCGAGAGATTTAAAAATCTTTTTTACTCATGCAATGAACTGTAAAAAGCTATTTTTTATGTAATAAATAATATTGACTAATTTTAATGGTACTAGTAGTACCTTTGTTTTCTATCTTATATGAAGATAATATAGGGATGTTCTCAATTCAGTCACAATGAAATACAAGTACTTGAACTTGGCTAAAATTGTTTATTAAAAAATAAGCAGCTTTTTTCGAAATGTGAATAGCTGATAGCTTTAAGGGCTACATCAGACTCCAGGGACAGATCACGCAAGAAGGAAACTTGACTTTTGAGAGAGGACTGCGTAAGTTTCTCGTAAATTAATTTGCTTTTGAAAATTAGTTCTAAATAAACTTTTGATCGCATTTTACGTTTTTTTTTTACTTCTTGTGGTCACCGTAAAAAATTTAAATGTACTATTAAATAAAATAAACACCGGAAGCCATCTCCTCACGTAATTACTGACTGGTATTTTAAAATCTGGTAATCATCAAAAGAAAGTTCTATAAAGAATAATCACCGTTCAATAACGTTAAATCGAAAATGTCGCAGGTTTTTATCGATATCACCTTGGAAATGGAAAGTCGTATTCCAAACTCCATTAGAGAGGTGTCCGCGTGTGTAAATAGAGAAGACGGATGGCCGGCGATCGAGTTCCCCAAATAATGCATGTGCACTGGTCACGGCGTGCATTATCTGGTCATCCATCATATTTGACAAAATATTGTTTCAGATGACATTACACGCACATTTTTAAATCCACATTTAATATTTGAGACACATTCACCAATGACCCTTAAGGTCTTTTGAAGTGAAACTTCTTTAGAATCGTTGTAATTTGAATCTGAAAAAAAAATATGTTACGACAGAGGAACAAACACATAATTAATGTATAGGAATAGCTTGACGAGAGAATAAGACAGGACAAAAAATATCATTACGCCTCATTCTCTTAAGGGGGAGGTAGAGTAACCCGAACGTTTATAGACTTTTCAGTTTAACATGATTCACCAGTATGTTGGTTGACAAGATGCGTGGTAAACCCCATCGTCACATTTCACTGAACTGATAACTTGGTCATCCGAGGCGAGATAACGAAAACGTAAATTTGTTAATAATTATTATAACTGAAGGGTAACTAACTATATTCTACACGTAACGTGGAAACTTTTCTTAGCCCGGCACTCCTGGGGCCCTGGGATTAATTGCTCTTCATACCGATCTCATATATATTTTTTGTAATGTTATGATATAAAAAAATGGAGGATATGAAAAAAAAACGGACAATTTCGAATCAGACTCGCGCACAAAGGGTTCCGTATCATCATAGAAAAAAAACCGAAAAAACACGTTTATTGTATGGGGACCCCTTATTATTTTCATTTTTTTATTTTTAGTATTTGTTTTTATAGCGGCAACGGAAATACATAATTTGTGAAAATTTCAGCTTTCTAGCTATCACGGTTTATGAGATACAGCCTGGTGACAGACAGACAGACGGACAGACAGACAGCGGAGGCTTAGTAATAGGGTTCCGTTTTACCTTTTAGGTACGGAACCCTAAAAAAGATAAACCCGCTGAGTTTCTTCCGAGGGTAGTAATTAAAAAAAAATGTTGACGTGTCGAAATAACTTGTAAAAAGTTTTATTGAATAAAGTGCTTCTGATTTCTTAAAGTTTTCTTTTTTACCTACTTTCATTAGTTACCCGATTTAAGATTGTTCGAATATGGAGATTACTAATAATACTAAACGAAGCTGTTCACAAAAGTTCAGCTTATTATTAATCAAAATTAAAAATGTTCGTGGGACCACAGTCTGTTATGGAAATATATTTAACCACCGCGTTGGTAGACTGGTTAGTGATCTTGAACATGCATGCAATGGCCAATATGCAACGGTGGCCAGCTTCGAATATCTAAGCGCAAATTAAAGTAATTAAGTGCGTAAATTACCACTGCAAGTTAATAAAATTAGTAAAAATTTTGTCATAATTTTATCATAGTTATACCGCAATACGAGCAGGTGAAGTCGATAATTACGATAATGATTTTCAATAAGATATTGATCAGTTACGAGTACTGCATGTACTCGTATAGCTGCAGTATCTAATCACAATTATCATTTGTGAGAATACTATTGTGACATGAATAACAACTAACTTAAAACTTATAAGGAATTTGCTCATACATGTATATTTACTAGTTGGTAGAGTTCCGCAACGCAACTGCAAAAGCAACCGCCCGGGTATATGGTACCACCACCTTACCTATTCCTGCCGCAAAAGCGACTATGACTGTCAATGTCGTGTTCCAGTCTGGAAGATAAGGTAGCCGGTAGACTTATGTATATGGCGTTGACATCTTGCTACACGGATAGCAACCTACCATTTACATCTACGAAGTCTATAGGCGATGGTTTCTCTTTCTATCAGGAGAGCTATCTGCTTGTTTGCTATGTAATGGTATGAAAAATGTTTTTATCACTAAGAAAAGCTTGTTGCTTGTATAAATGACTGAATAAATTTACCGAAATCTAAGGTAAAAAACTGTTAAGGGTTGATAAATAGGTTTAGAGAAAAGGAGCGTTGGTTTCTAGAAAAAAAACCATAATCGTTTCTTCCGTTTGAAAGCACGCTATACTCTTAAAACGGTTGATTGTGTCGAGGGTTAAAAACTAATTTAATTTAAGTTATATCATAAAGAATATTTTCCCCAAAATTCCTCGAAACCAACAACAATCTCCCATCCAATATATAACATAATGCGTGTGGTCTGATGTACGCATCACGGACGCACCCATTGATGCGGGACATCACGAAAAATTTAATAAAAATCCCACGAAAGTAACGGGGCGCGAAATTTTTCGCTGATTCGCAGACTTTAGGGCTAAGCCATTCACAGCACGACACAAATTGTGAGCCATTAAATTCGGTCATATTTTTTATTACTCTTTAAATTTTAATATGCGTAATGCTTAAATTTGTGGTGACGAATGTTTGGATGTTTGTTGGTAAGTCAATAAACGACTTGTTGGATTTGTTAAAAACTAGGATGACTGCAAAGGCAGATCCATCTGGGTTATACATATTTTTACCGTTATTTTACTTTATCATACAGTAGGGTACTAAAATAACGTTTGTTACTGACTTATTCCAATTTGAGTGTAAGATAGCCGGTTAAAGCCGTGACATTGCCATTCCGCCACAAGGACAGCAACGCGCCATTAACATTTTTAGTTGGTTTGATTGGTAATGTGCACCAGAAATAAACTAAATTAAAAAAAATACACACACTACCGTGCGTTTGTCACACACATAGACTATTTCTTGACAACGTACTTAAATTTTATTGTTTAGTCTACGCTCAAACAGAGTCATATTTTATCATATAGTTTATTTGATAGATATAAGTGCATTAACGTTAATAGAACAAAGATTGAGTTTCGATCAAAAGGCAATCACTAGGCCACATAATTGAATTGAACAAACAAAAATGAAATTCAAAAAATGTAATTACAAATTTTTCTTTACTTTTTATCTAACCCCAAAGTAAGCAAATTATTTTCGTATGACAGAGGTGTTAGTTAACGATATTAATACATAAATACATGTCTATAGGTGATCGTTCCATCAAGAGAGTAATCTGCTTGTTTGCTATCTAATGATACATATAAAAACATTCCTGCCTTACGATTAGCAACCTGCTATTAACATTTTTATAGGTGTTGATTATACATTTTCTGTGAACAGCATCATCTACTTCTTTGCTATCTTATAATACAAAAATTGTATTTGTGCTTCCTGGTAGCTTATGAAAGGGTAGTGACAACAACTTAGCATGTCACCACTGTGATTTGTTTCTAGCTTGGTGATAGAGCTCTGCAAAATGTCAATCAAATACGGTACTACACATTTGTTACCACAATAGCGTCAGTGCCACAATAGTTCTCGTGTTTCGTGTATACTGACATATGATGCATATCTCTGCACGTTAGTAGTTAGAAGTCTGTGTATATCTGTCATACAGATAAGAATATGGTCTTATTATATTACGCATTTAGACTTAAAATATGATTTTTCTTTTTCGTCGACGTCTTTTATACGATTTTAGTTTGCCTCTTTGGTTTGGTCGTTAGCCATTTTGGTTCAAATTATGAGGTCCCGGGTTCGATTTCCATTGGGTTATAATAGCAACCCAAAGAGTACTGGTGGTACTTTCATGCCTCGAAGAAATATATAAAGCTGTTGGTCACAGTTATCGTAAATTAGAATCAATAATATTGTTTAATGTTGGAAAATATCGCGATGAGAATCATTGCTCATTTTGCCAGCCAACAACCTGGTAAGTCATGATGAGTTTGAGCGTCTGTTGTGAAGTTTATGATGAGTCTAACCCGTATGAAAATTTTTATTTATTTAATAAAGGAAGTGTTAAATCGTCTATAACATATTTTGTGCCTAGAGATAGTGATTATGTATACTTAATAACCTTTAAATCTTATAACATGAATTTTATCAACATATATTTAGTAAGAAATTATAGTCAAAAGTCTCGTATCTATATGAATAAAAATGAATAGCCACAAATATTTGTTAAAGTGGCTGTACCTATTTGAGTAAGTTTGAATGAGCGAAAATCATCACACATGAAAAGTCGCTGGGAAAATTGAAAATTTTTAGTTTAAGTAATAGGACTCTTAAGAGAATATTTGCTCACATTTTTAGCCCCCAATGTCAGAATGTGTATGTGTGTGTATTTCTGGCAACGTGTGTTTCTGGCAACGCAACCAATTTGGGATTGATTTTTTTATTTGAAAGCTGATTTTTTACGTATTGTTGCAGGATTCTTATTCGAAGATGCTCATGCTCAGCTCTTTTTATATTTAGCTCTGAAAGAAAAGCACATGAAGGTAATTTTATTATAAAGGATTGAAATGGGTTTTTTTTTAATTTATAATATATATATTTTTTTTCATTAGAAATGGAGTAAAGTCAAGTTGGGCAGCTTCGTCTGTGTATAAATAAAAATAATAAATGAACTAACTATATTTATATTTTAATCGATTACATTTCAATACAAATAAATGGTTTTTCGAAAATGTCGAGTCGTAGATTCCATGGCTGTTCCATAAACAGGGATCGGGGCTTAGTACAACGCGGGGCACCGTCTCTTCGAATTCAATTTAGATCATTCTTCTATAGCATTATCCCGATTGATTTGTCCCCTACTCTGCCTGCGAAATGGGATCGCATTTTGCATAAAATCGAATCGAAACTAACGAAATAAACCCGAAAAGGTTTCTGATAAATGTGTTTTCGAGGTCCGAAGCTAAGTTGACGGTTAGGGACAGACAGGTCCCGGAGATATGAAAAAAGTTTCAGTAAATGTGTGTTGATTTCTCTAACGTTAACATTTTCAGTATAAAATTCCCAGTACTGCTTAGCTTTAGCTTTTATAATAAAACGGTTATGTCTTACGCATTTTTACCTTCTAATAATGTAAGCGGATTAAAAAAAAATGATAGACTTCTTTACATTGAGGTAAATATGATATTAGGTAAAACACCCTTCTAATAGCGAATTTTTATTTATTTATTTATATTTGCACAAAAAAAATGTACAAAGGTTAAACTTAACGTCTAAGAGCATTCTATCCTATCCGAACTCTTATTATACAGAGCGAGAATAAAAGAGATGATGCATCTTAAATAGTATTTAACAGAGCTTAAACTTTCCGTGCAAAGACAAATCGAACGAAAAAAATTGAAGCATAACTTTTAAGAACTACACGTGTCACAAAAAATATCTTCTAGATAAAAATATTAGACTTTTCGAACTGGCGAAGTAATGGCATGTTTTTGTTTCATTATTAAGTCTGCTGCTATGGCTTGATGTCACAGTCATTTTTCGAAATTAAAATATAATCCCGTTTGTTAAATCACACATTGCCTATCTTTATTCCAAATATTATTAAAATTCATAGACTATTTTTAATAAATATCATCAGGATCGGTACCGCGGATTAAACTGGACACTCCTTTCAGTGTAGTTTGCATTTACAGCCAATCAGTGTAATCTGTGGTACATACGGGGGTCCACTTACAAACTTTCACATATATATATATATATATATATATATATATATATATATATATATATATATATATATATATATATATATATATATATATATATATATATATATATATATATATATATATATATATATATATGTCATTAGATAGCAAACAACTGGATGGCTCTCCTGATAGAAAGGGAAACCATCACCTATATATATTAATGGTACTTTCCTATCCTTGTGGCGGAATGGGAATTCCCCATGCATAACTCAACTGGCTTCTTCACCCTCCGAACCCGAACATGACAATGACAAGCATTGTCGCTATTGCGACAGGAATAGATAAGGCAGTGGCACAAAATACCCGGGCGAGACATTGTGGAACTCTACCACCTAGTGGTCACGATGGTAATGACACGTATAGCCAATCAGTCGCATTTTACGACCTGCTTGACAGAACGGTAATTGATCTATTCTGCAGAAGAGCCCAGATCAACACGATATTAGTGAGTTAAACATTTTAATTAGCGTTTATATGAATATATATTTTTTATTTTCCATTGTCGGCTTTTATAACCAATTTCTGAGATAACAAACATAAAAAACATACCTCCTTCTTTTATGGAAGTTGGTTGAGCATTGTTTGAATTTATTATTTTCTAATAGTTCAGTCCGTGTTCACTTCAGAAAACACTATATTAAATTAAAAATAATCAGTTTTGAGATTGTGATTACAACTTAAATTATACGAGTGTGTAATCCCTAGCATTAGTAATTGTAGAGAGGGAAGACACCTGTCCTGAGACTAATAGACCCGATAAAAAGAAAACAATAAATCTCGGGACTCCAACAAAAGATAAGAAAGGTCATTAGTATATCACAAAGGCCATGGAGTGGAGGGAGAATGAGCGATACGTGATAATTAAGGTTTTTGTGTGAACTGGATACAATTAAAGGCAGGGTTGTCATTTGCTTGACTGTTTTTAAATGAGATATTATTAGAGATATTAATTTATTTTTCGTGAAGTACATAGGTATGCATATAACTAAGAAGATTTTCGTGCTCTTGCTAATACTTATTATTAAGCAATTAATAAGTAACAATTACCTTATCATTATCAAATTACAAACGGTATTTGTTTGTTTTAAAGTTATAAAGTGCCTAATGTATTTATTCTAAATGAATAATTGACTTCGTTTTAGCTAATTAGTTACATTCCATAGGTACTTACTAAACAATTCAGATAACATCATTTGTTTGTTCAAAAACTCACTAAATGCACGATAAAAACATTGCCTTAAGCCCTAATTACTAACAATGTCTTAATTTTTCGTTACAAGAAATTTGGATACATAGTTAAGATAAGATAAGATAAGATTTATTATTATTACTTATATTTAAAAGTACAGTACAATAGTTTATATTTCTGTTGGACACTAGGCAAAGCCTGTGGCGTGGATACCATGTAGTAATTTCCGTATATACAATTAACAAAAATTTCACGGGAGGTAATTAAGCTATACAATAAAACAAGAGGAAAAATTAAAAGAAAATTTGAAAAAAATTAACAATGACAGGCACAGTAGGTTAATTTTAGACTGCTGAGTGTTTTGCGTGACTTACATATTAAGAATAAGTGAATGTTTCGTTTGTGCGTGAGTTTTTTTTGTGTTTATATTTATACGAGAGAGAGAGAGAGTATGTGTGTGTGTGTGTGTATGTTTGTGTGTATGTGTGTGTGTGTATGTGTGTGTGTGTGTATGTGTGTGTGTATGTGTGTGTGTATGTGTGTGTGTGTATGTGTGTGTGTGTGTATGTGTGTGAGTGACTAAAATTTAGCAAGAATTTTTTTCGGTTTCTGAGTAGTTAACTGAAGAAAGCGATCTAATTATTTCCTTTGAAGCAATTCGTAAAGAAAGCTCTTTAATATTGCAGCGTTGACACACTTGATTGTAGATATGTGGGAAAAGAAAAGTTGGAAATCGTCTATCAAATGCACATGTAGTTTTCTGAATTTGAACCCTGTAAACCCTTTTTTGAATTAGGATGGGGTAATCTGGCGAATTTAGGATTGTTTTATGGTGTAAAATTGCGGCTTTCCAGATAAAGAGTTGTTGAACGCTTAGTACATTTGTTTCCTTGTAAAGTAAGTCAGTAGAGTATCTAAATGGTTTTTTGAGCATTACTTTTAAAACAGCGCGCTGAGCTCTTTCTAAGACTATATATGTTTTGGCTGTTCCACCCCAAATTAATATTCCATATGATAAGAGAGATTTACAAATTGCGTTGTATACCAACATGAGAATGTTCTTATTGGCTAAATCCCGTAGCTTTCTCATGATGTATATCGTGCTTCTTACGCGTTTGCACAAATTGTCAATATGTATTTGTATGAAAGTGAAGTGTCAATGATGACTCCTAGGTATTTCATACAATCCACCTGTTCAAGCTTATCGCAAGCACAAGCAGTTCCTATATTCTGGCAGTTATGTATGCGTAGAGTAAGTTCAGTTGATTTGGATAAGGTGGATTTAGAGAAGGGCATAAATTTTGTTTTTTTGATATTCAGAGATAAAAGATTTTTGTGTGGCCAACTGTTGATGATTTCTAGACCGATTTCAGATACTTTTTGTACTTCGTCCCAAGACTTTCCGTGAAAGATGACTGCCGTATCGTCTGCATAGCATACTATTTTGGCGTTCGGTATTGTTAATATAGATCAAGAATAAGGTCGGTCCAAGTATACTACGCGGTACGCCAAATAGAAAGGGGAGTGCTTCACTGGTTACGGAGTCAACTCTTGTACACTGTCTTCTATCTTTTATGTAGGAACGAAATCAGTCTAGAGCAATTCCTCGAATTCCGAAAGCCTCTAGTTTTTGAAGCAGAATATCGGTTGAGATTGAGTCAAACGCCTTTGAAAGATCGAGGAACACCCCCAAACACCGCTGATTCGCGCTCATGTGGGAAGATATTTCGTTGGTTATGCAAATCAAAGCATCTTCTGTGGATTTTTGTCGTCTAAATCCAAACTGATTGCTAGCCAGCAAATTCTTGTTTTCCAAAAATTTTATTAAACGCTTATTGACGACCTTTTCTAATAGCTTGGAAAATATACTCAAAAGTGAGATAGGCCGATAGTTGGAAGGGTTGTCCCTCGATCCATCTTTGTATATTGGGATAACTAGTGATAATTTCCAGCAGTCGAGGAAAATTCCGTTTATGAGACTTAAATTAAAAATGTGCGTAAGAGGATTCAAAATAACACTTTTTATACTTTTTATAAGAACAGGATTGCATTTGTCGAAGCCAGGGGCGCTGTGACTTTTAAGAGAGAAGATAAGAGAACTAACTTCATTTGGGTCAGTTGGAGTCAAGAATAATGATTTACATAATTATGGCAATGTAGGGTTAGTAGAGTATTGAGGGTTATCGTGTCGAGAATTTTTCGTTTTTATTTTATGTGCTAATGATTCACCAACAGAGGAGAAAAACTGATTACAATGGTTAAGAGAGTCAACAGGGTTAGGCTTTATTGTCAGTAGAGAAGATGGTATCTGTCTGGTTTTCACAGTGTCGCATACATTGTTTATAGTTTGCCATAGTTTTTTTGGATTTGACATGTTTAGCAAAAGCTGTTGTTCATCATAATTCCTTTTTACGTTCCGGAGTAAGGTCCTTCAAAAATTTCGATACCGTATATATTCGGTACGCTTAATTATATCATTTGGAGTTTTTTTTAGTCTCATGTGTAATTTATCTCGGTGTTTCATGCATCGTATTAATCCCGGGGTTATCCATGGTTTTATATTCAATTTAGAGTTGTTAATTTTAGTTTCGTGTGAATGATTGGAGATTGAAGTAGTGACAATGTGACTGAATTTGTTTGCAGCTGCATTGACATCAAGCTCGTTGAGTACTTTAGACCAGTCTGTGTGAAGTAAATCGGATGTTATTGCGCTGTAGCTAGTAATGATTCTAGTGTTTTGCATCTTACGATCCCATGTTTTCCGCATTATAGAAGCAGCACAAAGGTCATGGTCTGTAATATCTATTTTGCAGATAATACCTGTGATTTTAGCTAAAGTTTTAATAAAAATGTGATCTAAACAAGTTGTTCCCCGTGTTGCTTTAGTTATTACTGGATGTAGACCATGTTCCACCATTAGGCATAGGTATTCAGAACAAGACGGGTTAGAAATAGTTTCCAGAATATTAATATTTATGTCTCCTAGTACGACAATCTCTTTTTGATGACTAAGAGAACTGAGAGTAGTATCTAGGTCTTGAATAAAAGATTCAGTGCTTCGAAAAGAGGGGGAGCGATAGAGACCAATTACTGACAACCAAAAGTCAAAGTCTATCCGCAAACAATTTGCCTCCTTAAATTTTAATTCATAGGCTGTAGCGTTCAAGCTGTCGCGAACATATGCTACCACGCCTTCACATTTATTTATTTGCGAACGAGTAAAGAATGTATAATAGCCGGGATATCTGCGGTATATGTGAGTTTTCCGATAGCCAACATTCAGTAAGAAGCATCAAATCGAATTGAGTTTTTGATCTTTTTAAAGCAATAATAAAAGAATTAAAGTTTTTTTGTAGGCTTCTAATGTTAAAGGTTAAAAATTTGAATGAATTATGTGTTTGTATGTAATGCTCACAACTTTCAATATAGTCTAGAACGTGACAATCAAATAATGATGATTCGTCAGTTATACATTTTATTAAATCTATGGTGGCCTAAGGCTGATTTTAAAAAAGAAGTGAGTACAACAACTAGTATTAGTCACGATTACTGAGATGTCACTGCATCGTAAAAATGAGCATAACGATAAAAAGGTGCACTTCATCTTTGTCGTATCACCTCGATTTGAGGATACTCTCCTAACAGCCTCAGCTAGTGTCGGAATCCTGGGAGTTGACATATCGAATTACGTTCAGTTTCGCGGTCATTTGGAAGGCAAGGCTAAACTAGCCTCCAAAAAGCTCGGTGTGCTCAACAGAGCGAAACAGTACTTTTTGCCGGTCCATCGCCTTCAACTTTAAAACTTGAAGTTCCATCCTCACCATCTCGATGTCTGGAAATCCACAACTGTGCGTTCTCCCGACAGGTTCGGCCTCACATAGAGTACTGTTCGCATCTTTGGGCCGGAGCTCCTCAGTACCAGCTTCTTCCTCTTGATCGCATTCAGCGTAGAGCGGTTCGAATCGTTGACGACCAGGCCATTTCGAAACAGCTTGACTCTTTGGCATTGCGCAGAGATGTAGGTTCTCTCTGTGTCTTTTATCGTATATATCATGGAGAGTGTTCCGACGAGTTGTTTGGATTAATTCCTGCCGCCGAATTCCACCATCGGACATCGCGTCAAAACTTGAAGTTCCATCCTCACCATCTCGATGTCTGGAAATCCACAACTGTGCGTTTCTCCCGACGTTTTTTACCTCGCACTACTCTGTTGTGAAACCAATTACCGGCAGGGGTATTTCCGAACGGATACGACATAGGGACCTTCAAGAAAAGAGCTTACTCATTCTTAAAAGGCCGGCAACGCAACTGCAAGACCTCTGGTATTGCAAATGTCCATGGGCGGCGGTGATCACTTACCATCAGGTGCACCTCTTGCTCGTTTGCCCCCTCTTCTATTAAAAAAAAACAAAAAAAAAAAACTTCATTTTCAAGTGAGTTATAGGAAAAATGGCTTTCTTACTGCGTAACCTTAATTTGAGATGTAGACTATGTAGTATAAACGCTGAGTGTGTTGACAGATAGAAAGTGATTTGTATGTGTGTGATGTAATCGAATAATGTATGAGGAAAACGATAAGTCAGAGCAAAGAAATAAAATCTAACAATGGCTATTGTTTTAAAAAGAGAAAAAATGTTATTATTTTTTACTCTACAGGTATTTAAGCCTAAATATAGCCTAAGAGATTGGTTCCTTGGGTCCATCTGCGAGATACTTCTCCAGATCGCATGTATTACGGATTGAGATCGCAGGCCTTCCTTCTTCCTTACGGATCTGAACAATTCCATTTTTAGTCCAGCAAAACTTAAATCCGCTGCTCTTAGCTCTTTGCCGAGCGAGACGAAATAACAATCTGTTCGCCTTAGAGAGCCGTTCGTTAAAAAATATCGGGCTTTCTGGACCAGTGATGCCCAAATCAAGTGTAGTAATATTCCTTCTTGACTTGCATGTTTGCAAGAATTTGTCTCGGGTTTGCCTTCTAACAAATCGAACTAATACAGGTCGTGGGAGTTTATTATGTCCAGGAACATCAAAGTTACGGTGTGGACCTGTTCTCGATGCCCAGTCTATATCTTAGCTATTTATGTCTATCCCTTCTTTTTTACCTGTAAGCTGAATATAATGTAAGAGGCTTTCACTTTTTGTTTCCGGAACGCCGATGATATCAATTTCATTTTGTAGTATTTTAACGGTCTGTTTGTTTAATTGCTCATGCAGTTTTTTTTAATTGTAATTCCAGAGCTATGCATTCTTTTTCTTGTTTCGCAAAAACGATTATTCTTTCGTCTGTCTTGTTGAGTCGAATTTCCAAACTGTCCAGTCTGTCATTACACCTAGAGAATCCAGCGAATATCTCAGACACCTGGCCTTTAAAAACCGCCATATCTTCACATGAATCTCAAACAGAAGACGTATAAAAAGAAAAATAAATAAGAGCAGTCAGGATTATTTATAGCATAAGTTATTGCGTCCTTACGATTTCATGTGTATATTAACAATATAACATAAGGCTGACATGTAAGTCTAAGTATATATCCTTTGATCTAAGTTGAATTGTTCGTTCATTCCAGCTTACCAGCTTATCATATGTACGAAAGAACGTTAACGTCCTGTACTGTCAGTTATAATTACTGAGTGGTAATTAATAATTGATAAAGTTACAACACTTTTTCAATAAATGCGATATTTAACTAATAATGTAATGGTGATTGAATAAATTTCAATAAAATTAATCGCATTTATAGTTTTAATTGCATATTGTGGTTAAATTATTTAGATTAATGTATGATAAACGGAACTCACAATTATAGCAAATGCAATTAACTTTGTAAAAAAAAACCAACTGTTAGCTGTTATTAAGAATTAAAAGTTAACAGTTGATCAATAGTTAACCTTTGTCTTTACAATAAACATTTATACAACATTGGTTGGAGCCTGTTATGATTTTTTTCTCAAACATGCGCAGAGATAGTGTCATCACGTTTTAATAAAGAGCACGAAAAATATCGTTTACGTACACAGAAAAATGAATCATTGCCGGTGCGTTTTTCGAATTTGGAACAAGAATAGCGCCGGCACATGAGTAGATAAAGGGAAAAGTTGTATGAAAAGGCGTGCTGGGTTTTGATTTGAATTAAGAACTCTTTTATTTTAGTACAAGTAACGTTTACGTGGCTGTATAGCCTTTAAATTCACGGGACAAATTACACTTACTGATCTAACCCCAAAGTAAACGAATTATTTGCTTGTGTTATGGGTGTTAGTCAACGATACTAATACATAGAAATACATATATAAATACTAGAATATATTTAATAAACACTCAAACCCGGAAATACAAAGATTGATGCTCATCACACAAATGCTTGTCCCCGTCGGGGATCGAACCCGAGCCGTAGCGAGCGTAGTCAGGGTCACTAGCCAATCGACTAACGGGGCGGTCCAAATGCGTTTCCAAATGTATTCCCACATACGCGGACGACTGGCGTCCCATACTGCCGTCACTTATAAAGTTGGGCCTGCGTCATCAAATTCCAAATGTGTCCCCACATGTACCTATAAATTATTATCCTTCAAGAATTTTCTTTTGATTAGTTGTTGAATTGGGAATTTTGGTCTTTATCTGCTTAGTTACCTTGACTTTGAAAAGTGAAGACGGGCATCAAATTTTGTGTTCACGATTTGGTTTATGATTAGGTTTAAAAAAACATTATAATATATAAAATGCCTAGGAGAAAAAAGTAATTTATCTCAAGGCTCTAGCTCAGCCAATAGGATGAGGTGAGTTTGTTCTCTTGAAACCGATGAGGACCGTCAGTCTTGGTAACAAAGGGATCGCGAGCGCTCTACCATATCTCGCGCCTCCGAAACCCTCACGCAGTGTGAAATAAGGTTAACAAGCGATCGCGAACGTTGCGATGGATTCCGTGCCTCCGAAACTTTCACACAATGTAAATCTCGACTCAGCTCTCAACGTAGCCGCACAGCTACGCTGCGGTCACTAGAATATACTCAAGAACGTGAAAATCGATTAACAAATGATCGCTAGCACCACACCAAGAGCCGCGCCTCTGAAACATTCACGCAGCGTGAATCTGGGCTTACGAGCTTAATTCTCAGCGTAGTCGTACACTTAATTTGCGGTTGCTAGAAAGTTGTAAAGAGCGGGAAATGAGATTAGCAGACGATCGTGAGCATCACACCTAGTCCCAAACTTCTGAGACGTTCACACAGCGTGAATCTCGGCTTAGCTATCAATTTAGTCGCACAGCTACCCTGCGGGCACTGGAAATTTGTGAAGAGCGTGAAATGAGATTAGCAAACGATTGCGAGTGCGATACCGAGTCCGGTGCCTATGAGACCTTCACTCCGTGTGCATCTCGGCTTAGCTCTCAGCGTAATCGCACAACTGCCTTGCGTTCAATTAAAACGACTCTAAAGCGCGAAGAACGAATTCCTATTGATAGAGAACATCAATCTATTACGCTCATTAAAAACAGAAACAACGTGATGAACGTTATGCGGCTGCTTGGGAGTGGTACCATGATGTGTTAGATACTATCAATCACAGGAACGCAAAAGAGTAAATCCGATTCGGCAATCTCACTCTAAGGAATAACATAGTGCTCAATTGAATACAGACCGTGTACGGCATTATGTGTACAGATTGTCTGATAATTCTATGATTGACAGTAATAATAATGAGAAGTTGTAGCTTTAACTGTAGAAATTTTGCAGATTACAGCCAATTACTACAAATAAAGCAGAATGTAGCATGGCACAACGTAGTCTTGCTTATTTGTTATTATTAGGGCCCGTTAGAAAAAGAGCTAAATATAATTTTAATAATTTATAATAATAGACAGACATGAACTAAAATCCTAACACGTCACTACAATATGCGTACGAAGTCGCGGGCAACAGCTAGTTAATAATAAAAATAATTAAAACCTAGTTCCAACGGTTACGAAAATGAAATGAATATGGACTGCAGTCCACCAGATCTAAGATTGAAAGTCAAATTAACAATGGAAAACCTGCATTCAGTGAAGTAAAATAAAAAGAAAAAAAATCTCAAAAATTAATACAATGTTTTAAATGTTCCAATGGTTACGAAAATGTAATGAATATTGACTGCAGTCCGCCAGATCTAAGATTGAAAGTCAAATTAACAATGGAAAACCTGCTTTCAGTGAAGTAACATAACACAAGTAAAAGAAAAAATCTAAAAAATCAATACAATGTTTTAAATATACCAACGGTTACGAAAATGAAATGAATATTGACTGCAGTCCACCAGATCTAAGATTGAAAGTCAAATTAACAATGGAAAACCTGCTTTCTGTGAAGTAAAATAAAAAGAAAAAAATCTAAAAAATCAATACAATGTTTTAAATGTAATGTTATATAATGATAATTTTTAAATATTTGCACACCATATAATGGTAAAATATGTTGGTAACTTAATTAATTATTAACAACTTGTGACACCCATATTCTTGTAAATAAATATTTTCTTTCTTTCTTTCTTTCAAAATAGGTAAATTAAGTTTACACTTATAGTCGATTCTCATAAATTTATTTTGAAATCATAATCGATTGCCTATGTCTCGGCCTTTGCCATAATTAATTCCCCGTGCTCTAGGTCCATTTTAAAGAATAAGCCATTCTTCGAGGTAGTTCGTAAAAGGCAAATGATTGACTAAACATTAACACTAGGTGGTAAAGTTTTGGAAATCTTGCTCGATATTGATCCATCGACTTGATATTTCTGCCGCAACAGTCTTAGTGCTTATCATTGTCATGTTCCGGTTTGAAGATAGCCAACTAATGTATATTTCGTGACGTAGCTGCCAATGTCCAGCTATTGCATCTGTTTTATTGAATCTGAGATCGTTGTCTCTTTCTATCAGGAGAGTTATCTGTTGTTTGCTGTCCTATGTTGTAAAATAAATCAATTTTTTGGTTTCTTTTTTAATTAAATAAATATTCCTTGACAAATTACATGAATAGATCCAGCCCCAAAGTAAGCAAATTATTTGCTTGTGATATGGATGTTAGTCAACGATATTAATACATAGAAATACATATATAGATACCAAAATATATATAATAAACACCCAAACCCAGAATACAAATATCTATGCGAATCACACAATTAATGTTTGTCCCCGTCGCGAATCGAACTCGAGTCCCGTTGACTGCTTAGTCAGGATCACTAGCCACTCGACCAACGGGACAAATTGACAACATTGTTCAAATTGAATCACTAAAATAACTTGTTACATAGTTTTTCATAATAATTAAAAAATAGTGTGTGTACTTATTCATACTTTTATCGATTTATTTCTACCATCGGTATAAATTTGTAATAAGATATCTGTGTATTGAAAATGTACTCAAAATTTTAAAATGTTGTTATAATATAAATGAATTATAAAAAATAAATTTGATGGCAGTGTAAGTAGAATCATATTAATAATTGTAATTCTCAGTGCAAATCCAGTGGAACATCATTTCCCATATTTTCAATTTTCTTAAAAAAGAAGGCATTAGCTTTTATTGATGAATTCTATTCTAATTAAAAATAACACCGTCAGTTGTAAGTATCGTAATGGAGTTGCATTAGTGTGCATCTAACAACAAATAACTTTAATTATTTACAGCGCAATGCGCAGCACATTTTGTCTAAACATTGTTAACTTCGGATCCGTAATGAGATGTAATAATGATGTTCATTTTATAACTAGCGCTAAGAAAATGGAAGGACCTTTTTGTATTTAATATCGTGATGGTTTTATAACTCATTTTGATAATTTCCTGTTTTTAACGAACAGATGCTTAATAAAGCTTTTGAGGCTTTTCGTGGTAAAATGTTACATTTATTATCTTAATTGGCTATTCCTGCGGCTTGTCGCGTGATTGAAGCTTTGATTATTACATTTCTTGAAAGGTTTTTTTGAATTAGTATAGTTATATATTACTAGTATATAACACTCAATGGAGATTGACCTACGCAGTAATCACAAAGCACACACATACACGCGCATACACATACACATATATATTTACGGATCGACTTCTAAATGCTTGTACATACGAAAATATATGATGTAATGTTCATATGTGACCACTGACCAATAAAAAAATAATATTTCCTAACTACATAGGAAACCTCAACAAAATAAATGTAGTAATATTCAAAAAGGTAAAATCATTGATGGAAAATCACTGTTTCTCAATAATGGACTTCGATATTTCTGTACGGGTGTCCAAACGTGATAGTTGTTTTTTTTTGTTTACAAATAGCGATTTACTGAGTTCGCAACTAGATTCGTTTGTACGTCGTGCGGCGACAATACCTTATCACAGTAATTTCGTTGAGGCTTACAATGTTATCTTTTATTATATTTATAATGTTTACTTATGACCAATGACTAAATATCGTTCAATATGTACAATACTTTACTATTCTTCCTGTATATAAATAATAAATATATACAAGGGATGACATGCCAAATGCCTAAATTTTTCGGGTAACGTAATAAGTTATTTATTACATTACCAAGCTTCTAGTTTAAAAGATACCGAAAATGTAGAAAGAAAAAGTAAACGTACATCTACCGTCGTAACTACTAAGTAGAGTTCAGTGATGTTCTTAGATTTAATTAAACTTAATTGTTCTTAGATTTAGACTGTTCTTAGACTTAATTGTTCTTAGATTTAGAGAGTACTGAATGCAGTGAACTCATAATTTTGGCATCGCATCTCTACTATATAGATACTAGCCCAACTATTAACATTTTTGTGATAATCGACATCTTTTCCAATCAGGAGGGGCTATCTGCTTATATGAGAAAATTGTGCGAAGTTCTTAGATTTCATATATTTTCAGTAACATATCCAAAACTCTCTTCGATGAAGTCATATCATTTTAAAAGAAATATTACTCAACAAAATGTTATAAAAGACGTGTTATGTAATATTAAAAACGGCATCTACAGGCTATTGGATCCGCCGCATGTGGAAGTAATGACGTGTGAGAGATACAAGTAATGTCGGGGGTTAACGAATTTATGAGCCGTGTTTCAGTATGCTATACATATTTATGATGGCTTAGGTTACTTACATATTTACATGATTGAAGTAAATGCGTACTGTGTAATCACAGTAATAATTGATCAAACCCTAATAGAAAAATCTTACTTGCCAATAAGTTGAAAGTTGATAGTGGTATTAATAATTTTGAGGCTCTGTCAATACTTATGGTAGCAATTTAATTTTATTACTAGCCTAGAATAGATTAGATTAGCACGTCATCGATATAATTTTTATACAACAATGAAGGATACGTCTTTATGATGTCTTCGCACAACAGAGGGAAATAAGACGATTTGGACATTCGCCATTTTATTGTTTCCTTGTAATATTCATACCTAGGTACTACAAATATTTTTGAAACAAACTGTACATTTAATTGCTACTACAATATATAAAAACTAAATAATAAGTACTTTATTTAAAGAAAATTAGAGATCTTTTCCAAAGTTGGTCTAAAACCAACATAAATTTTCATCTACTTCTTTAGCCTCTTAGGGAGTGATTTTTTTAAAAAGATTGGCCTACGTTTGACCTTGAATCTTCAACTACCTTCTCGCCCGTCAAAATTGGTTCTGCGGTTTAGCCGTGAAAACGTAACAGAAAGACAGATAGACAGACATATTTTCATATGTATGATATTAGTATGGATTGTTTATGCTTTAATATCCTTAATGCCTTGCAATAACGGAGCCATAATCAAAGTGAATAATGATGCTATAAAATATTATGTTGTAGACCTAGAATTGTGGTCTCGTGTTACTGTCTTTAATATGCCAACTATCATAAGGAACTAAGTCTGTAAGTGTATTGCAATAGTTTTTAAGGATAAAAATGTCTATAGCCAAAGTATGTTATAAAAGTAAAATCCGTGATTCGTTCGCGAAAATGTTTTTCTCAGTAAACTAGTGACTAACAGCCTAATCTGTTTGTATAAAGAGACCTGACTCACTGAATGATATATCAATGCCCTGCCTAATAAACCCTTCGACCAACAAGACTGAAATTTTTCACAAAGTATGTTTCTTACAGTGTAGACGAAGAATAAGAAAGGATGTTTTGAAATGAATCCCCAAAGATGGTAAAACAGGGGGTAAAATTATGCATAACATTTCTGACATTGACATGTTAATTTACCAGAGGGCGAAGCTGCGCTGGTCAGCTAGTTTTCGTATAAAACTAATATGTCAGGAATATGAGTTTTTACGGTAACTCAAGGATCTGAAACATTGGAAATAATTTGTTCTCATGTAAACTAATGATTGAACGATAACACTGTGTCAGAAATATGTATAGTAGATCATACATATGTACTATATTTTGCAATGTGATCGATTTGCATGATGTTTATTAGGTTTATAGAAGGATTTAGCTTTCAAGTTATTGGTTAAACCTTTTTCCATAATGGACAAAATATCAGATGCACACATATTAAGAAAAACACTTTTAAAATTTTGCTTATACTTAATTAAATAATTTATATTAAACCAGATAGGATTTACACTTGGAAACGTTGGAAGTGGTCCAGCGAAGTGCTACAAAACCGTAAGAAGGCAAGGAGTAACAAAGGTAATTAGACATTATCTGCTGCAGGTGCTGCTCATTCTTCGTCTCAAGAGATATGGCACCGCTCCAAATTGTAAAAAATACCTAAGAAATTAAGCGGATAATGGTCTTGCTTCATTTTACGTAACTTACGTAATATTTTGTTACTGTGTTGATATAAATCAAAAAGTATAACGGTTTAAAATGTACATTATATCTATGATGGATAACAGTTGTTCAAAAAGTATACAAAATCCGAAGGAATAGCAATACATAGATGTGGGTCTAAGCATTAAATAAGTAGAATAATTTATCTAAAAATCAAACGCTATAAAATATGTTTACAAATATAGAATAAGAGCCTTAAACTATGCTATTTCTTTGTTGCAAGAGAAACAATGAGACTGCTTCACTAAAGGAAATACTATGTTATATAAATTGTATAATAGATACAAAAAAAAATCGAACATAAAAATCTAGACATATAAAATAAGTTATTTTTACACATAAACTTTATTTTTATGTTTTCTTTTAATATTATTAGGTATCAAACAAGCAGATGGCTCTACTGATGACAGAGGTCATAGGCGGGATGTGGCGGGATAGTAATGCCGCACTCAGTAGTCAGTAGTAGTAAGTAAGTAAGTCATCCTCCACACCGGAAAAAAAAACAAGGATATGTATTGACGCTGTTGTGGCAGGAATAGTTTAGACGGTGGTGACGGGGGAAACGTTACGGAACTCTACCACTTGGTAGTGACTACTGCCTGGCAGAATGGCAAATGATCTACTTTGTAAAGCCCGTACCAACACGCGGAAATGTTTAATATGATTTCAACTACATCTAATATATTTTAATATATTAGCCAGGCGGCCGAGCTTCTCTCAGATGATATTTTTTATGTAAACAGATAATTTTTATGGGAACGATTTTTTATGGGAACAGTGAAACGAAAACTGATTATCACGAAAAAGACATTCTAGATAAATTTTAATAGTAAAAGACTATCTGAATCACAAAGTTCGCCAAAATTGTTAAAATCGTTTCAGATTTACATTCAAATATATAAGAAATGATACAAAAAAAACGACGTTTAAGGATTTTGTTGAGAACTAAATTCCCTACGACATTATGCCGACGTGTCTTAAATTTAGGCAGTGTTAGCCATGATAGTCGTTATTTTAGTTACTTCATTACAAAACATTCCATTTAATACTAATTACCACGTAGTCTGCGAGTTCGTCTATATGGCTCAGATGCAATTCAATCTCCGAGTCTAGTAGAAGTGCTATTGATGAATTTTTGGGGGTTTTCCCGAAAATACGAAATCCAAAATCTCAAAAACAGATTTGAATTTCGTGGTTCTGCGTTAACACCCCCATAACTCAAATGGGTACGTAACATATCGGTTCTGATTTTCGCTAGAAATAAGCGATAATCGACTTTTTCGCAAAACGTATACTTCACGAAATATCTAACAGTCGTGCAATATCTCTTTTTCATAATGTTCCTTATTAAAAATAATAAATTGCACCTTTCGCAAACTACCTCTTTCGCAAAAGATCGCTTTCGCACAAAGAACATCGGGCAAATTCTCATACATCACAATATTTGACAAGCATCTTATAATGAGAAATACATAAAAAATACGGCATATATTTCTGCAATACAAATGTTCGGTATTTAACCCCAGATTTTTATTATAAAACAATATTTTAAATAATCTTAAATACAATATTCTGAATATTATTAATACATTTTTAAAAGTAGTACCTACTTTTACTAAAAATAATTTTACTAAAAAAAATATTTAGAATACAAAAATATTCTACTAATCTTACGGAAAATATTGATTGGCAACATTTAGTTTACTGCGTGCGTGCGTTAAAAATATTATTTAATCGTAGTTAGTTAACTTCGTCTTAAATTAATATTTTAATCTAGAAGATACCTTTTAATTTTAAAATAAGGAACATAATAGATAGTCACATGAATATAATTAGTATTTCAGGAAGCTAAAGAAAACAAAGCAAAATTGTTGCCGACCTTCTTTCTTTCACAAAAACATTTTTTGCAAATTGTTGAGATAGACAGTTATAAGATTTTTGTCCTAAAAAATATTTATTAAGGTTAATAATGGAATTATAAATAATTATTTTCATTTTTCAAAACAAACATTGATTGTTATTAAATTGTGATGCCCGAACATCATAATTTAATATATAGATTACCACAGCGCAGAAAATTATGATTTCTGAAAGGCCAGACAAAATAAGCAAATATTATATGGCAAAAAATCATTAATTTCAATATTTTCTTAGGTACTTTTTTAAACTTAAATTTACATATTTGAATATATGAAAAAAAATGTTCCTTGTAAATTTCTGCAGAGTTAACTCTGCGGTCAAATTGTCTTAGCAGTTTTGTGTATTTACAATCGAAGTTTACATCTTTCCTTGGTCTGTTTTTGGGTGCGTAATTATTTTTCTGATATTTTTATGTTGCGTGGCAGACCTTTTGGAAATAACTTCGATAATTAAGTCAAGGTCAAAAAAATGCAGCAATGAGGATCATCACCCATTTCGCGGATCGACAACCTGGTGAATTGAAGTGAATCGGAAAGGCTGAAGACATTCGGTTCTCACTGCCAATCGCGCAAGGTAACCGCTTTGATGTTATTTTTTACCTAAATCCTTAAAATGTGTATTGTGGTACGTAAAAACTGTTAAGGATGCGCTTAATGTGGTGACACCCTAACTCAGATTATGTTAAGATACTGTTTTTCATTTGTAATTCTAAATGTTTTGCTCCTTAATCCTTTAATCCAATTGTATGAATGAGGAGACAGGATTTTTGCAATATAGTAAAATCAGATTGTTTGTTTATCGATAAGCTAGCAGTTACTTGCGACTTGCTTTCTTCACCAAAAATTACCATTTCCCTCTACTTAGTCCGGTAAAAAAATAGCTTATGTCACTTCTGGATAATGTAGCTTTCTAAAGGTGAAAGATTTTTAAATTGATTGAGTAATTTTGAGTTAAATCGTAACAAACCAACAAACAAAAAACAAATTATTCCTCTTTATAATATTAGTATAGAATTATCATTGATTAAGTATTGCTGTTAAACACATACCCATACATTTCTCTTATTTAGGATTGGAACAGAAAATATATAACGAAAGACAAGATATGTTTTCCCTGTGTTGGTTCCGGGCTCCTTTGAAGAATAGACAAACTGCCGTTCTGCCAGGCAGGTCGCAAAAGGCGACCGATTGGCTATGCAAGTCACTACATCGTCACTACTAGGTGCTAGAGTTTTGCATTGTCTCGCCCGGGTCTGGTATCACCGCCTTACCTATTCCTGCCGCAATAGCGTCAGTGCTTGTCGCTGTCGTGTTCCGGTTTGGAGGGTAAGGTAGCCGGTAAACTTATGCATGTGGCATTAGACCTCGCCACAAAATAGCAACGCACATTAACATCTTTGGTGTCTATAGGTGATGTTTGACTCTTACCATCCGGAGACCCATCTGCTTGTTTGCTATCTTTTGATATAAAAAAAGATAAAAATACGAATTATTTTCACATAATATCAAAATCTCATAAATGTCAATATGCAAGCTTATAAGGTTAAAAATTCAATATAATTTTGCATGTTATAGGTTCAAAAAGGTTATCAAGTGCGGACATGATCTGAATGCACAGTAGAGGGCGAGCGCCATCGGTTAGCTCTGCGATTGGATTAAGATAGTGGCACACATCGCTTTACGTTCACTTTATTTTTTACAATAAAAAGTGTACAAAAAGACTTAATAGAATAAACTGATAAATAAATTTTACATTTATATTAATATTATAAATGCCAAAGTTTGGATTTTTGGATGTATGGATGGGTGGATGTTTGTTACTCAATCACGCAAAAACTACAGAACGGATTTAAATGAAATAGAAGCGTGAAATTGGCACACAGGTATATGACCTGGAATAGCGCATAGGCTACTTTTTATTCCGGAAAAATTTTGTTGTTCTCGCAGTGGGCTGCTTCTAATAGATTTTATAAAAATATAGGCCGACTTAAATTTGTTTCCCCGAGAAAACCAAGAGTAAAAACCCAACCAATGAAGAAAAATAAAATAATTATTTTGAATTAAAAGTAATGGGAGAAAAAATCACAGATTTATGAACGAAGTCAAAAAGTAATTGTTATGTGTCCGTAAATGACTGGTAAGTTTAAGACAGGATGGTAGATTAAATTTTAGACGAGAATTCTAACGAAACCCTTAGCATAAAATGGGTTACAGTTAAACCATTCCAGTAGAATGTATACATACTCGTGTTAATAAAAACTAGTCACAATTATACATATACTAGCTGTTGCCAGCGAGTTCGTCCGCGCCGACTTCCTTTAATCCGCACAGCCCCTCCCCCGTAGGTGATAGCGTGATAATATGTGGCCTATATGTTGATCCGACCTGTTAGTAATATTCATGCAAAATTTGAAGTAAATCCATGCAGTAATTTTTGAGTTTATCCCCGACATATATACTAATAAACAGACAAAAATTCTAAAAACTATATTTTTGGCTTCGATATCGATTGTAGATCACGCCCCAAGTATTCTTTTAAAAAAATATTCAATGTACAGTTTTGACTTTCCTACGATTTTATTATATGTATAGAAGATAAACTGTGGTCTGGTACCACCACTGTACCTGTTCCTTCCGTAATAGATTCAGTGCTGCTCACTGTCGTATTTTGGTTTGGAGAGCAAAGTAGTCGGTAAACTTATACAATGGCATGAGGACCTTACCACAAGGATAGCAACGCACCATTAACATGTTAGGTTAGAAACCTAGGTGATGGTTTCCTCTTTCCATTAAGAGATCCATCTGCTTGTTTGATAGCTTATAATGTAATAAAATATGACGTCACTGATACTGCACGGGTACACGGTTTTACGATAGAACTTAATTTAACTTTATAGTAATAAAACAACAAGCAGCAGTTATAGCCATTAGTGTAGACTTTACACGCGGACAAAACCGAGTGAAATCTGTATTTTATTACAATAATGTAACCGGTGTGTTCTCACACGTTATGCGGGCACGTATCTAGTAATGCTATTTATATTCAAATTTATTTGCTTTCACGTACTGCTGCGGAATATTGCTTTTTAATGACTGTAATTACGCACAATTGTTTTTATGACAAAAGCAAGGACAAGTTTATGGTATAAGCAGCGTTTATCTAAACAAAACACATAAAATGTTTTTCTCTTGTTTTCTTTCAAATAGATAATTTAAAACTAATTAAGTATCATTATGCCCGGTTCCTTTGCGGGGTAGGCAGAGTAAGCTGAACATCTATAGACTTTCAGGTAGTGCAGGCATATTTTAATATAAGATAGTGAACAAGCAGATATCTCGCCCGATGGAAAAAGACCAATATCGCCTATAGACATCAAAAATGTTAATGGTGCGATGCTATTCGTATGGCGAGGTCTAATACCTCATGCTTAAGTCTACCGGTTATATTATCCTCGAACTGAAACACGGCAATGTCAAGCACTAACGCTATTGCGGCAGGTATTGGTAAGGCGGTGGTACCAATACCCAGGCGAGATGTTGCGGAACTTTATCACCCACTAGTTACGACGATAGTGTCACGTATAGCTTTTTATAATTTGCCTGGCAGAACGGCAGTTGGTCATATATCATAGCCAAGTCGCCTTTTACAACCTGCCTGGCCAAATGGCAGACGGTCTATTTATTCTTTAAAGAGAGCCTGGACAAATACGGAGAAAAATGTTAAAATTTACTGATGACTTGTTCCTCCAAACCGGATTTAGATTTTTTTTAATATTATAGGATACCAAAAAAGCTGATTATTTTAAGGAGCCTGGACCAACATGGGCAAACATAATTGTACATTAAAAAAATAACAATACTGTAAAGATTTTCTCTCAAAAATGTGAAAAGATAGACAGAGGAAATATTTGTGTCAAATCGTGTGCGCATATCGGAAGTCTTGTGATTTTGTTTTTTCGATGTATGTCAGTACAGAATAATTTAAAACACAATGAATTTCATAATCGATATAATATATGAGACCTGACGGAAAATGGTGTATTAAAGTCTTTTCAATAGATGTTTTTTTTTCTAACCTTTGTTATTTGTCAGTCTGGCCAAAGCTAGAGTGTTTTCTCTATAATTGTTTCTTATATCAGTGGATAGCAAATAAAGTAGTGAATCTCCTGACAGAAAGGGAAAACTGTTGCTAATAGACACTACAGATATTGCATTGCTATCCATGTAGCAAGGATGGAATGCCAAAAACGGAATTCGACCTCGACAAAAGTTAAAGTGAAAAAAGAAAGCACTCATTGCCTTGCAATTACCTTGTACACTTTTACAGTGGTACTTGCCACCACCACAAGGTAGCCCCACCTTTATGCTAATTTTTTTTTGCAATAACTATAGATTAGTTCGACTTAAATTCTGAGGTTTAGGGTTTGGACAAAAGCCTCAGCGGTAGTCCAGAGTTTGCCTTGAAACAGCACGTAATCTGGTTATTGCAGACCTAAAGCCACAGTCGAGATGTAGCTAAGAGTTATCTGTTGATCACCCCGGGTATGGGGGACCCCCATCTGTTACTTTGCCATATGTGGTATTGGCTTTTAGGGGTTAGCTTATTCGACTCAGTTCATAAGGTTCCGGGTTCTATTCCCGGGTGGGGCAAAAGGGTTGTAAACGGGCATGTAAAGATGTTGATTCCGGTTTTCGATCAAAATAAGCGGTAATCTTTGTAAGGTCGGTAAAATGCAGCGATGAGGATCACTACTCATCACGCCGATTGACGAACCGGAAAATCTAAAGACGTTTGATTCACTCTGCCTACCTCACAAAAGAACCGGTGTGATGAAACATTTTTGCTTACTTTAAAGCAACTCTTACCTCTCGCCAGACTAAATGTGAACGTCCAGTTGATGGGAACAATTCCAGACCGCTCGGTTACTCGGGGGATATTTATCATTTCTCAATAAGATTCTTGAATATTATTCTATCGCCTTATCTCGCTGCGAGATCATTTATCAGTCTGGCTTAAGTTCGCAGTTCACTAGCATTACTTTTTCTAAATATTTTTTATCAACAGTGTCTTCGACTGAGAAAAATATAAAGCTGTGTTGTGTTTTATATGCCTTGTCCCCTCGCCGGTTTTATATCATTCAGTGTAAATTAAAAGGAGCAGTTATTATACATGTGATGATGACATTTATAGACGGTGGTTATTTTTAACCAACGAAAAAACGGAGGAGGTTTTTAAACGCATATAGATCATGTGTAGCTTTTTACACAGTGGTCCGAATTTGATAATTCTTTTTTTACTGAATAGGGAAAGTTTCAAGGATGGTTCAATTTTAACTTTGAAAAATAATTTTACCCATAAGGGTACTTTACTTTTTACAGAGTACTTTAATTTTGGTAATTCTTGTATTATATAGAAATTCCCGGGGTGGTGTCATAAAATTTTTGAAAAGAAAAATCTAAGCACAAGGGTGCGAAAACAGGGGATGATTGACTATTAACTCACTGATTTTAATGTACGACTACGCATAATTTTTACACAATACTCCGATTGTGATTGTTCTTCTTTTGTTAGATAGGATTTACGCTAAAGGTGGTTTTATATACATACGAAAAATCACACTATGAGGGTACAGAAAAGGGGATGACTACTATTCACTCACTGATTTTAATGTAAGACCACGTATATTTTTTTACAGAGTAGTCCGATTTTTCTTCTTTTATTGGATAGTTTTATGTTGAGAGTGAATCGATATAATTTTTGAAAAAAAAAACAATCACAAGAGTGTGAAAGCGGGGAATGAAGATGCTTTACCCACTGACATTACAAATTGGGAAAAACATCCAACCACAAGGGTACAAAAACAGATGATGATTGACTGTTATCTTACTGATTTTAATGAGTGCATATGTAACATAATCCATGCATAACTATTTTCACATAGTTTGACTTTGATAGTTCTTTTTGCATTATTATCGAATACAAAAAGAATTAATATATCACAACGGTGATCCCATGTTCATGTAGAAAAATATCCAACCCCAAAAGTGGTCAAAAGTAGCGGTGATTTTTTATCAATTTATAACATTAACTCACACATTGAGTTTAATGCTCTCCCATTTCCCAAAGATAGGAAAAAAGGAATAAAATCCCAAGAATAGGAAAATAGGTTATGATCAAAATAAGGAAATATATTGATCTTGGTTCATTGTTTGGTTAACTCAAAATTACCTAGGTATAAAAACATTTGTCAATTTTATCTACGAAAATCTCTCCATGGTATCCAAAATCACAGGCTTTACCTAGTGTGGAGTTCAATAGAATTTAAGCTATTGTATTGTATTTTTGTACTAAGTAATAATAAAAAAAGTCTTATCTTACCTTATACATTATATTAGTTTAAAAATTTAGTAATTACTATTAATAAAAAATATTTTACTAAGCATGTAATAATTTAAAAATCTATTGTTCAATCAAATAATATTTAATCTAATAAATATTATTTGATTGAACAATATATTTTTAAATTAATTTATGCGTGGTCCGAGTTGCCGGAAGAAAAAAATTTAAAATTAAATCGATCCGGCAACTGGGACCGCGCGGCGGTTCCAGTTAATGCAGTCTCAGTCGCTGGAACCCTCCACTGTGCACCGGGCGATTTTTTTTTATGTTATAAGATAGCAAACAAGCAAATTGGTCTCCTGATAGAAAGAGTCAACCATCGCCTATAGACACCAAAGGTGTTAATGGTGCGTTGCTATCTTGTAGCGAGGTCTCTAAACCGGAACACGATAGCGACAAGCACTGATGCTATTGCAGCAGGAATGGGTAAGGCGGTGGTACCATTTGCACCGTTCGGTGTAAATTTTCCTGTTGTTAAGTTCGCATGTGTAAATTAATGTATAATTATGAATAATACATCTTTCGCGGTCCACATTAAGACAAAAACTGTTTGAAATCGTGTTTTAAACTATTGTTGCTGCCATGTAACGGCGCATTGCATCGTGTATGGCACCGTTCCGCGGTACGACGACGTGCCGCAATACAGTAACCGTAGATACATATGTGTTCACGCCATATCTAGTGCCTTCTAGCATTCACGATCGAAAGATGGGAAAATGTCTGCCTACTAAACACTAAATCAATTTAAAGAACATCCAGTTGAAACTGAATTACTTTATCCTTGTTGCTCTATTTTACTAATCATTTTTATAAGTTTTAAGGATAATATTTTAATGAAGCTCAAATTAATTGCATTTTTTCTTTTAATAATTTTATCTCGTTTTAATTCGTTTCGTTTTGTTAATAACTTTATATAGTTAATAAGACCAAGAAATATGCACCTGTTCTTTGCTCATTACATATACAATTTGTTCGTGTCAGGAGTCTAATTTGAAATGTGAACCCCATCATTTACGAATTCAAGATAATTAACCACTCAAACAAAAGGATAGTCAAATTTAAACCCTCTTGTCTATTAATTATTAGACTAAGATATTATATTCTTTTAGAATAATGTAATTCTTATCTTTAGCTATAGATTATTATAAAATTACCAAAAATCTCTATGATATCAACCAACGAAATATAGTCACACAAACTGCATAAATAATTTTGTCATGAGAAACGTAATAGCCGGCGACAGTCAAATAATAAAGATAACACGCGGGACCAAAAACGTAACGGAGATTTATTGACGACAGAAACATGATGCTATTTTATTCATAAATCACAGGAAAATTAAAATATTTTGATGCAAGTGGGCACCGCTATCTCGCTTACATTATAGATAGGTAAGCATGGATATTAGTCGAATAACAATTACATTGTTTTTCTATTTGTGGATTTGGTATTAATGGATAAAACAATTATATTTGTTCGTCGGCTTGCTTGTTTATTTGTCATATAATGTGTTATCTTGTCTAGAATTTCAATAATTTAAAGAAACTTGTTAAAAAATTGAGCGTTGTCACTAATTTAAACCATTTAATGTTATTTTGGTGGCACGTGAGAAGTTTATATTTAAGGAAATAATTATAATAATAAATAAATATCTCTGGACAAATTACACAAATTGATCCAACTCCAACAACCTAGCAAATTATTTGCTTGTGATATGGGTTCTAGTCGACGATACTAATATATAGAAAATCTAGCGGCCCGTCCCGGCTTCGCACGGGTATAAAATATGTAGCCTATGTCACTCAGTGAAAAAAATGTTTAAAATCGATCCCGTAGTTTTGATTTATTCATCACTGCCCGTGGCTCGCACGCGTTAAATTTGGAGTAAAATAATTCCCCTTTTCTTATACCATGAAAGTTTCCTGCTATCTTTAGAAAATCTAAATTCATATTGATCTGTATTAAATCAAAAATTTATTTAAAGTACTTAATTGGATAAGGATTAATGCTGTATTGCTTAAAATTGCTTCGAAAATAAGCAATTATTTCTCGTAAAAAGTAAATGACAAAAAAAATGCTATTGTAGGTTACCCATAAGAGATAGATATATACTATAGCGGAGTTTTCTGTAGACCTTTTCAAGGTGTACAGATACTTAGCACATTATTTTGATAAATCTCGTAGGATTCAGCCCGTGTTTGCAATGTAAGCGGATTAAAATGTAAATATTTACGACATCACATTAGAAACCTCAAAAATTACAGTAATTCTCTACATTATATTGAATATTATTATGCATATAAACCTTCCTCTTTAAACACTCTATCTATTAAAAAAACCGCATCATAAACTGTTGCGTAGTTTTAAAGATTTAAGCATACATAGGGACATAGGGACAGAAAGAAAAAGCGACTTTGATTTATACTGTGTAGTGATATACATATGTAAATACTCTAAAATAATAAACACTCAAACACAGAAATACAAATATTTATGCTCATCACATAAATGTTTGTCCCTATCGAGAATCGGGACCCGCGTCCCATAGATTCGTAGTTAAATTCGCTAACCACTCTACTAATGGGGCGGCCAGATAATATATACACACTGTGTCATTTAAATAAGCGAATAGATGATTTCGTCTATTTCGCAATTAAGGCATTTTAAGCAACTTATAAATAATTGTGATAGCTTAGTATTATATAATTTAAATGTGTGTATATTTTTGATTATTAATAACAAAAGATTATAAAATAAAAAAGTCACACAGTCTTTTGAGCTGGCAATGCAGACTATAAATAATTAAGTTTTCCAAATTTCATTTTTTTTTTTAAATTTTACTTAGATAAGTGACAATAATAAATTGTGAGTGAAATCTGTAAAATTTTAAAGACGTTCTGAAGTCAAATTGGTTGATAAATTACCAAATGTATATGTGTTTAATATAAAGTAAATAGACAAGTGCTTCGGTCATAATATTTATTTAATAATAATGAATTTCATTAAGTGCCGACGATGGAAAGTGTAATATTTATATTCATTCTATAGAAAATAATATCCATCCTATAGAAATCAATTAAAAGTTCCTTTACGGCAATTGTTTATACAAAAAAAATTATACATTAATACTCAATGCTCGATGCCGAAATGTTCATTTCAAATTTATGCTTGACATCTAGTCTTTTGTAAATAAGCAATATGATTTAAATGTAATACTAAGTAAATCCTTAGGCAGGTAATAATATATGTATGCACAAGTTTAATACCAATATTGATTTATACGTGACAGACCGCTTTAATAGTCTCGGAGAAATTACTGAATACATAAATTTTGCATTCGAAGCAATTTCGAATACATTTTGTAGTTTTGTTGCTCGATATATAATTTAACCATCATTCATCTCGGGATAGTCCTAAAATAATATTTATTTATAAGTAAGTAATATTTATATCGTAATGGCAATGCTACATGCATACGCCTACTAGCTAACTAGCACTGGTGGTATTAAGGCCGGAACTAAAAAAGGCGGTGGTACCGAGTACCTCGGCGAGACGTTGCGGAACTCTACCACCGAGTAGTCTGTATGTATGCAACACTACTTGTTCTGTACCTTCCAAGCCCGAAAACATAGGCATCTACTGTTATGACAACAAAATAAAAACAACACGGTGAATAATCGCGGATGAGTCGTTACAAAATTTACTTGTGACAAAAAAAGTAAATTAAAAAGTATTAAGTAAATTACTAGCAAAGTTTAACATTCATGATCACTACTGTTTTAACCATGTGTTTTTGCATCTATATTTAATAATTCTATCCTTTCGGATATGTCTGATCCATTATATCTAACCTATGTTTGTGTAAACGTAGGTTAGATATAATTTATGTAAATAGGCTATGACTGATCATTGTTAACTAGAATTAAGTTGCACAGACCCTTGGCTACTTTGATAGCTAGGCTCGCGAAAATCATTTGTACTAACCCTACATCATACTCAAATTGACAACTCGAAAGTAAGCAAATTACCTCGGGTTAATTTGGGCTCCTATTAGTAATAGATAATGGGTGTATCCTATTAATAATGATACTAATACATAAAATACTGTTTTTTAACTTCTTGCTACGTATGAAGATACAAAAGTTACTAATTTTGCCCCGATTTTTGAAAATTCACCAGTTCTCCAAGTTTTGATGTCCTAGGAACCTTTTACAACTATTTGCATGGTGACGTCAGTATGTCTGTATGTCTGTATGTGTGTGTGTGTGTATGTGTGTATGTAAACATCTCATAACTTTTGAACGGCTAGACCGATCGAAACGCAGTTGACAGCATTCGATTGGATTCCGCTCAACTTAGACTTCCTAAAATTTAAACCAAGTTGGCAAATTCAACAAACCATCGCCTCACGGTTCTCAAACAAGGTGCTTCTCTCCCAAAAGCATTTTGAAAAAGAGCGGTACAGTCTTGCGGAGAAAGAAAACTTTTAAAATCATAAAAAATCATCGCTCTAAAATCTTTTCGACTTAATTCCATTTTCGTTGCGTACGTAGAACTTTGATGTGTGATAAAAAAAACAGTTGTCAAATCGTTTCCCGCCAATTATTTTTTTTTATTACTAAAAAGGTTGCAACGTTTTAAAAATATAACATTCGAAATTCAAATAGTTCCGATTAGCTAGAAGTGCAAAACTTTTAGTGTGCCCCGTGTATTTAACTAAAGTAATATTTTAGATTTCAAAAATTGAATTGAGTGCTATTAAAGATGAAAATCGATCATAGTTTCCAAAATATACAGCTTATCAAAATCAATAATACTGCCATTTTTAATAAAATAGATGTTTGAACTGATAAAATGTAAGCTTAAAGATCTCTTTTGATCATAAAGTGGCTTAATTTAGCGGGAAGTTTCAGGGATGGCCTGTAGAGTCAACCGTATACATATTTTTTTTATATCATAAGATAGCAAACAAGCAGATGGGTCTCATGATGGAAAGAGTCAACCATCGCCTATAGACACCAAAGATGTTAATGGTGCGTCGCTATCTTGTGGCGAGGTCTAATGCCACATGCATAAGTTTACCGGCTACCTCACCCTCCAAACCGGAACACGACAGTGATAAGCACTGACGCTATTGCGGCAGGAATAGGTGAGGCAGTGGTACCAAACCCGGGAGAGACAATGCAGAACTCTACCACCTAGTATTTACGTTGTTAGTGACTCGCATAGCCAATCGGTCTCCTTTTACGACATGCTTTGCAGAAAGGCAGTTGAATTATTCTTCAAAGGAGCCCGGAACCAGCACGGGAAATAATGTATTAAATATACACTTAAACTCAGAAATACAAACATCTACGATTAGTTATTACACCAATGTTTGTCCTTTTCGGAAATAGAACTCAAAAAGTTATCTTAGATATTTAAATTAAAGTCATTCTTGTGCATTGCATTACCAAGTGCTGCATCTTTTGTTGAAGCACAGCCCATGTGTTAATGAGATTAAATTAGATTCTATCTGTATATAATATTGTTCGTTTTGTATGTTCTTAAATTTAAAGAAAATTTTATATTATGTAGTTAGAAATCCAAATAAAACATCCGTTTCTATTTGATTCTATTTTTATGTGTACAACTCAAGATTTAATTAATTTTAAACAGTACTTTAAAATTTGCACGAAACTATTCAATTGTGATTCTTTGTTAGGCTTCTGACTAGGATAAACTTGTGGTCACAAGTCAAGTCAAAATCAACATTTTTCTTAAAACTGTAATTCATGTTACTGCGTTTCATTTGCGAGATAAAAATATTAAGTAAACATACATTACATATAGTAAAGGAGTCCTCCTAAAAGTGGTGTCACCATCGTACATCAGTTCGCGAGTATGACAAACTATGATCAAATTCGTGCTCTACCTGCAGACCCTCGCTCCCTTCGTCCTGCAGCCATTCGCATGAAATATAACGGATATAAATCTCAGATAAGTAAATTTATATCTCGTTTAATTACCATTGCGAGAACGAGTGATATTTCTTGACTTATCTCGGATTGTTGGTGACTTGTTATCTAACTTATTTATTGTCGTATTGCAAATTGCATTTCTGTTTTTACTTGTGTTGTACTATAAGAAAAAAAGTCTCACACACATTTACTTTTTACATCTGACTTTAAATGAAACAAGGAACATTTTCAATTTATATCAACCTTTATTTACTCGCGGATATTAATTTTATTTATTATAAGTTTATAATAAGCGTAAAATTAAATGCAGGATTCCGGAAAATCAGTCTTACTGCGATTAAAGTATAACTTGAAACTCCAATATTAATAGTCCAACGGGGACCGATAAAATGGCGGTGGTCCAGAATAACAACAAAAATTGGTAAAATGGGTGTCGGCCCACGTGCAGTGTAGGATTCCGAAGTTGCCCATTACAATAATACAGAACTAATAAGAAGGCTTTTTCACTGTTTTACTGTATGAAATTTTAACCTACTAGCTGACCCGGCAAACGTTTTGCCTTACATGTTAGGAATCCATAGCGGACAAACAACGTGACACGTAATTTATATAAGACTACGGGATTGTCCTTCCACGCAGCCAAAATGGCTTTAAACTTTATATAGTGGTTAAGTACTCTTAAATTTTCTAATTTTCCGCGCAATAATTAATATTTTTTTAATATTTTCTTTTATAAGAACCTTCTCCTTACAATTACAAACACAACAAAAAAAAATTACCGAAATTGGTCCAGCCATTCAGGCGTGATGTCGTGACCAATAAAAATAGGGATTGATTTATATATATATAAGATTTAACCTCAATGACGGATAAACCGCAACACAGTTACCATTTTTTGGCGTAGCTAATATTTATATCAAATTACAGCTTTCTAGTACTAAGCTAAGCTGCGGAGAGACGGACGAACAGACATAGCGAAACTGTAAGAGTTCCTGCTTTACTTCGGATCCCTACAAATTGATTTTATTTGCTTTTGGACATTGGATAAATAATAATAATATATCTGTCGGATGATATGTAAATAGCTACTTCAATTTTTTAAATAATTTTTCTTTTCCTATTTTTTGTAAAATTTATGTGTAACATAATGTTTATAATGTTGTGTAATATAATGTTTTACAATTTGAAAGTGTTCTACTTAGAAATATATAAAAAAATAACTGTTACAAGACTACCCTCTAAATATTTATTGTAGTTCTTAATTTTCAATTATTTATTATTATGTCACTACTTGGTTCAAAAGTACCATTACAATGGCTTAAATTTCTATTGGACTGCACTCTAGGCAAAGCCTGTGGCGTGGATACCATGCAGTGCTTTCCGAAGATACACTTAATAAAATTGTCACAGGGAAACTTATGCAATAAAAACAAGAAGAAAAAATTAAAAAAAATTATAACATCAGACAGAGTATATTTATTTTAGTTTGTTAACTGATTTGCGTGACTTATTTATGAGTAAATGAATGCTTGTTTTGTGCATGGTTAGTGACCTTGACTACGCAATCGACGGGGCTCGAGTTCGTTTCCCAACGGGGTCAAGCATTTGTGTGAGGAGCATAAATATTTGTATTTCTGGGTTTGGGTGTTTATTACATATATGCCTGATTGAACGGCAGTAGGCCTATTCTTCGAAGGAGCCCAGGACTAACAAGGAGAAAAATTATCTCTTTGGATCAGGAAAACCAACTGCTTGTTTGCTATTGAATTATATAAAATATGTTATAGATTTCAGCAAAGTCTCGTCTAGGTTAAGTGTCTGTCTGTCTTGTCTTTTCCTATCGCTAAGGTGTCACTATCGTGTTACAGTTTCGAGTGTGAAGCAGACGATTGAGTTATACATGTACCTTTACATGCCTTCCACAAAGTATCATCGTTGGGATTTATATGCCTTGGTTATCTGTTTCCATAAAAATAACCATTGTGTTTTCTTTTTGAAACCAATTATTTCAAGTAAGAGCGGTCAATTGATGCTGATTGCATGGATCTCATAGAGTGATTGTGAAATAAATTAATATTACTACACCAATTCCTTTGCGGAGAAAGTGGTGGGAACCGAATGTAGTTTGATAGTCTAGTTTATTAGTTAAAGAGATGGATTTAATAAAATATAAATGGCTTAACGTTAAAAAACTATTTTAAAGCAAAAAATATATGTATGCCTAAAAATCAGTAGGTATTAGATAAAATATCAAATTAAGAATTCTAAAAATATGATTAGCCCTATATATATACTGTACAATTTTATTACTTGCAATCTAAAAGAAACCTTCAAGCCTACTAACCAATTTTATGGTAAATTAAATTTAAATATTGTCCCTAGTTGTAAAACAATGTAATTGTCCGGAATGACGGTGGCCCGGACATTTGGTACAGAATTAGATTAAAATTTAACGAACCTTGTAAGGGTGATTTTAGTGACCATTTTGAACATTTGTCTGGTATAATTAATTGGGTATAGTGACACTGACAAGTGACTGTTAATTGATATCTACCTATAATCATTATTTTATCAAATAATATTTTAAAAGGTTACCTCTAAAACTTTAAAAACAACAAAGAAAAATATCGACACGCGGGACTCGCACCTATGACCTCCCCTAAAGCCTAAAATATTGGTACTAGCGATTAATACAATAGATAATCGATCATATAGCAAAGAAAAATTTCGCCACGTCGAGCCTGTCGACACTAGCTCAGTGGGAGAGCACCCCGGCTTTAGGGGAGGTCACAGATTCAAGTCCCGCGTGTCGATATCTTTCTTTGTTGTTTTTAAAGTTTTTCAAGTTTTCCCAAGCACGGGGTGAGTGTTACTTCTAACTACGCTGCGTGGAAAGAGAGGTATTGGCCAAGCCCAATTATACATACTAGCAACCATCCTGTAGACGAAATTCGGTAATAGTCTAAACAATAATCTCTGTATCTGTGTATATGTGTTTGTGTGTATCTGTGTGTATGTCCATGGCACTGTAGCGCCTTGGCGGATGGTCCGATTTGCTTGCGGTTTTTTTTAAATGAAAGCCCTGTGTTGCGAGATGGTTATTAGCTTAATTTTAATAGAATCTGTTCAGCCGTTTCAAGATCACCAGCTTTTTCTAATTGATGAAAGGAATTAAACAACTTGTAATGGCCTTATTTATTTATACTAAATTTTGTATTCTCTTACTTTATTGATATTACAATTCCATAGTAACCTTGACGTGATAATTTGAGATTCTCATTCGAAGATCATCAGCATCTATTTAACTGGCAATTTTCGTATGTAAATAACAGATTTTGAAATATTGCTAGCAACTTTTTAACGACTTTCCGATATCGTTTGTACAAAAACTTGACAGACTTGTAAAAGCTCAGTGACAATGCAATACTATGTCACCATACAACGAAGCTCATTATGTAGGGACTGGAACTCTTTGATCCAGAGTTTTAACAAGATTTTTGGACTCATTGGTTTTGTTGCTAAAAGTACAAAGTTTGATTAGTGCTCATGTTGACGAGGATCTGAAGATGGAATTGAAAAGTGGTACCGAAAATCACGCGTAGGATGTAGAAAGAGATAAGATGGTCAAGTTCGGACTCAATGGATTTTTGATGACGCGTACTTTCCATTATATATAATGACAAAAATCTGAAGATGGAGCCCTAAGTGTGTCATTGTAACTCGCAGATAGAAATTCCTAATATAGTAGAGTTTGGAGTCATTTTATTTGTTATTGTAGGTTCTTTCTCATGATGATAAGGCTCTGACAATTGAGCCAAAAAGTGATATTGGAACTCCAAGAATCCAGCTACAAAATACAACTACAATGAACGCCTAAAGTAAATAAGGTAGTATTTTTGAATTAGCACTTAATTTTCTTGTATTGGCAAACACAAGTGCTAGATGATTTTCAGGCTTTGATGATGGAATTGAAAAGTAACAATGAGAACATCTAAACTAGATAAGATAAACTAATCGAAATTGGACTCATTTGTTCTGTTTGGACAAGCACTCTAGTGCTAGACGATTTGCACAGTCTCATGGTAGAGCTGGGAGTACGTTATGGGAACTTTGGAATAAAATAGAGAAACACCATCTACTTTGGTGTCATTTGTTATTATAAGGACTTTGGAGCGGAATGGCTTCCAGTGCCTGATGATAGAGCTGGAAGATGTACCTGAGAACTCTTCAGCTAAACCAGGTTAATCCATCAAGTGGGGACTCATTCGGTTTGTTTTAGCAAACAATTTGGTGCTTGACAATTTTTAGTATCTGATGATAGAATCGGAAGGTAGTCCTGGGAACTTCTAAAGTAAATAAGATAAACCTATCGAGTTTGGGGTCCTTTGTTCTGTTTTAACAAACATCCTGGTGCTAGACGATTTCCGGGATGTTATAATAGAGCTGATGATGGAGCATGGGAACTTTGGAATAAAATGGAGTCAATTTATACCAAAATATTTGAAGCAGGATGTTTTCTAGTGTCTAATAATAAAACCGGAAGAAGCCTATGAGAACGTTTAAGCTAATCTAGATAAACCCATCAAATGTGGGCTAATTCGGTTTATCTTGGCAAACACTTAGGTGCCGGATATTTTTTAAGATATAATAATGATGGAACTGGAAGGTGGTCATCGGAGATTAGGCTGATATAGTTATCCTTTATTGATAGGAGATTTGCAGGGTTTGATAATGAAACTAGAAAGTGGCCATGGAACTCCTGCACTAAACAAAATAAGCCCATTGAGTGTGGTTTCATTTGTTACATTTTTACATACACTCTGAATCAAAATAACTTCCAGGGTTATATAGTAAAGTTCGAGGCCATGGGAGTTTTGCAATAATACAACTTAAACTCACTGAGTAAGGAACCGTGGTAACTTAAACTGGTGCTACAAGATCTCCTTTTGCAGATCATTAGGCCCTTTCACGTTTTGCTCTTAAAAAAATGATGCATATGTAGCAGAATGGCAGTCTAAGGATGTGTCGGGGATTTTTGAAATTTTTAATTTATTCTTGTTATATATTTTGTCAAATAAATGTAGTTTGCGTAATATTTATTTTTATTATTTTAATGGGTTTCTTATGCATATTAAAAAAAATGTTTCCTTCAGTTCTCCGCAATGTATACTTTAACTGTGTCTAATTTGATTTTCGACCGCTTACGCGATTGTCTTCAAAATGACTTCAAAATTTTTTCTTTACGTATACAATGTGTAAAAAACCTTGTCCGATTGTCAAAGGCATTATTTGGTAACTTAATACAATCATATCATATGGATATTGATAGGTATACATTTTCAAAATATTTGCTTGATTTAAGGGAAAGTTCCTCAAGTTTAGTCCCAAAACGACCTACCTATATAGTAACTCTTTCGGATTGGACAGGGTTTTTTTACACACTGTGTAGAAAAAGATAAAGATGCCCATGACTATCAAATTGCTATATATTATTAATGTATTTTTCTAATGCCAAATAATACCATTTTTTCGACTATCTAGTGCAATGTCGAAAACTTGTCGCTATCGTAGAAGTTTATAGCGACATTATTTATGTATAACATAAAAGTAAATGTGAATGCAATTTAAAAAAAGCTTTAGCTCTTGGGAATAAATAGATATCCATTTTGATTTATTTTATGCCTTTTATCGATACCTCTATAAGTGAGCGAACGTTTCGTAATGGATGAGAGTGATACACGTCAGAAGACTTTATGTACTTATGGCCTAAAATTACAAGATTTTTGTTGAAATGTGAATTGTTATCTTGTATTTAAAGTATTGCCATATATTTATTCTTTCTATAACTTATGGTGAGTCCTTTTAAGTGAACTAAAAAACTTGTATTTATATACTACTACAAAAAGTATCTCTTACTTTTCGCCCGTGTTTGTCCCAGGCTCCTTTGAACAATAGTCTAAATATCGTTTGGCTAGGCAGGTCGTAAAAGGCGAACAAATGGCTATGCGAGTTCTGCAATGTCTCTCCCGGATATTTGGTACCACCGCCTTACCTATTCCTGCCGAAATAGCGTCAATGCTTGTCATTGTTGTGTTCCAGTTTGGACGGTACGGTAGCTGGTAAACTTACGCATATAGCATTATCAACCCGCCACATGGATAGTAACGCATCGTTAAAATGGTTAGTATTTAAAGGCGATGGTTTCTCTTTCCATCAGGAGAGCCATCTGCTTGTTTGATATCAGCTAATGATTTTAAAAACCTTGATACGAAAGTCGGAACTAGTTTGTTGTTGTGTGTTATATTTTATACCACAAAGTATGGAATTATGTTTATGTGGATACACCACTTTTTTATAAAATTTTGTTTATTTACTTAATCATTCTTCGCTTGAGTCATCAAAATTCTTACCACTGAATCACTCTGACAGTTCAAAGCCTGTAAATGTGATGAGAAAATATTTCTCATCATTCATTCATCATTCATTCATCTCATCAGCACTGTTTAATAATAACTATCGGAAGTGGCATCGGTCAGGTTCATTGACGCGTAAGGTAACTTTTTTTTAAAATTAGATAGCAAACGAGCAGACGAGTGGATAGAGAAGTCTTTGCTTGATTCGCTCACTTATCCGTACTAATATTATAAATGGGAAAGTGTATGCGTCTGTTTGTTTGTCAAAACAGAGCGACGAATTGACGTGATTTTTAAGTGGAGATAGCAGAAGTGATGTTGTGTTACATATGCTACTTTTTGTCTCTTTCTAACCTCCCACTTCCATAGTTCTAATTCAAATATAATATGTAGTTCTACTCAAATATAATATGAAAACATATAAACACGCTTACACATACATGACTACATAGGCCGACACGGATAAATTACATTATTTAAAAAAATTAAAAGAAATTTATAAAACAATAATTATAATAACCTGAGAATCGAACTATTCCTGTGTATCTAGGTATATCGGACCTATTACTACAAGATCAATAAGGCATTCACATTAAATACCATTATCATGATACCTACTCTACTATGTATAATAATATTCTATCTACTTATTTGAGATAAAGCCAAATTTCCTAACAACGTCTTTAGTAGTGTAAACGCTATTATCAAACATTTGTTCAGCAAAAGCACCGCCACGGGTGACGCTAGTATAAATTATATATTCTCAAGTATCAAACGAGGCCGGTCCCTGGTGTGTTCTGATTACAGAGGGTCTGTAATGCGAAAATATAACGTTTCATCGTTCCCGGTCGTCCCTGGTGGCGCGCGATGTTACGACGCTACGAGCGCCTCGCAGATTCGCCGTTTATGCCGAGCCGCCATATGAGTTTACGTTTATTTTACCATTTTTATGATAATTTACGTTTTTTGTGGCGGAAATCAAAACTTATTTTGCTTTTAGACGGAAAATACGAATTCTTTTTGAGCGGCAATATTATTATGCCTTGCAAACGGTCGTGTACTTACTCGTTCTCGAACATTCGTATTACGCATATTTTCTTTTACTTATTTTGAAAAATAAACATAAAACATCAAATGGGTTCTTATTAAAGAAAATCCAAAGTTTTATCTTATAAAATAAAAAAAAGAAGACAGCTCTCCTGATGGTAAAAAAAACAGCCGACATTTTTTGACATCAACTGAAACAATGTTAATCGTGCGCTACCGTCTGTATTGCTATGTTATAATGCTTTACGTGTGAGTTTAGCGGCTATTTTTAAGGGTAAAACTTTACCATGAGAGCGACAAGCTTAAACGCCATTATGGCAAGAAAGTTTAGGATGGTGACACAAAACCCAGACGAAACTGCTGATCTCTACTTATTCTATACTAACAATACCTTATCTTATGTAATTTATTACTTGTCAGTCGTTTTTTGCTAGAAGGGTAACGTAACAAAGCAATATTTTTATTCATAATATACTTGTTTATATAGAAATATCGACAAATATATCTTGAATATTTATATCACTACTTTTTTCAGGATTTATAATTAACTTCTTCATCTAAATTACGTGTCGATGTGTCTTCCAGTTGTAAAAAAATCATATTAGATACTAGCTGATACAGCGAACTTCGTTCTACCATAAAACATATTTAAAATCGTTAAATATTTCTATAGGAAAATAAAAGTATTTGTTTTTATTATTTTGTTCGCCATTCTTTACTTTTTTCTCAATGAAAATCTTTCTTAGATTCTAACGAATATTTTAAAAAAATATTCGAATTGGTCTAACCTTTCTTGAGTTTTTGTTTATACTGATATGAATTTTTGTTCAAATGTCTGTTACACCATTTAGCGTAACCTTAATATATAATTTCGGTAAAAAATGTCCCATAAATTTCCTTATGAGTATGACTATTAGAAACAAAATAAAAATTTCAAAACTAACAGATTCATTTAGAGATAAGCGCGCACAAGCAAACATACTGGCAACTCTAGCATTGTATATTACACTTGAGACAAATTTAACTTGTCTATTAAACATGTAACCTAGTGCCGCTTCGCACAGCTTGTACGATCTAGTTCAAACTAAACACACGCAATATCAATACCTATAGTACCGTCTTGTAATTTTCGTCGTGCACTATAAATCCGTCACGGACGTAAGGGTACGCCCAATTTGGGACATAAAATTAAGCGGCTCGTCCCGAGGGATCCCACTATCTGCTTGATTTTCATAAATCGCGACGCCCGTGAACCCAGGCTTTATAAATATTGTCATATTTGCTTTTTTTACAAGATTATTTTATATTACTCTTTTTTAAAGTACGAATATATGTAGTGGCCGTATTTCCGATCCATAAAATTCTTGATTTGTCGAAAATAATTATCCGAAAAAAAGATTTTTGAATAGAAATTTTCGTTTTAAATAGTATGAATGTTTATACGAAGAAACTTATGAATGTAAAGGAAGCAAGTCTGCAAGTTTGTCAATCATTGGGCGAGTGATTAGCCAACTTACGCATCAGTGGTGCTCGGGTTAAATTCCCGACAGGGACAAACAATTGTGTAATGAGTATAGACTTTTGTATTTCTAGGTTTAGGTGTTTTTGTAATATATTACAGTATTTATATGTGTATTTCTATGTAATATGTATTAATATCGTTGTCTAACGACCGTATCGCAAACAAATAACTTGCTTACTTTGGGATTAGATCAATTCGTGTATTTTGTCCACCGATATTTATTTATTTACTTATGTATTATTACGAATATTATTTGTCTAATCTGTCTATCTGATTTGACATATTTATCGTCTATTTATTTATTTTATTTAATATCGTTATTCGAAACGATATTATCTAGAAACTAAAAACAAGCGTATCACCCTAGCTACTTTAATCCATACAAATTTACTAACATTGGTTATAAATAAGCGAAATTCTATCTGTCTGTTATGTTTTCACAGCTAAACCGCTAAATCGATTTAATTGAAATTTTGCAAAAATACGTTTAAAGACTCAAAATTAAGCATATGCTCCCTTTTTTGAAAAATTAACCGGTAAGAAACTGGAATACGGGATAAAAAATGTATGAAATCTATTATATTGATGACATGTTACTGTTATTCTACCCAGAGGCGATGTCGTGTCGCGTCGTCGCGTGTCGTCTCCCTCGTATTTTTCGTTGATTTATATTCTATTTCTACGATCCTTAAGAAATCAGGTGTCCACAGTTGATTGCAATTTACACTTTGACCAGTTAAATTAGTAAAAATCTTTTGTTAAATGGCGTAATCCGATAAAAGTATCATAATATAAAAATACTTTGATACACAAAGCCGAACGAATTACGAAACCACAATAAAGGTGTTAAATATATCCTTTTATACAAAACAAGCACCGAGCCGTTATAACGAAGCCAATCAAAAGCTTCATGTCGAAAGGGTTGTTTTAAACTACAGTTCAATATGCCGCCGTTGTATTTAAAATACTGAACATTCTTGCTTCTGAACATGCTTCGGTTGCGAAGTAAAACGTGCGTTAAATATGAGTAGGTACATATTATGTTGTAAGATTAGGCTTGTGATGTTAATCTATACAAATTAATAAAATTGGAGTTACTGTTTGTAATATTAAAATAACCGGTTTTAACTAAATGCATATGTATGTATACACGTTACACATACCAAAATAACACTTTTTACGATTTTCGTCTGTCTGTCTGTCCATCTGTCTGTCTGACTGTCTGTTTGTTCTGGCTAATCTCTGGAACGGCTGAACCGATTTTGACGGGACTTTCACTGGTAAATAGCTGATGTATTAAGGAGTAACTTAGGCTACTTTAAAAAAAATACACGCCTACGAAGTCGCGGACGCAGCTAGTTATACTTAAAATAGGTACTTTGGTAAATGTAGTGGGAAGATCATAGTGATGTTGTGGTTGTTGCTTACCGCAAATTAGCAGGACTGGTTATAGTACCGTAAGGTATAATTGTAAAATGTCATTGCAGTATCACTTAGAACTTTACGTAAGGTCCTAGTCAAAGACTTTTTATAGATGTGGCACCTAAAGACAGTCTAACAAACATATTTCATGTTTATGACGACGGCCCCGTTGGTCGAGTGATTAACAACCCTGACTACGCAATCGACGGGGCTCGGGTTTGATCCCCGACGGGGACAAGCATTTGTGTAATTAGCATAAATATTGGTTTTTCCTGGTTTAGGTGTTTATTAAATATATTCCAGTATTTATATACGTATTTTTATGTATTAGTATCGTTGACTAACACCCATAACACAAGCAAATAATTTGCTTACTTTGTGGTTAGATCAGTGAATGTAATTTGTCTTTTTTTATATTTTTTTTATATCATAAGATAGCAAACAAGCAAATGAGTCTCCTGATAGAAAGATCCAACCATCGCCTATAGACACCAAAGATGTTAATGGTGCGTTGCTATCTTGTGGCGAGGTCTAATGCCACATGCATAAGTTTACCGGCTACCTTACCCTCCAAACCGGAACACGACAGCGACTAGCACTGACGCTATTGCGGCAGGAATAGGTAAGGCGGTGGTACTAGACCCGGTCGAGCCGATGCAGAACTCTACCACCTAGTAGTCACGATGGTATTGTCGCGCATAGCCACTCGGCCGCCTTTTACGACCTGCCTGCCAGAACGGCTGTTGGTCTATTCCCGGATCCCAGGACCTACACGGGGGAATATTTATCATAATTTATATTTATGAAATAAGTCGGGTAACGGCTCAGTTTTTTTTGTAAGGGCAATTAGCCCACCTGTCGCTCCCATTACTGTAATTTCTGTAAACCAGAATCAACAGCGGTATCCGACCTGATAACCTCTGAGTTGCGAGCTCAGGGTGCCCCGGGGAAAAGCTTAGCTGCCTTGGGACCCGCAACGAAATTAATCAGAAGAATATAGGAGGAGTAGGAAAATACATCCTGTTTCCCTCCCTTTTAAGCAGGAGACAGCAAAATATTAAAAGCATTAAAATGCTACGAAATGAGATTTTTACAATCAGGTTAAGCCTGATTGCTATTGCACCACAGAAGTTGTGTTTTCGTGGCATATACTAATATGGTGTAATTTACAGCACTTTAACTGATAGTGTCTATATACTTTTAGCTGAAAGTACGCGACCGAAGTGCTGAACTTCAGTGTTTACGCCTACATGTGTTATATTAATCCTGATGATACTGTAATACCTCTACATTAAGGTATTACATGTTTACTGGCAATTTTGTCTGCTTTTAAACGTAGAACATTGTTTAGTTTTTTTTATAGATTATATCAATTAAATTAGAATAGAATAAGTTTCTCGATGGGCTAAGACGTAAGCCCAAATAAATGAAGATTAGAAAATATCTTTTATTATTTTAATATAATAGTAGATTCCGAGTACCTTACAATCGTAGATCGCCACATTCGCTACAAGTGGTGGAGCCTCTGCGAAGAGTTCTACAATTGGTGCAAGCACTGTGTAACAAGAGTCTACAATACATTATACAGAAATTACGCCGTGTTGGTCCCGGCCTCCTTTGAAGAATAGGCCAACTGCCGTTCTGCCAGGCAGGTCGTAAAAGGCGACCGATTGGCTATCGAGTCACTACCATCGTGGCTACTAGGTGGTAAAGTTCTGCATTGTCTCGCCCGGGTCTGGTACCACCGCCTTATCTATTCCTGCCGCAATAGCGTCAGTGCTTGTCGCTGTCGTGTTCCGGTTTGGAGGGTAAGGTAGCCGGTAAACTTATGCATGTGGCATTAGACCTCGCCACAAGATAGCAACGCACCATTAACGTCTTTGGTGTCTATAGGCGATGGTTGACTCTTTCCATCAGAAGACCCATCTGCTTGTTTGCTATCTTATGATATATAAAAAAAAAAGTTTTAGTGTACAAGCGAATTTTGTATGTATGTATTCTATAGAGCACACATTACACGCGACCGAAGTTACTGTAATAATAATATATCATAAGACAGCGAACAATCAGATTGCTCTCCTGATGGAAAGAGACAATCATCGCCTATAGACATCAAAGATGTTAATGGTGCGTTGCTATCCTTGAGGTGGAGTCTCAAATGACACATGCATACATTTACCGACTATGTTACCCGCCAAACTGGAACATGACAAAGACAAACATTGACGCTATTGAGGCAGGAACAGTTAAGGGTAAGGTAGTCGGTAAACTTGTGCATGCGATACATTAGTTTACCGGCTACTTTACCTTCCGAACTCGAACACGACAGCGATAAGCAGTGACGCCATAGGGACAGTATTATGTAAGGCGGTGGTACCAAACCTAGGCATAACAATACAGAACTCTACTAGCCATGATGGTAGTGTAGCGCACAGTGAATAGTTCGCCTCTTACGAGCAGCCTGGCAGAACAGTAGATGGTCTATTCTTCAAAGGGAGCCCGGAACAATACGGGGAAAGTGAACCATTAGGTACGGATTTATAAGGATGTTTACAAAGGTGGTGTTGTTTCCCATGATGTAAGCCTACCCTTTATTATCTTTATTCATTTATTATTTTTACTAAATAACAAAAATTGTTGAAAGTAGCCGTATGAGGTCTTGATTAATTTAATTGCGTCCGTGGTTCAATCATAGCAGGCACCGGCATTCGGAGCTGCGGAGACTCAGATTTATAAATCAGCGGGGACTCAAATTTACATACCGCCACACATGCCGCGATTATTTATTGCGACAAACACCGCTTAATCGTTAATAAACGAATGTACCAACGGTTTAATCGCGTTAAATGAATGTAAATAAAACCTGAACCTCCTGTGTGGGCATTTCATTGAAAAATTATAGCGTTGTTTAATATTTATGGTATTAATAGCATTTAAATATTTACAAGTATTAATATCGGAGTGTCGGGTTTCTGGACGAATTAAATTACTAATTTATATTTTGCATAGTAGCCCCACCCCGTAGTCCATTGTGTAATTACTAATTAAAGTTAGTTGCAGATTCCTTCGGGAATAATCCTTATTTTCATGCTTTTGATTCCGGACTACTTATAAGTTTTTTTTCTTTTTTTTATTATCGATAGGGAAGCGCTTGACCACGATCTCGCCTGATGATAAGCTAAGGTGCGGCCTAAGATAGAACGCGCTTCCCTAGAAGGTACGTGTTCACTCTTCTCTTGAAGATCCTTAGATTGTACACGTCGGGGTACACAGACTTAGGAAGCATGCTCCAGACCCTTGCGGTTTGAATGAAAAATGTGGAGTCGAACCTCTTTCTCCGGGTATCTGGAACGTCCACCACATGGCGATGCCTAGAATAAGTACACCAAAATTCATGCAAAACAATTTACCCCTTGATAAATGAAGAAGAAATAAAGGTACACCTACATAATGTGTTTCTGGACGAATCGAGTGTCAGGTTTGGGAAACCGGCCGTTAGTTTAGTTAGTGGCAACCTTATTGCCAACCGGGCACTTATTCAATTTCAAGCAACAGAGTTTTTATCAGAAAACTGAAACAAACATTTTTTTTTTTAATGTAATAAGATAGCAAACAAGCAGATGGGTCTCCTGATGGAAAGAGTCAACCATCGCCTATAGACACCAAAGATGTTAATGGTGCGTTGCTATCTTGTGGCGAGGTCTAATGCCACATGCATAAGTTTACCGGCTACCTTACCCTCCAAACCGGAACACGACAGCGGCAGGAATAGGTAAGGCGGTGGTACCAGACCCGGGCGAGACAATGCAGAACTCTACCACCTAGTAGCCACGGTGGCAGTGACTCGATAGCCAATCGGTCACCTTTTACGACCTGCCTGGCAGAACGGCAGTTGGCCTATTCTACAAAGGAGGCCGGGACCAACACGGCGAATTGCAGAAACATATTTTTGAATTGCCCGACTCAGGAATCAAACCCGGGACCTCATGTGGTTAATGGCGACACCTGACCACGAGACTACAGAGGCGATAAATAAATTTAACACAGTTAAAATTTACAAAGTGAGAGTTCAGAAAGCTGATATTTTTAAATAACATGCAGAAGAAACATATTAAATTAATAAAAATAAATATTACACACACCTTTCGTTTAATAACTATCATTATATTCATGCATGAAAATTTGTTGACAAACTTAGAAAAGACTTATTGTTTACATAATACACAACAGTCCACACAACAGTAAACAAAAAAAATATATATTATAATTTAGATAAAACAAACATTATGATTTGCGTTTGAAGTAATTTTGAATAGGGCGGCAAAAGAAATTACTTTTTCTTTTTAATTTTTTTTGATATAAGATAGTAAACAAGCATATGGCTATCCTGATGGAACGAGAAAACCATCTCCTATAGACATCAAAGATGTTAATAATGCGTTGCTATCCTTAATGCCAGATGCATAAATTTACCGGCTACGTTACCCGCCAAACTAGAACATGACAAGCATTGACGCTATTGCGGCAGGAATAGGTAAGGCGGTGGTCCAAGACTCGGGCGAGACAATGCAGAACTTTACCATCTACTAGCTACGATGGCAGTGACACGTATAATAACCAATCGATCGCCTTTTACGACCTGCCTGGCAGAATGGCAGATAGTCTATTTGTCACAGGGAGCCCGGACCAACCCGGCGAAAAATCATGGCGAGTAACTGATCTTTTTATATTGACCGATATTTTTATAATATTAGTTACTATAAAAAATGCAAACGCAAGTTATCAAGAATGCTTGTATGTTTGACAATTCATTGCAATTTATAATTTAATTAAAAATCAAAAATAAAATAGCATTATGTCTATATAAGTATATTATATTTAAAGTCTTAGTATTGTACTATAACATTAATTATTTTAAAAAACACACACGAATTTTACGCAATGAATAAACAGCACGACAAATAATAAAAAAATTGTATTAATTACAGCCCGGGAAGTGCTTTTTATTTGGCGTAACAAAAAGCTTAACCACGACTTTATGTACATCTTAATTAGTTTTGCATATTTAAACGCAATATTTCGTTGGCAGATGTAGAAACATTAATCACAGCTGTGACTGGGTTTGAGAATAAATTCTTCAAAAAATGTAACGCAATTTCATCCGATGAAATGTCAAATTAATAATAACAATTGAATATATCTTAAAAACAAACTTACCACCTTAATAAGTATCTTAATGTAATTTTAATTTAAATATCAAACAACATATATAATCAAGGAGAATTCTCAGAAGCAGCTTCGAAGCAGATCTAGTAGCGGTTTGTATGACCTCTATGTGGATGTTTTTTTAAGTTTTCCCGAGAAGATTAAAACCGCCCCCTGAGGGAGTATTTTGTCACTTCCATACAATATCCTTATACCTAGTTCCTCTGACAAGTACTTGCTCAGAGTCGTTGTTTATCTTATATTAATCACATATGTACATTTTTATTTAGGTGTTATCATTTCTATTTTCTATTTTCCATCAGTTACATTTCTAGTTTTGATTTTTTATTACATTTATTTTGTATGTATTGTCTTTATATGAAATACATTTAACGTATAGTTTTACTTTTTTTTGTTTACTATCTTTAATTTCTATCTAATTTTATATATTTATTTTGCCAAAGCATACTGTTTGCGAATATATAATCTACATGTTAAGATGATTTACATGTTTTGTTCTATACAATTTTTATAATTTTACTATCATATTCCATTACATTATCTGTATTTCCTCTTAAGTCTAGCAAAACCGTTTTATTTCCATGTATATAATTTGCATTTACTATGCAATACTACGTATATTTTTTTACATTTTTATTTTACTTTCCTTCATTTCGCTACAACTATTTTATATTGTACTATTAATATTTTATAACTGTAATTTTAATTCCTACATTTTTGTTGTCTACTTAAAGTTTTGAATATTTTCTAAGGTTCTTAAAATACATCGAGTTATGAATATTTTATTACTAATTTTATTTCTAGTTAAATCAACTATTATTTTTATTGTAGATCTGTGTGGATGTTTGATTGTAGCTGTTGGTTGATCTCAGTGTAAGTCTAGATTAAAATCAAAATGTTTGAAGTTAAACTTCTTTGAAAGTGAATAAGGGGTAACTGAATGCTTTGGACGATAACACAACGGAAATGCGTTACGGTAATACGGCGCGTGTATCAATTATACGGTTTTATATGTATTTACGCCTTTTAAAATGTATTATGTTTTAAATGAACAGTTTACAGACAAATAATTTGAAAAATATTAGCAAAAAGTTATTATGCATAATAATACTCCATGTAAATAACTATATTGTAATTGTAATTGTAAATAACTAGTGTTGTATTATTAATGTATACTCTTTTTAAAGGTTTGGCAGGCACGAAGTCGTCATCTACCTGTGTGCCATTTCATCTAAATCCGTTTAGTAGTTTTTGTGTGATTGAGTAACAAACATTCGTCCATTCATCCAAACTTTAACTTAACCACTAATACTAATATGGATATAGATAACAACTGGTTTCAATATTTAGAGTATTTATATTGTAATAGGAAACACGTTATTTAATTTATTTCAAGTTAATTTACTTAACTTGATCATGGGATCCTCGGGCAACTATCGTGACTAATATAGCCTGTGTCTCTCCTTCGGGACTACGAGGAAAGTTCGCCAAGTTGTTTGTAACTGATTTATTTGCTTTGGAAATTGTTTCTGGGGGTATTTTAAACATAATGTTTGTTGATTGATAAAAAGTGGTTAAAGATAGGAATACAATTATGTTGCTTAGCCGTACAAATAAACAGAGCGCCCTGGTTGAAAATAAATCATTAATCCTTATAAGAAAAAAATAAAGTTTTGATATGAACATGTTGAAGGATATTGTAGCGGCTCAAACAATCACAAACGCTACAAGAAAAAATAATAAAAAATGACAAAAATAAAAATGGAAAAAATGAAATTCAAAATAAAATCCTGAATCGCGATATCACAATTATTTATCTTGTAACACTATATACAAGTTTCAACGCTTCTCAAATGTACTTCGGTCCCCAGGCAGTACACCTTGCCTGGCTGGGAAGATCTTCCTTTTCCCCTTCCTTGTCTTTGTGTGACGTCATCAACCTCCACAGTAATGACGTCATACTGACAAGAAGCTGGCCCGCTGGTTCCATCACTTCAACCCTTCAGCGGTACGGACCAGCGGCGCCACAACATCCTTTTATCTGGACATATAGAGAAAACGAGCTGACCCGCGCAGCTTCGCCTGCGAGTATATTAATAAGTCATCCAGATAGCTTTTAATAAAAATTTCATCCCCTATTTCAGCCCTCCAGGGACTGATTTTTGAAAAAAAAGCCTTTGTTTGACCCCGGATCTTCAACTATATCCATGCTAAATTTCATGAAAATCGACCCAGCGGTTTAGCCGTGAAAGTGTAACAGACAGACAGACAGACAGACTTTCGCATTTATAATATTAGTATGGATGACAAATTTACACAACAAATATACGATTCTAGTGTACAAACAAAAAACCCGACTGCATTAAACTTGAAAAAGATTCATTGCTTTAAATTTGTCCTTTGTGAATTTTGAAAGCTAGAAATTGAATGGGCCCCGACTGTTAATCGTTCTGTGATAAATTAAAATTCATGAATTGTTTTATATGTACATCGATTATAGAACTATTTCAATGGTGTATTCATTATTACTTAACATGCTTCTAAACTACTGAGCTTGTTTCTTTCTTTTTAGTTTTCATTTAAGGCAATGAATCTTTTTTCAACATTAATGCAGTCGGGTTTTTTTGTTTTCAATTTATTTTTTATTTGTCATTGCTTCAAAATTTTTTAACCTATCGAATAATTTGCTAAAGCAATATTTTAGATCTCAAAAATTGAGTTGATTGCCTAATGGAAGATCAAAATCGATCATCATTTCTAAAATGTACAGCTTTTCAAAAATCAATATATTCCTTTTATTTTTAACAAAATAGATGTTTGAATTGAAAAAAGTCTATTCTTATAGTTTTTACCCTTTCGAGCTTAAAATACCTAGCGGGAAGTTTCAGGGATGGCCTGCAGGGTCAACCGTTTACAAATTTAATTTTTCAAAATCGTACTACATCATTTTATAGCAGTGTATAAATAAACTACCATCCAAATTTTTAACCATACAGTACTCATGGTCTCCGAGTAAAAGGCGTGTAGTTGAATACACTAACGGTCAGTTTTCGAAACGCAAATTAATTTTAACAAACAATTATTCTGTGTTTAACAGAGGATTGAGTTTCTGAAAAAAAATTTTGACAATCTGTCAACAGTTTATCAATGTGGGTGCTAATTCAGCTGGTATCTTCATTTTGAGTCTCTGAAAAGGTGTTTATTGTGATAACAATATATTAATTCGTCGCTAACATATTTGCAGATAATCGAATATCCAACAGAAAATTAAGTATCCAACCGAAATAATTGTCAACTGTGTTCGATCAGTTACCTAATTATCCATTAAAGAGAGTACCAGAAACTGACGGATTGTCAACAATTTTGACAGTTTGTTAGATTATTGTAGATTTAATTCGTGTTTCAGAAACCGGCGGTAAGACTGATATAGATGTTCAAATGAATCAAACGTTGTTAAGGAACAAGGCAAGTTTTTGAGGATCGTGGTATTTTCGGTTCTCTTTGTCCAATTCACAAAAAACACTGTGCTAATGTATGCATATATTAAAAAATGGACTAATTTATTGAAGAACAAATAACGTTCAAATAATTCTGTGATAATAATATTTGTGTTCCATTCATATAAGTGTACCTATTTATAGTCATTATAAACATAATTTGAAACACACTTTTTGATTCATTTTAGATTTATGCCATATTATGTGCGACAAAAAAAGTTATACCAATGATGACGAAACAAAATCGTTTATAAGCGGTGTAAAAAGATTAAATCCAATAAACACATTTTATTTAGTATTTTGTTTAATCTATTTGTATGTATTTTTGTATTTTTTTTCTTTTCTGTACCTTACTTTAACACATACTAGCATGGGCGAATCGAAAATATACCAATTAGAACGCAATTTATTTTTTTGATTAATTTCTTTCTTCATATTTTTTCGGTCACCATACTCATCACTTACGAGATTTCTGCAAAATGCGGAGCAATATGGCGTCCTAACAGTCTTATTCTCAGTTGGAACGCATAGTATTTGTATAGACACTTATGCTGTTTAACAGTCCACAGACTATTTTTCCCCGCTCGTGTTGGTTCTTGTACCCTTAGTAAAACAGACTATCTGAAATTCTGCCAGGCAGTTTGTAAAAGGCGAAAAATTATCTAAACGTGCCACTATCATTGCAAGTACTAGGTGGTACAGTACCGTAACGTTTCGCGCGGGGTTGATACTATCAATTTACCTGTTCCTGCGACCATTGCGTCAAGCTTGTCAATGTCCTTTTACCATTTGATAGTAAGTTGGGTGATAAATTTACGCATGTGACATTACAATCACACCATATGGATAGCAACACACTAATATTATCTTTCATTTCTGTAGGCGATGGTTATCTTGTTCAAATTCTATTCAGGAAAAAGTACACCTGATATAAGTAGAATATCCAGTTCGATTTGGATTTGAAAATATTCATAGTATTTTTAAATATTTACCTGAATACTTTAATTATAACTTATGTAATAAAGAGAAATACCAAAGTACGTAATAAAAGTTCAACACACCAAATATTTTTACATACATAATAATATTCTTCCCAGATATTTACTCAGTGAACAGTAACAATTTCAACATTAAATATTCATTATCAAGGAACAATATTAGTTTTGCGTTTCACTTGTTTCTACTTGTTAGCATAATATTCTAACGTCCCATATTATTTTAAGACTAGTTGTTGCCAGTGACTTCGTCCGCGCGGAGTTCGTTTACTCCGCACAGCCCCTCCGCAGTAGGTGATAGCGTGATAATATCTAGCCTATATGTTGACCTGACCTATTAATAATATTCATACAAAATTTGAAATAAAGCCATGCAGTACTTTTTGAGTTTACCCCGGAGATACATACAAACAGACATACAGACAAACAGATAAACAGACAAACAGACAAAAAATCTAAAAACTATATTTTTGGCTTCGGTATCGATTGCAGATCACGCCCCAAGTATTCTTTTAAAAAAATATTCAATGTACAGTTTTGACTTTCCTACGATTTTATTATATGTATAGATAATTGTGCTATTTCACATTATAAGCATATTATAACTCACAAACATTTTTAGTTAATTTTGTAGGCCTAAATTAATATTTCCAAACAACACCGGGTTTTACTGCTGGTCTTCTTCTTGGGTTCTGAAGAAAATGCCACGAGATATATTTCAGTTATATATATATATATATATATATATATATATATATATATATATATATATATATATATATATATATATATATATATATATATATATATAAAGATTTATTAAAGTGAAAACTGCTTTAGACGGTTTTCGGCAAGGGAATATTTTGTGGGTTTTGTCATCGTTATCAACATGCTAATATTTTTTATTCTTATATTATAAGACAACAAACACGAGCAACTCCTGATGGAAACAGAAAATTGGCTATGGACACCAAAGATGTTAATGGTGCGTTGCTGTTCATATGGCGGGATAGCAAAGGCTCGTGCATGCCTAAACCTATCGAGACCCTTAATCTCTAAACCGGAAATGACAATAACAAGCCTTGATTATATTGCGGAAGAAATAGGTAAGGCGACAAGTTGCGAAACTCTACCACCTACTAAAAAGTTTAAATATTTAAAGTAAATGTAGTATGCGCGCAGCGTGCAATCACTATGTTCATAAAATAGTGTATTATAACTAATGGAACATCTACTGGGAGCTGTCACCATATTAAATCTAAGCTTTTAAATACAATAATTTTATTATTTCACTATTGTATGCAGTCCTCATGACTGCCTCCAATTATTTTTTTATAATTTTGCAAGAATGAGAACTAGACGCAAACTCTTTGAAACTTTTAAAAAGTGTTTTTATCTATGGAAATAGAGATTAAAAAATCAATCTTCCGAGATGTAAAGACAGTGGTAATATGCTTCTTTATTTGTTTCATGTAAACATATTTCCACTAACAAAACGTTAATCAAGCTGACTTCAAAGATAAAATCAAGATGATCCCACAGAGCAAAAGGCAGACATTATTAACACTATTTGCGTCCGACTGCGAATGGACCAAAACAAATTTCCACTGGGTCATAACGACCCCAGCGGCCATTTAATCAGTCTCAAGTGTTGATAAGATGGCCACCAACATTTTCGAGGCAAACACGTATCAGAATCTATCATGAAGCAATCTCGTTCCATCTTTTTTTAACACCCGGCGTTAAATACACAAGAAAAGGATAGAACACAGTTAATCTAGGAACAGGAAATAACTAGTTCCGAGCAGTCCGAACCGGATATATTCGGGTTTTTCAAATGTGCTGCGTACTCGAGCAATCATAGTTGTTGTATATTAGTAATGGAAATTTATTAGAAAAGTTATTTAATAAATTCCTGAAGCAAAAACTTTGTACCCCTCTTTACGACAGTCGCGTGGACGGAGGAGTATGTAATTTAGCATTATTAACGTTTAAATAGATAAGTACAGAGAGCGAATATAATATGTCATACTAGGAATACCCGTGTGAATAATTATCATTGATAATATAGTTTTCATAGTAAAAGGATATTTTTAACTCTTTACCTAAAGCACCACCATACGAAATGTATTTATACGTGAGTTGATTTAAAATTGAACAAAAAATTACAACGTTATTGTTTCAAAATTAAAGCCGCCAGATCACAGATGGCAGGATTGCCATATACGTCTTAATATATCTATATATAATTATACTCATTAATTAATTTACAAAAATAATAGCAATAATAAATTGTTCAGTTGTGGACGCCGATAGAGCAAGCAATTATCTATAAAATGATGTGGAATTTATGTGGAGTAATTGCGAGGTTTTCTCTTAAAGGAGAGGCAAACATCTTAACTTAATACGGGTACAAGTGCACCCACGATTAGTCCAAGATACAAGTACTTAGTCCCACAGTGTGACAGGGTACAAGCCTATCTCTAACCGGGTACTTTAGGCAATCCCGGGCAATGTTGTTTTTGTCAGAAACAACATTGCCCGGGAAAAAATTACGATCGAATTTTTATCAGAGGGCGATCGCTAGTTTAGTTAAAATATGGATGCAATGAACAGTAAGCATACCTGAGGGTGTAACAGGCTCTCAGTAAGCAATGTGAAGTACAGAGATATTATTGTATGTATTTTCTACGCTGCATATCGTCGGCACTTGGAAAAACTCCATGTTTACTTGTATTTATATTATTTTATAAGCACTTGTACTGTTTGATTTAGCTTTACTTAGTTCGACTAGGATTAATTAAAACAGTACAAGTGTTTATAAGATAAAAAACAAAATATTGCATGTAATTTATGTCATCATTAAGGTATCGGGAACAATACTATGTATTAAGATAAGCGGTCTGATATAAATATATTTTAATACGATTATTAGCTAGAAAAACATTTTTCTGTAACTGCAATTTTAGAATTAATTTCATTTTCAGAATTTTCAGAATTTCACATTCAGTAAGACTATAATTATCGTCTATTTATTGGAATTGACTCTTGTAATCGCAAAACAAAATATCATAATGCAAGTACTTAGTTCGGTAACAGTTATGTTTCAGTATCAGCGATCAATAAAAGGTCAAACCACCTTTAAATAAACTGTTCCTTTGTTATTTTAGATGAGTATGTTGGGGTAAAATTGAATTAAATGTTTTTATTTTCTGTTAATATAGTTATATACTGCTTATTTTTTAATGTTCATATTAGTAGCGTTAATTTATCTCGCCAATCAGATATTTTATAACAAATATATTTAAATAAAATACAAATTTTAGCTTTCTTAATCAGATGCATTTCTAATCCTTTTTTTCCAATGTAATGACTGAGCTTTAAGTATTTATCTATGGTTCTAGCTTATTCCTGATAACAGTTCTCATATTTACATTGAAGAATACAAGAACCTAATGTGAGAAAATAATCACATGTTTACTTTGTTGTACTTATACATTGATATGTCGTTGATTTACTTTAAAATTCATTTGATAAAAAAATTAGTTAATAAAGAGCACAGGCGGTTTTGCTTTTGTACATCCCTTGTGTCTTTCGGAGTGACGAATATTAGATAAACTAGAATAATTTTCTACGTTTTTTAAATTAATAAAATAAAATATATCGCTAGGAACAATCATATAAAAATATTGAAACTTTAATTTGATTGACTTTTATAGTTATATTTAAATGTTACCATTGTATAAAACTTGAATTACATTTGTATTAAAACTGCGATCAGTTTTTTCTATATTATAATTTTCATTATAAATATCAAATAAAAATTCTCCCTGGTTTTGTATTAAAGCATAGTTTAAAGTTAATTTCTTTTTTGTTATTTTAAGTATCTAAAAATTATCTTGGCAAAATCTTGGCTCAGAATTTTGTCAATCTTAGATTTCTGAGATTAAAAGTTGTACTAAAACACCCAAGATAAATACCTAGACATAGACTACTAAAGAGAAAACTAAACGTTTACGAATCTTACGTACGAATGTTTACCTTATCTAAATCCCAACTTTATTTAGCTACTATTTCCCAGGTTTAAAAAATATTTATTTAAAGCGGATAAGCTGAGGAGTTAATATGGACTTTAAAATAGTAACTATAAAAAACGATGTATAAAGTCTCACGCGTGTTCTATAAGTATTTAATATAATGAGTATACTCGTATACGGTTTTATAATATTACAAATTATCGTAACATTTTTCAGTAAAACTGAAAGAGTTGAAAATATTATATACCTTTTTATGACGTGTTTCAATTCTGATCATAATATTTATTTAAAAGTATAACATATTGAATAAAAAACACAGATGACAATTTTTGGAGTAGAAAATTATTGTTGAGGAAAGTTTAAACTTTAAAAGTGGATTAAGCGTTTCCCCTGCCTACCCTGGCGCTCGTTAGGCGCGAGCGCGCGGTCACTCAATTAATTACTAGAGCCTATACATCTGAGAGCTCTTTGCTACTTTAGCAAGCAGCCCTTAATTAAGATGTTATCTATTAAATATTCAGAAGTATCTGCATAAAATATATTTACCTAGTTTATCTTTGAATTACTTAACTTTTATTTTGTCGCTTCTGTAGTCTAGTGGTCTAGTGTCGGAGTTGTTCACATGATTCCCGGGTCGCGCAATTCAAAAAATGTGTTTTTTCAGCTTTCTGACAAAAACGACGTGGCTCGAGATTGAAAAAAGTGCCTATTTGGCGATAGGCTGGCCACCTATCACACTGCGGAACTAAGTATATTTGGCTAATCGTGGGTGCACTTATTGTACCTACCTTTGTTTATCACTGCAGGGATACGGGCGCGAAAATACTTAACTTTTATTTTATTTACCTGCACAAAAAAAACAATTAATGGTATAAATGTGAACATTTGTATTTTTTAGAAAAGAGCTTCTAAGTTAACAAATTCAGCCGCTGATTCCCCCACCCCACGTGGCGAAAGTTTTACTTTGTTTAAAAATGTTTCAGTTATACTTAGCGCAAAAATACTAACTATTATAACACACACAAGTAGGTATATAGTTTGTATTTGTTTGGAAATTTTTAATTTTGTTACGTTGCAATGGTTAGACATGTTTGAAAGTATTTTGTGTAAAAAGTAGACCATGGCATCAAAAGTTAGAATAACTCACCTTTTTTAAATTCTCTCTATATAGATAATTTCCCATAATCCGCAATCCTCCTAATTAGATCTATGAACTACCCTAACATTTTTATTACCTAGGAATATCCTGTTTATTACACAGAGGTTATGGAACTCACTACTGCCCAAGGTTCGTATGAGTCAATCTCTTCCAATTTTCAAAAAGGGTCTAAGAGAATTTTTTCTTGTTGAGTCTACACAGTATTTTTTTTATTTTTTATCGATTGTTGTTCATTTTTAAATATTGTGTGGCTAAATTTAATGTATCAAGACTGTTATATTCATATTTATCTAGTTCTATGATTGTTGTACACTATTTTAATATTTTAATTATTGTGTTTACTCTTATTCGGGTCAGTTGAAAGAAATCTCTTTTATTGGGGATAAGCTCGCCCATTGTACAGTCTGTTTTTAATAAGTTTCTATGTCTTACTTCTCTTTTAATTGTGTAAATTAAAGCATTAAATAAATAAATAACTAGAGTTTCCATAACATTATTTTTTCTCTTGATGACTGGACTCAGTGACGAGAAACCTGCTTGCCTTAAGCCTCCTCTACAGCTCCTCTGTATTAGTCAGAGCGCCAAATCAAATCGAGATTTGATCACACATTTTTAAGCGTGGGTATTAGTGGCTCACTGGTTCAACCTCCCCCCCCCCCCCCCTTCCCCTATTTCAAGCGACACTTAGTAAGGTGTTTGCCTCAATAGCAACGTGTTATCTTAAAAGTATATACATATATTTAATATTTTAATATTAAATATATGTATATATATAATATATTAATATTTATATGTTTATTGGTCTGGAAAGGTAATTATTATAAAGGCATATATTAAAAAGGTTATAAAGGCATATATATTATAAGTGCACACTAAAAGTTTTGCACTTCTAGCTAATCGGAACTATTTGAATTTCGAATGTATATATGTATATAGGTAACGGCAATAGGGCAAATTCCAAGATCTTGTCTTATATTATTGCAGATGTTCATATTCATTCTGCAACCTCTTTGTAGCATGACTTATGCATTTTGCAATTCACTAAGAGTTAAATCATGTAGTAGATATGTACTGGTATATTGCGCGACGAGAATAGTCCAACTAATTACACCCACGCACTCCGCTACAAGTATCAAGACCTACTTCAATTAACCATGCAAATAGTGTTTTGACATAACTGCTTCAGCAATTTTAAGGTGCCTTTAAGTGCTTTAATGTGATTAAAAATTTACAAAACTTTGTACACATCTATACTGATATATTATACTCAGTATAGCTACAGTATTTGTCTGTACATTCAAAGTTTTTGTCAAAATTTGTGATAAAGGTTCGTTTTATGATTCACTGACATCAATGTAATTTAAATTGGATGCTTTTCATCGTTGACACTACATGAAACTGCATTTCAAAGTAGATTTTACAAATAAACTTGTTGTACTTCTAGTTCACTTTTCTTTTACGTTATTTAGCACACCTAATCAGTTTCGCAAATTACAGCACCATCAAGGATACATGGGGCACACTAAAAGTTTTGCACTTCTAGCTAATCGGAACTATTTGAATTTCGAATGTTATATTTTTAACACGTTGTAACCTTCTTAGTAATAAAAAAAACAATTGTCGGAAAATGATTTGTCAACTTTGCTCCAATACTCTTACAAATGGATTTAATTATAATGTACCATTTTTTTAATTAATTAATTTATTTATTTAAACTCTTTATTGCACAAAATATACAACAGGCGAACTTAACGTCTAAAGACATTTTCTACCAGTTAACCTTGCACTTGTAGAACCATTGTAGTAACGGGTAGTGCACAAGAAAATTCTTACGGATCAATTGAAAATAATTTCACACTGAACAAATAGAATAATTACATTTATCTAAACCTATGGGCAGACCAATAAACATATAAATATTAATATATTATATATATTTTTGTATAATAAATATAATAATCACATAACTATTATTTCATTTTGTTATTTTAACAAATTGTACTATATAACATTGTCATATTATTTCTTGTCTAATATCTATCGCAAAAAATATTATCACTACTTTAAAATGCACTAAGTACTTTTAAACGCGGCCCGCGAACGTATTTGCACGCTAAAGTTAGGCCCTCAACATGTCAAATATAGACTAATGTTATATTGAAATGATAAGCTTAGTTTTAAAAATAATCCTTATATTTAGACTGGGACATAAAATGTCAAATACTGACGTTAATGGCGATAAAAATCCGCGTCTGCATAGAAATTTTAATAAGTAGATACACCTTTATCAAACTGATGTCAGAGCGATAACATAAGTACGTTGAGACATTTAAAAGAGCTATCTAATAGTTTACCTAATGTCCAAAATATAGCGTTTGATGACAAATACGTGTAACAAATTATCATTTTTATTACAATAGTGTTAAATGATCACCTACTCTAAATATTGTTGTGTATCCATTATTATCCACACACGAGATCTAATCTGTTCCTAAATCAATAGTAATATAGACGTCGACACATCAGTCAATTATTGCAGCAAACATCAGCCCCATCTGCCACGACATTAATTTTAGGGGTCCGCAACTGAACTATATATCCTTATCTATATCAAATATTGGGCTTTATTACAGACCAGGATTACACGTTAATTTGTTAATTTTAGTACTTCTGTTGTATTATGTGTTAATTTGGAGATAAATAAAAAGTCAAAGTCATAGTTGCTCCAAAGTCAGTATACTCAGATGAATAAGATAGGTTTTGAATCCTCGGCCGATTAATTTACTATATGTGTTTATTTTATTTTCACGAACATAATTTGGCGCAGACATCAACAGGATAGTTACCAGATACATAAAGAGACGTTATGATCTGGAACTCGATAAAAATATTCATAACTTCTGAAGTCCTACAAAATAATTCAAAATCGATATTCAACAAATTTAACTACAAAGGAACTAAAACTTTACTGGACTTGATTTGTATCTATAGATCTGGTATTTTTATATCTGATAGTAAATATGCAGATTTTTCTAATGTTAAAAGTCCACTTAGAGTACATTTTGTCAGTTTAATTAATACGACTTGTAAGTTTAATTATATTATCCTTCTAGCTCGAATAATACAATGAATAGCATTTATATTATAATGACATAAATACGTAAGGTGAAGATCTCACCCACGGAGACGTCGTAGAACTCTGCCAACTATTAATCGGTGACATGTTTAGTATCTGATAATGTAGATATCTATGTGAGGCAGTAAATTTTATAAAACAACCTTTCCTAGTACTAAAAGAGCTTCTTGTTAAAAGGGCATGTGATTGTTACTAAAGTTATTACGAATAGTCTCAAAGAACATACAAAATATAATAAATAAGGGGAAAATATAAATCGTTATAAAAGTCTTGGCCACGTGCAAAGTGGATATAAAAAATAGATTGTTTCATTAACTGTGACGCTTGCACATTGATCGATCATATGGCAAAGAAAAATTTCGCCACGTCGAGCCTGTCGATATCGAGCTCAGTGGAAGAGCACTCCTGCTTTAGGGGAGGTCGCAGGTTCGAGTTCAGCGTGTCGATATTTTTCTTTTTTTTTAAAGTTTTTCAAATCTAACAATGTTGTTCCTAAAATGCAGTTATTTGTAAAGATTTATGTTTATTTATGTCTTTCGTTCAAAAATAAATTAACTGATTTGGATAAAATTCTGGCTAAACATCTGCACAGCTTATGCAGTGGAATAATTTTAAATTTTTGGCTATAAGGGTAATGAAGTCGCGGATTTTTTCTAAGCTTAGTACGAGTAATATTACACAAAGAATCGTATATTAATTTTATACATACGTACATTAATTTTATACAAGACTTTTACTATTTCATACAAATACTTCGTAATGATAACATTTTTACTTTAAATCAAAAAACAAATTTCAATCAAAACAATTCATTGATATATCACACAAAACTTGAACAATTGTTTGCAATATTTGTTTTCCTAACATTAAGTACAGTGTCGCCATGTATGATTCGTTAGTTATCTTTTACGTTATAATTGTCGGAGTTGACGTTTGTATCAAAAAACAAATGTTTGAATTACAATTTCATTGTCTCCTACAACATAGTACAAGATTGTTGGCAATTATATATAAAATTGGCGGTAGAATGAAATTTGGTTTATCAATCAATAATGTCCACACTCAATACACAGGCTTTTAGTAAAATTTATGTATCTTCACGCCCATATCCCCGAAGGGGTAGGCAGAGGTACAACAAGTGCACCCACGATTAGCCGAAGATACTTAGTCCCACAATGTGATAGGTGGCAAGCCTATCGCCAACCGGGCACTTTCCAATCCCGGGCAACTTTGTGTTTCTCAGAAAACTGAAAAAATTACGCGGCGAGTTGTGAGGCATAGCCATAGGTTTTGTTTTGGAGGAAAGGAATGTCAGTCGATAAATTTAAAATACATAAATATACAACAAAAGCTCTACTTAGTTTACACGGAGACTTTGTTTCATACAATAACTTAGTGTTAGACACGTCATAACAATATAAAATATGATCTCTACGTAATGAAGGTGGCAGAAATACAGAATATATATCGGAATAGACGCGGCTGGCGTTAAATTTGATATTTATGTCTCTTTGTTGGTTTATGGAACTAAAGGCATTGTTGAAAATATTTTTGTTTTACCAATATCCAATTCTCAGTTTAGTAGTTTTAATTTTAATCTCACGCTGAATTTGAATCCTCATTTTAATTATCTTTAGATCCTGAACTTTCAATACCACGCTACTGTTTTCATATTATGTCAAATCTCTGACCTACTGGTCTAGTGTTGTTTCGTACATTTATAGGTCAGTCAGTTTGTCTGACCTCACCCTTATACATATTATGGTATAAAGATATTCTTATTGGTCTCATTGGTCCATTAGTTGGTCTACTATTCATTAGTATTGTACAGCCCAATTTCTTGTTCAACCTCCACTCATATTAGGTACGTATAATGTAAAATTAATCAGCTTTTTAGCCCCTCCCAATAACCTCTTGCGGTTCTCAATTTGTTTTTTTAATGAGTTACTACTTTAAAGACAATTCAACCAATGGAGCGTGACATTTTTCGTTTTCAATCAGCATTAAGAAGTGGAGGGGCTTGTATTCACTTAAGCAACTGCCGCTCTGCCAGGCAGGTCGTTAAAGGCGAACGATTGGCTATACGAGTCACTACTATCGTGGCTACTAGATGGTAGATTTCTGTATTGTCTCGCCCGGGTCTGATACCACCACCTGTAGGTAAGGCGGTGGTATCAGACCACCGGTATTGGCTCCGGGCTACCCCGCGTTGGCTCCGGGCTACTTTGAAGAATAGACCAACTGCCGTTCTGCCAGGCAGGTCGTAAAAGGTGACCGATTGGCTATGCGAGTCACTACCATCGTGGCTACTAGGTGGTAGAGTTCTGCATTGTCTCACCCGGGTCTGGTACCACCGATTTACCTATTCCTGCCGCAATAACGTCAGTGCTTGTCGCTGTCGTGTTCCGGTTTGGAGGGTAAGGTAGCCGGTAAACTTATGCATGTGGCATTAGACCTCGCCACAAGATAGCGACGCTCCATTAACACCTTTGGTATCTATAGGCGATGGTTGACTCTTTCCATCAGGAGACCCATCTCCTTGTTTGCTATCTTATGGTACAAAAAAAATCGGTGGTGGTAGTACGGTGGTATATTTTGGTCCCTACAGCGTCAGTGCTTGTCTTTGTCGTGTTACGGTTTGGAGGGTAAGGTAGCCGGTAAACTTATCTCGTCACAAGATAGCAACCCACCATTAACATATTTGGTGTCTATAGACGATCAATCAATCAACCATATCATTTATTGCTAAAATAGAGTTTGTTACATTGTTCTTAAAATTATACATAATGTAGTTTCTACTAATTCGCCATACAAACGACATGCAACACTTAATTTTTTTACTTACATTCAAAAATTTCATTTTTATGAGGTAAGTTCAACCACATATTAGTTTTCTTATAACTTTTAGATGGTTGACTCTTTCCATCAAGAGTCCCATCTGCTTGTTTGCTATCTTATAATATAAAAAAGCTAAATGTATACGTTTAATAACTTTATTGGGGTATAATTCAAAACAGATCTCATTTTTAGTTAAAAGAAGTTTTATAAAAAATTGAAATTTTGTGCTTAGTTGTAAATTTTACCCAGTGTGAATCTTAGCCCCTTTTGAAGAATAAATCAAATGTTTTACTGCTGAGGCTATATCAAAGTCACTATCATATGGCTATTAACTAGGTGGCTCTGATACCACAAGTTTACCTGTTCCTAACGTAATTGCGTCGGTACTTATAGTTTCCATGTTCCGGTTTGAAAGGTAGGGTAATCGGTAAACTTAAATATTTGGAATTCATTCCTCCCAACAGGGAAGTAGCGCACCATTAACCTCTCTGGTATCTGGTGTACTAGGAATGGTTGTGTCTTTCCACCAGGAGAACGATACGTTTGTTTGCTATCAACAAAAAAACAATATTTCGAGTTAAGAGTTCCAGGGAAGTAGAGGAACGTAGTTGGTTGTCATAGTCTTACTGTGTTTATATTATTACAATAATAGTTAATATTATTTATATACACAAATAAATAAGATTGCAGTGTCTGTTTGTAACATTAAGATAATTGCGTTTTACAATATGCATACTGGATTTATACACAGTATATATACCAAAACAACATTTTTTACGATTTCTGTCTGTTTGTTTATCTATTTGTTCCGACTAATCTCTGAAAATACTGGAACGATTTTGGCGGGACTTTCGCTGCAAGATAGCTGATATAATAAAGAGTAATTCAGGCTACTTTTATCTTAGAAATTTTTCCATACAAACGAAGTTGCGGATACAGCTAATGATTAATTTTTTTTTTATCCTATACTTGTAATAAAACTTGTTTAATTCCTTAAAGCCAAAAAATAAAATACAAAATCCACACTTCTCCCTAAAAATTGAGAAAATTAATTCAAAGCTCATATATTATTCGCAACACAAACTGACTTTGGAACCATCAAACTGTCATCACGGAGTTTCGGCAACACGTGTCGTATTAAGGAAAAAACTTTAATAGAACGAAAAGTTTGGAAAGACTTATTGCATACGAAACACTGAAAGAAGCTTTTAATACCTTTCAGGGCCAAAACTTTAAGTTTAGATAAAGAATAATTTGATGGATTTGTATTAATTATATTGTATTGGTTATTCTGAACCAAAAAAATCGTTTTTATTTTTGTTTAATTACACAGTTTGAATAATTTAAATATTTGATACAGTTTACCGTTGAAATTACCTTTTCCCGCGGTGTAACCTAATTACATTGCGATCTCTTTGTAAAAATTGGGTTAAAATGTAGCTTGCGTCGCTCAGGAATAATGTAGTTTTCTACCGGCGAAAGAATTTCCAAAATCGGTTCATTAGCAGTTGTGCACGATGTGTTCAAAAAATGGCAGATGAACGATTAACAAAAATATATACAATGAAATGTGGATATATTATGTAGATACTGAAGGAGACCAAGATTGACATACCATGATCATATTGGTTCAGTGCTGTCCGAAGGTGATGTCTCTGAATCCGGTGTGTTTACATGAAGAGAGTTATGAATGTGGAGGAAATAAGGTAAGTCTGTCTAGACCGTGATACATATGGCAATTAAGTCTCTCTGCTCACTCCGTAAGGGATTTGGCATCAAGATGTACTAACAGTTTTTGAGTATATCCACACACATTGCTTCTTTTTACTCAGTCGATAACAAAGTAACTTACACTTCTCAGTTATAATTAGTCTCATTATCATTAGTCTCAGTTATAATTAATCAGTTATAAGTAGTTTTATGTTCTACTAGCGACTCGTCCTGGCATCGCATGAATGCAATGTATGCGCACAAAAATATTATGTTCTTACGACAAAGCTTTGAAAATGTCAGCTTTTTTCTATTATAATATTTATGTATGATACATATAAACTCTTCCCTTAAATTACTCTGTGTACTGATAAAAACTGCATTAAATCCGTTGCACAATTTAAAGTTTTAAGCGAATATTCAACGGAAGCGACTTTATTGTATACTATATAAAAATAAAGAAGACGTTTCAATATTATATCGCTTGTTTGCTTCAATAACGCGTTATCTTAGAAACACAATTTTACACTAGAGTATTTTTAACTTACAAAAAATTATTTTACTTAATTGTGTAATTTTTTTCTTTATTATAGATTACATATAAACTTTAGCACCTTAGCCGTCTCAAAGCATAAGAATGTTTTGATAATAAATTTTGTTTTGATAATTTAGAAAAAAAAGTGAAGTGAGTTTTAAACTTGTCACGTTATTGAAGCAAAGAAGCAATATGTATTTCCGTGTATTAGTATCGTCGAATAACACACGTAATACAAGCAAATAATTTGTATACGATCAATATGTGTAATTTGTCCAGCGATATTTATCATTTATAATTAATGTTGTTGATAATAATGAAATTAATTAATAATGAAAAATGTTTTTCTGTGAGGTAAAGTTAGAACTATCTGGAAGAATAAAATTATACAACTGTATATTATTCAGGTTGACTGGTAAAATACTGTACATATTGGAGGAGCGTGTTCAGTCCTTGATTCTGATGCCAAATATGTAAAGATAGGTACTAAAATTTTGACCTTTTATCTAAAATGTTGACTAATTTTTTTTATTTTTATACAGGACAAATTACACTTACTGATCTAACCCAAAGTAAGCAAATTATTTGCTTATGTTATGTGTGCTAGTCAACGATACTAATACATAGAAATACATCTATAAACACTGAAATACTTTTAATAAACACCCAAACCAGGAAATACAAACATTTATGCTCATCACAAAAATGCTTGTCCCCGTCAGGGATTGAACCCGAGCCCCGTCGATTGCGTAGTCAGGGTCGCTAATAACTCGATCAACGGGGCGGTCGAACCTAATTGTCCAATTAAAATCCTTAGCACGGATACTCACGTAAGGCGCATAGAAATTCATTGTTTATAAAGATCCAAATACCAAACTGCGACTAGACTCGTTAGTACAACATGCGGTGACCATACTTTTTGAACATTACCACAATGTAGTTGAGAAATATTCTCATTTTAATACATTTTTACTGTTTACTTAAGATCATTAATTATCATCTCCTTCGATATGTACAATAAGCATCAAAATCTTAATTTAATTCGTAGTTTTTCTAACAACATAGAACAAATTATAATTTGGCGCTTAATTCCGATTATCCTATATATTTTGCTCAATTTATTTAGTGAGAGAAACTATTATTGTAACAGAGATTGCGTTTCAGTAAGATTGTATGAAAATCTATTTACGTTATTGAACTACCAGCATTTTATTGTTAAATTATGCAGATCGCATACTCGGAGGGTTTTGCATGTTCGCCACACGCGCACAAACTTTGCGACGCTTACAATATTCATACAGCGCGGCGTTGGTGGCGTGCAGGGAGAGAAAAAATAATCGCTCCGTCGTGACCATAAACTGCACCTGACGTCGCATTGGCGAGTTAGCGCCAACTTTCTTGTCTGGGGGAGTTTTTCTATGGTAATGCTAAATTCCGCGTTAATGAAAATGTATTTGATACTACACAGGAGATATCTATTTAATGTTGTTTTAATGTCAAGTGTAACTAACTGTAGTAGCTCGCCCTGAACTATGAACTACGCTGACATAGTTTTAACATTAGATTTTTGGACCCTCTCTTTATACTTATATACATTATCCATTCAAACCCCGGATTATTCCAATAGACTCGTAGAATTTTTCTCACTCGCTCCATATTGGTCTTTCGTATAAAAAATACAACTTACAGTGCATTTATGCTGGACGGTGACAGTTACATCTGCGTAGGATTGCTTGCCTAAGGATAGCATATCCACCTCACCTTTTCGTCGTACATATAAGTTAGTGTATACCTGTGTTATGTTCCACTTTGTAAGATAGGATAGAATATAAACTTTACTGGTTTGATATCAGGGTATTGGAACGAAGTTCCTTAGCAAGCGTTGTGAAAGGGGGCTAGACGGAAAATATTCTTACGAAAAGTTGTCACGACACTTTTTGCTATAGATAGATATTGTAAGCACAGAAATATCCAGCCACTTCCCTTTAGCTCGTGCATTGAAAGTAAAAGAGTCTATCTACTATTGATTGAGTTTACTTTTTTCTAGTGCCAAATGTTCGACATTTATACAGAATTTCGACCGAATGTCGAATTTCGACCAAAAGTTGAATTTAAACGGATAGTCGAATTTCGAACGAGTGTCGAAATTCGACCGAGTGTCGAATTTCGATCGGTTGCCGAGTTTCGACCGCCGGTCGAATTTCGAGCGGGTGCCGAAATACGACCGTGGGTCGAAATACGGCCGGGTTCCGAAATTCGACCGGGTGCCGAAATTCTATTTCGCATTGAACAGTGTGGTGTCGTGACGATTATTTTTGTTGAGTGTATTCAGGTTTTTTGTAAATAATAATAAAAAGAACTTCGTTCCATCCGGGTGTCCCTTGACACCTCTCAAGTTTTTTTAATATATTTAGCGTCCACAGGCGACAGTTATGTCTCACTATTAGCAGGACTAGCTGTATACTAAAACAATTAATTAATTTTACTCAAATAAGACGAGAAACAAAACCATCACGAAGTATATAAGCTGTATTTGTGGGCTCTCTTCAACTTTTGGTTATAATATACTATATATTTACATGTGAGCAAAAATAGGATATTTTAGTAAAAAAATATTTACTGTGTCAGACGAATATGTTTTTAATGCATCAAAAGAAGCGTCCTTAATGGAAGTAACTTCGTGGAAGTATAGCGCAATGAGGGTAGAGTTCAGGATCAAGGATTGTATAAATTTGTTTTTAAAAAGTATATTTTTAAAAATAAGTTTAAAAATTTTGTTTGTATAACTTAAAAACAAATTTTCACGTTATTCAATGCTTATATCGTTGAAAAAGCAAAAATAAGATACAAGCAATAAAAAAATACGATTGACTTTGTACATTTTTAATTTACCACTAATGAATGATTGAGATTGGGGCTTGGGATCGATTTTCGACGACGGCAAGTATTTGTGTGATAAGCAAAAATTTTTATATTTCTGGTTTTGGCTGTTTATTAAATATACGTTCCAGTATGTATATACCTATGCATTTTTCTGTACCTACTAGTATTGCTAATTAACACCCATATCACAAGCAAATAATTTGCTTATTTTGAGGAAAGATTAATTCGTGTTATTTGTCCAGCGATATTTGTTGTTTGCGAGAGTTATCTGCATATTTTTTTACAGAAAAGTAGGCATGTATGTAAATAGGAGGATCACCTGGTAAGTTGCCACTATCTATCTGTAACACCAGAGGTCTTGCAGTTGTTCTTGCAACATTTAATATATGAATAATTAATTGGTCACAAGCCTTTTGACAAATCGAGCACACCTCAAGTACTAATCCTAGGCAAGTTATAATTTTCAGAAAAAAACTTGATATTTCGACCGAAGCATGAATTTATGTCTGAGGTCGTATATATTATTTTTACATAAACGCGCTAGAAATGGCTTATTTTAAGTTAACTTCCCAAAAAGAGGAGGATCTTAATTCGGCTGTATGTTATTTGTTATTTTTGTTACCTCCGAACTCGGTCATTTATGAACCAATTTTGAGAATTATTTTTTGTTTGCAAGGACATTCTTCTCGTGTGGCTTTATTTTAATGTTGTATCATAAGATAGCAAACAAGCAGATGGGCCTCCTGATGTAAAGAGACAACCATCGCCTATAGACACCAAAGATGTTAATGGTGCGTTGCTATCTTGTGGCGAGGTCTAATGCTACATGCATAAGTTTACCGGCTACCTTACCCTTCAAACCTGAACACAACAGTTATGAGTACTGACGCTATTGCGACAGGAATAGGTAAGGCGCTGGTACCAGACCCGTAGGCGTATCATCTAACGTTTGCAATTCGCCAGCGATCAGCGATGACTCTTAAACGTAATGAAAAAATCATCAAAAACGTCGCCAATTGCTTGCTGGTCACTAGATGCACTTTTTGCAATGTCACAGCATCAAAACTAATCAAGCGGCAACGACTACCACTAATGTACAAGGCTGTTATGTGTCTTGCAATAACTAAACAATAATGATAATTTCGCATTGCGAGTTACGTGATCACCCTGCCGGGCGAGACAATGAAGAACGCTACCACCTAGTAGTCACATATACGTATGTTTTTTGAATGCACTATAGCCTAACGGCTTGATGTATTTTATTTTGATAGGTATCGATCACAGACCTCACGAATACTAAGAGACACGCCGTTGGGAAGGAAACGTGTCGCCGCGCATACGAGCAATCGCTCCTATCACTGTCAAAATTGTCATACATTTGTAAGTTATATTATATTGTGACAAAAACAGAAATAAACCATGTTGTACTAAATGTGTTTTATCTTACCAAATGAAATGACAAGATTTAAAAATTACTCTTTAAATGATTTTATTTCATCGGTAAGTAGTATAACTCTGTATTTCTGTGTGTAAATGCAAGTTATACTGACAAAGAAAGGCGTATCCATTTAATCCTTGGTATCAATAGATTCGTTTTAGTTATGAAAGTGACATATGTTTTCGGAATTGGTGGTAGTTGGTATTGTGTTTATGTAATAATTATTTGTTATAGATACAACGGTTTAATAAATATTATATAAATATCATATAAAATCATATATTAAAATATCATATAAATATCATACAAATAAACCTAGACCATCTGAGGAGTGTTTCAACCAAAATAACGTTTTCATGCTAAATTAATCTCTATGCTGTCATGTCCAATGTGTGACACAAACTCGAGAAACGCCCAAACCGTGTAGACTGAACCCGAGACCCCGCGCGGGTGGCCGGCGGAATTCAATTACTTAAAATTTCATTCCATGTTGAGATGCCGGATAAATACGAGGGTAAGCTACACAACTATTTAGCAGCCCCTAAGAGAAAAACATCTTTGTATATTTTCTACACTGCGGTTTTGGTAATATAATTCATTCAATAATTTTGCTACTGGGCATTGATGAACAAAATATGTAAGATGCTTTGATAGTAAATAATCTTCATTCTTCATTGGATTTCCGACCTCTTAAGGATAAATTAACTGTTTTCTTTACAAGCCAATATTTATACTTACTATATGTCTTTCATCTTTCTGTACATTAAATTTATTGTCTAAATTCAAGATGAGAGTTTTCTTTACGAGAATCTAACATTTTTAACAATTTTAATCTGTTTATAAGTTTGTATGACTATTGAGTCATATAAACATATAAACAGATTAAAATTGTTAAAAATGATACAAGAACAACTTGACAGATTGTGATTAAAATGAATAATCTATACTAATCCACCTAATATTACTTATATAAACCATACTAATATTATAAAAGCGAAAGTAACTCTGTCTGTCTGTCTGTCTGTTCTTTACACCTAAACCTCTGAACAGATTGGGATGAAATTTGGTACACAGATAGTTTGTGACAACAAAGGACAAAGGATAGTTTTTATTCCAGAAATCCCACGGGAACGGGAATTATGTGAGTTTTTATTTTAGAAATTTTTACACGCGGACGAAATCGCGGGTACAGCTAGTAGTAATAAATAAATATCGTTGGACAAATTACATAAATTAATCTAATGCCAAAGTCAGCTAATTAAGGGCGTTGTGATATGGGTATTATTTAACGCTGCTAATACATAAAAATACACGCATAAATACTCAAATATATTTAATAGTTGTTGGTCCGTACTCCTTTGAAGAATAGACTATCAGACCTTCCGCCAGGCAGTACGTAAGAATAATTGGCTGTGCGAGTCACTACTTTCGTAGCTAAAAGGTTGTAGAGTTCTGCTACCTATTCCTACCGCAATAGCGTCAGTGCTTGTCACTTTCGTGTTTCGATTTGGAGGGTAATGTAGCCGGTAAAAATATAAAAGTGGCATTAAAACCCCGCCACAAGTATAGCAACACACGATTAACATCTTTGCTGTCTATATGCGATGGTTTTCTGTTTTTTTTTTTTAGTTAACAAGAACTTCTTAACCGATCTTAATGGAATATTTTATACATTAGGAACACATATTGGGCTAAATTATAGGGGATATCATTTTTGTGTATATATAGGCGACTATATAATTTTTTTCTTCTTGATAAATTTAAAATTTATAGCTTGTGTGTTTGCTTGGTAAGTATAGTATAATTACTATAATTTTTTGGGGTTTTATGTAAAGGAAAATAATATCACAACGTAGTATTTTTATATCACAGGACAGCAAACAAACAGATGGCTCTCATAACAGAAAAAGATTACCATTTACCGCAGAAACGCAAGATGTAAATAGAACATTGCATGTGTGGCAGAAATGCAATGCCACGTGCTTACGTTTACTGGATACACAATGGAAGTAGTTACACGAAAAGAGTCTAATCCACAATATGGTCAAAAATGAGTTAAGCGCACCAAACTGATGCGAAACATCAATACTATCGGCCAGTAAAAAACATTTAAGCAAAAATAAGCTCTCTATTACTTTATTTAACGTCAGAATTAGTTCCCGTGTAAGGCATGTGAAAACATAAAAAATATCCAACTTCAAACTTCAGTATTTCTAATGTGATTTTGTGTGGATTGGATCCTTTTCGTGGTCCAGAACATAGGGAAAATGTGATTATAATTAAAATAGATTTAAAAACTGGTTCGGTTTTACTACCATTATACCAGTTGGTTAGTTTTTTTTAAATTTTAGTTGCCGTTTTTGTAAATGCCAAGGGCGTGTTTCGTTGGTTCGAACATGTTAAAAGAATGGCTAACGAACGATTAATAAAACAAATATACAATATAAATATAGTTAGATGTAGGTACAGGAGAGAGTAGAACAGACCTAAACTGTTAAAAATCTAACCTAACCTAAAACATAAATTAACCTGACATAAATTAAAAAGAGTGAACTGGTACCTTCTAGGGAAGCGCGTTCCATCTTAAGCCTCATCTTAGCTTACCATCAGGCGAGATCGAGGTCAAGCGCTTACCTATCAATAATAAAAAAAGAGACCTACCGTGATTATGCTTGATTTCGTGGCGTCAAGAGACTTCAAAACCGGCGTTTGCATGAAAAGAGTTATGAATGTGGAGGAGGCAAGGCAAGTCTGTCTGGATCGTGATTTATAGCACTATGGTATAGGATATCAGAAATCAGAAATCAGAAGTACTTTATTCAATAAAACTTTTTATAAGTTATTTTGACACGTCAACATATTTTTTAAAACTACTACCGGATCGGAAACGCGGCCACACACTGAAAAGATCCGGCGGGAAAAACTCAGCGGGTTTGTCTGGAGATTATAACGGGCTTGATTAGAGATTATAACATATAATAAATGTAAAACTCTCCTACTGGTAAGATGTAGAATTATGGAGTAGGTTTTTTAAAGTTAAAATGAGGAATTCTTATGAAAATTTTAATACTTCTATCCTAGGTGTCTAAAAGTTGAGTATAAAAGTCCTTTAATCAGTCTAGACTACGCAGTTCTGATGCCATGTTTGCAGCAAACAAATATTTTCTGAACGTGTAATAACTTTGAGTGGAAAAGACTTACGTATCCCCGTTAAATATTACATGGACTATCGTAATAGGGGGAGCTCTGTTAAAGCCGTTGAAAGCATCAGCTAAATAAAATCTACTCGAAACTAAAACGTATGCAAAATTCCCGCTCCAAAACAGCAATAGCGGCTCCGAGCGGTTCCATCCAATCTCCGACAAGCTTCCCATTATTTGAAAAATGGGGCGCAACGTGCCCCGTGATATAATATCGGATGTGACGGCCAAGTTGCCGTTAAACTTGATCGAACGATACCGTCTCAACTTGACGATGATTTTGTTCAAGAGCGAAAGTAATGAAAGTGACCGAAATTTTATTTCATGTACCGATATACGTATGCCGATTCCAATATTAATATTAGAGCAGGTTGCGTATACCGCTTAACTATTCCTATCGCAAAAACTTTGCTTGTCACTGTTGTGTTTCAGTTTGAAGGGTAAGGTAGGCGGTAAACTTATGCTTGCGGCATTCAAACCGCTAACAGTCTAGAACAAAATGGAACAGTCACATGTATAGCAACGCGCCGTCAATACAATTTATGTGTATAAGCGATGTTAATTTTGTTTCCGTCAGGAGAACCATCTGCTTATTTGCTACCCTATAAAATAAAAAATAAACATTTCAGTTTTGAGAAAATGTCTAGAATATTAGACTATTAGACTTATTTTTTTTTTTCTTGTAAATGTATAATGTACTCTCATCGGTGTTAGATGTACGTTTATTTTAAAAAAATAGGTAATTGTGTATCTGCTTATCACAATCTACCAAAGACTTATTATATATGATTATATATTATATACATATTTAACATATTTTAAGGACATAATTTTCCAGAAAAATATGACCGCTTTATACAAGAAAAATCTTAATTGCTACCGCTGCTTTTCCATTTTATAATATTGAATTTCTTTTATTTTCTTGTAACTTCGTCCACACCATAAATACTTTTGAGAGGCGTTTAACCAACCAACTTTATAGAATTTAGAAGTAATACTGAAAAATACTTTTAAAAAATGAATATGCAACTTATAGCAAAAACTAATTTAGCGAAAGCTAAAGTGACTTGGCTCTTCGCCTAAGACGTACGGCGGCTTCGCTGAAAACAGGGGCGAACCCGGATGTAATATCAAGCGGTACGTTCCCTGCGCGCCCCATTTATTTTGTTAAGATACAATAATTTTCTTGCATTGTCTCTTTAGTGCTTTATGAATGTGAGTCTCAAAGTCGTAAAGTGTAACGTTTTTATAGAGACATTAAACTGGTGCATCTTATTTTTATGATTTAAAGTTTTTAACTTACGTAAGTACTTTTTTTATGATCACAACTAAACAGATTATGTTGAATAACTTGTATTAATAGTGTGTAATAGTGATTGTATTAATGTAATACATTATTAATTATTAACATACTACAAATTTGTATTTAGGCAATTGCCCTGTGGTCGAAATTCGCCCATAAGGTAAACAAAAAAATGTCTTCTAAATTTTAGAACAAACTTAAGTTATTAAGATAATGTTAACTAACATAATATGTGCATATTGTTAAAGAAACTTAAAAAACGATACTTTTGATCTGAAAAAAAAAATATGTTTCCAAGCGACAGGAAAATAACTTTTAACTAGAACGAAACCGCGGAAATAAGATAGTAATATTTTAAGTACTTAAGAAAAAAGATTAAACAAACTTGGCTGAACTGAAGATTGAACAAACTTGGCTGAACTGAAGATTGAACAAAATTGGATGAAACTTACTATGGGCGGCTCGCCCTAAAATGCTTAAATGCATTTAGTCCCTTAAACATGTTTAGCAAATGTCAAAACGCCTTAAAAGCTGTCACTTTAAACGTATTTAGTGACTAAAAATGAATTAAGCATTTTGGTGCAAGCCGCTTTAAATATTTGAAAAAATAATTTTAAATCAAATGTTCAAACATTTTAACAAATTTCAACTATTTCATTCTGAACAATTTGGATTTACAAAGGGTCACTCAATCGTAGATGCTGATGTGGAATTATTGAAAAAATCTATGAAGCCTGGGAGGAATCACATGATGTACTGGAAGTATTTTATGATTTATCTAAGACATTTATTCGACTACTATGGTGTTAGTACAGACCACATACCCCATTAGAGACAAGGTCCTTGACCCTCCGATTTTGTATTGAACGAATTTAAGTTTCAGAGATAAATCGTAATGACACCGTTATTTTTTATATATATATTTGTTTATAGTAATAACAGGATTGGCGAACATGATCCTCTAACAATGGCCGGTCCGTGGGTATGATGCACGAGCTCGGAATAATACATTAGAACATTCCATTAATTATTTGCAATTGTTAATTTAAATGCCGCTTGAGGTAAACTGGGTATATGTGCGCCATGTTTAATGACTATTTGACAAAATACGATTATTTACGTATTTTCTCTCCCTAAAAGCCGAGCCACACTGTTGAAAACTAACCCTCCCCACTGGCGGTTCACAACAGTGTAAACACTTGTTTGCAACAAAAATTCATCTCCACAGGTCTCCCACCAAGGTCACCCGTGTTGAAAGCTTGTTTCCAACTGTGTGGCTCGGCTATAACTAGGCTTTTTCGCCGTGTTGGTCCCGGCCTCCTTAGTAGAATAGGCCAACTGCCGTTGTGCCAGGCAGGTTGTAAAAGGCGACCGATTGGCTATCGAGTCAGTACCATCGTGGCTACTAGGTGGTAGAGTTCTGCATTGTCTCGCCCGGGTCTGGTACCACCGCCTTACCTATTCCTGCCGCAATAGCGTCAGTGCTTGTCGCTGTCGTGTTGCGGTTTGGAGGGTAAGGTAGCCGGTAAACTTATGCATGTGGCATTAGACCTGGCCACAAGATAGCAACGCACCATTAACATCTTTGGTGTCTATAGGCGATGGTTGATTTTTCCATCAGGAGACCCATCTGCTTGTTTGATGTACAAAAAAAGAAAGAAAAGAGACTAACTTTTGATAAAAACAACGTTACCCGAGATTGGATAAGTACCCGTTAAATATAGGATTGCCACCTATCACATTGTTAGACTAAGTTGGGTAATCGTGGGTGCACTTAACGTACTGCCTGCATTTTCGGGGATAGGGGTGTGAAGATAAATTAACTAGAACTTATGTGTTCCAGCTCAGATAATATGACAGCAAGATAAGTACATGTCCTCGGCCGAGTTGAAGCATATCTTTGTAACCTACACTCTTTGCGCTGTAGCATGGTGCGAGTGACAGTTTCAGTAACGTTTCGTTTCACACTTGAAAGTTGCCGCGATTTTCAAATTATGACTTAGTATTTCGGCTGTATCACATTTTTTCTGTATTAAATCATTAATTACTGTAGGAAATTAAATTAAACCCAACCAGAATGTTCTAGTTTACAAATTAAACAAAGTGCTACATGGGGCACACTAAAAGTTTTTCACTTCTAGCTAATCGGAACTATTTGAACTTCGAATGTTATGTTTTTAAAACGTTGCAACCTTCTTGCACCTACGTACGCAACAAAAATGGAATGACGTCGAAAAGATTTTAGAGCGATGATTTTTTTATGAATTTAAAAGTGCTGTTTCTCCGCAAGACTGTGCCGCTCGTCTTCAAAATGGTTTTGGGAGAGAAGCACCTTGTTTGAGTACTGTGAGGTTTGCTGAATTTAAGAGAGGTCGAGTTTCTTTACATGACGAATTTCGTGAAGGGTAGCCTTCACTGCCGTCAACAAAAATAATGTGACTACTGTTAAGCGGTTAATTGAAGAAAACCCCCGAATTACCTATGAAACAATTTGAGGATTATTGGTGATTGGTATGAGCCAAATTCATAAAATTTTACACGAAGAATTTAAAGTTCGGAAACTTTGTTGTCGTTGGATCCCTCACGAACTGACAGCGGAGCAGAAGCGGGCTCGCGTGGAATAGTGCTCACAGATGCTACTGAAATACGACCACGAACATTCTAATGCTGTTTATGACATTTTCACAGGAGATGAAACGTGGATTTATTGTTTTGAACCTGAAAAAATCAGCAATCTTGTGAAGGGGTGTTTGAAAATGAGAACAGGCCAAAAAAAGTGAGGCAGGCGAGAAACGTTGGTAAAAAAATTATCGCGTTTTTTTTCTCAGCTACGGGTCCCATCTGTACAATTCTACTTGAAGATCAAAAGAGTATTAATGCCGAGTGGTATTCTACCATTTGTTTACCAAGGGTGTTAGAAAAAGTTCGCAAAAGACGACCTAAAAGCCGCATTCTCCTACACCATGATAACGCTCCTTCACACACGGCCAACAAAACAAAGTCATTTTTAGCTTCCGAAAAAGCACATCTCGTCACTCATCCTGCGCATAGCCCCGACCTAGCACCCTATGATTTCTGTATTTCCCCAAAATCAAAGATTTGATGAGGGGTTTTACTTTTACCAACTCCGAAGAGGCAGTGATAGCGTTCAATCAGCACGTAGAAAACATGCCTTCAGATCTGTGGTCCTCCTGTTTTAAAAAAATGGTTCGATCGCATAAAAAAATATTTACAATGTAAAGGAGATTATTTTGAAAAGCAATAAACATAATATTTTGGTTATAACATGTTGTTTTTTTAAGTTACGCAAAACTTATAGTGTGACCTACGTATTGCAATAATTAGCTTAATCTCTGTAGGAACTATAGGTCGCTTTTCTTCACGTAACAACGTGTTTGTTTATGTTAGTGGAAGGCGGAGTAAATGGCACTTAAATACACACTAGGTTTCAACGTAATTGACCAGGTTATCAACGTAGTGATCGTTATGGACGTATTATGTCATTCTTTAAGACTGACGCTTGTGATTTACAATAATTATCAAGCTTTGAGCAGATTAAGATACTGAGAGTGTTAGCACATCATCATCAGGTCTAAGCTAAGATTCTTAATAGCTAAAATCTGGACCTGTATTATTTGATTTTTTGATGATGTTTGTTTCTTTCCACCAGGAGAGCCATCTGCTTGTTTAATTAATCTGTTGTATAAAAAATGTGGCAGAAGTTAGAAAGACGGTGGAACTAAACTGGATTGACCAACGTGGAAACTTGACAACAACAACGACTATGACTGACTGACTATATGATCTATGAGTACTCATGATCTCCGTTACACATTTTGTCATTTTACGTATGTTATCTGGCTAAAAAATCAGAAGATAGGAAAAAGACAAATCTTAAACGGTTATCTTGTAATTTCTTAAAATAACATTATTTTTATCGAAGCATCTTCTGTACTTTTTTTTAATAGAAAAAGGGGCAAACGGAGAGGAGGCTCACCTAATGGTAAGTGATCACCGCCGCCCATGGACAACCACACTATCAGAAGATTTGCAGTTGCGTTGCCGGCCTTTTAAGAAAGAGTAGGCTCTTTTCTTGAAGGTCCCTAAGTCGTATCCGCTCGGAAAAACCCCTGCCGGTAATTGGTTCCACAGAAGAATAGTGCGGGGGAAGAAGTGCCTCGAGAATCGCACAGTTGTGGATTTCCAGACATCGAGATGACGAGGATGAAATTTTGAATTTTGATGCGATGTTCGATGGTGAAATTCTGCGACAGGAATTATTCTAAACAGTTCCTCGGAACACTCCCCATGATAGATCCGATAGAAGATGCAGAGCAAAGCCACATCTCTGCCACAGCCAAAGAATTAAGCCGATCAGAAATAGTCCTGTTATTGACGATTCGAGTCGCTCTACGTTCAATGCGGTCAAAAGGAAGGAGCTGGTACTGAGGAGACCCCGCCCACAAGTGAGAGCAGTACTCCATATGAGGCCGGATTTGCGCCTTATAAAGTTGTAGGCGATGGGCCGGCGTGAAATACTGTATGGCCAGACTGAGAACGTTTTTGAGGCGAATTTGGCCTTGCCTTCCAGTTGACCACGGAATTGAACGTTGCTCGATATGTCAACTCCAAAAATGTCAAGACTGGCTGTGGCTGTTAGGGAAGTATTTTCGAAGCGAGGAGATACGACAAAGGGAGATTTTTTAGTGAAAAACGCGCAAACTTGTGTCTTCTTGGGGTTAAAGTGGACTAAGTTTAGTCGACCCCACTTTGAGGCTGAGGAAAGTTGTTCTTCGATTTCCGACACAAGTTTGTTCCGGCACTCGTTGACATATTGTTGAGAAACTCCGCTGCGGCCAGAGTACAAAGCATCACCCGTACTGTCGTCCCCATAGCAATTGCAACATATCATTAATACGCACAAGAAACAGTGTAGGTGATAACACACAGCCCTGAGGAACACCAGCATTGACGGGTTTAAGTTCAGAGCATGCGCCATCAACAACGACCTTGATGCTCCGATCTGCCAAAAAATTGGTGATCCAGTTGCAGAGTTTCAGAGGTAGTGGTATTGCTCCGGTCGTGCCGACCCATTCAGCTAAGCATGGCACTACCACTTTTTTGTTGACTGACTGCACCGGTGGAATAATTTCCAAAATTATTAAGATAACCGTTTTTTACTAAATGTATACAGAGTATATATAGCAAAATAACATTTTTTAAATTTTTGCTTGTCTGTTTGTTCCGGATAATCTCTTAAACGGCTGAACTGATTCTGACGGGACTTTCACTAGCAGATAGATGATATAATAAGGAGTAACTTATGCTAATTTTATTTTTTTAAATCCATGCGGACGAAGTCGCGGGCACAGTTTGTATTAAACTAATAAAATGTATTTTGTTAGTTTTCTGATAAAAACAACGCTACCCGGGATTAGATAAGTACCCGGTTGGCGAAAGGCTTACCACATATCACATTGTTGAACTAAGTATCTTCGACTAATCCTGGGTGCACTTGTACCTCTGCCTAATCCTTCGGGGATACGGGCGTGATGTTAATCTATCGTCAATAGCTAGTCATCAATATATAGCCACTTTACCAATGAGTAATATCGGCTACTTTTTACAAAATGAGTAAAATGAAGTAACGTTTGTAGGAAAGGCGAACAAGGTTGCGGGTAAAAGTTAGTAATGGATAAACTTAACAAGTTTCCTTTATATCATAAAATAGCTAATAAGCAGATGGCTCTCCTGATGGAAATAGACAACCATCGCCTTTAGACACAAAGATGTTGCTTTCCATGTGGGGTGCTTTAAATGCAATATAAGTTTACCGGCTACCTTACCCTCTAAACCGGAACACGACAATGACAAACATTGACACTATTACGGTAATACGGTAATAGGTAAGGCTACAGTATCAGACCCGCGAGATGTCGCAGAACTCTGGTAACTTTAAAATATTTTTTACAATGTAAAGCTACTTTATCACTGAGTATCAAATACATATTTTTACTAACCTGAGTAAAAGGAAATGATTTTTGAGGTTCACACAAACGAAGTGGCAAAAAACATATAGTTAATATAAAAGCATATTCTATCTTTTGTTACAAAAGAAACCCAGGATATATGTTTATGTCTCATACATTGTTTTCCCACAGACATTTTTCAAACTCATTTTTATTTAAGAAGTATCAGGAAAATCTAACAGAAATTTCCCCGACAATTTAACGTGAATGCGGTGCAAGTGCGACGCGACGTTTATGGCCCGGCCTTTATTGGACAATATATCCTCGACACCCTCCCGGTGACGTCAACCCCATCTATAAAAAACGTGATATTGGGCCGTTCGTATGTATCGCTGATTATTTGATGATTTAGGATTCGAGTATGTTGTGATTTTTCTAAAAATAAAATAGCGTTGTTTACGTGATCTTTAAAAAATTGTAACTTTAGGTTACAATTTTTTATATATATTATTACATTACATAAACTTTCAAACACAATAATATATTTTATCTAATACCTTTAAACGAGCAATTCTTCTGTATAAATACTAATAATACAAATGCGAAAGTAACTCTGTATATCTGTCTCTTCTTCATGCCTAAACCACTCGATCGATTTCGATGAAATGTAGTACAAAAATAATTTGAGACCCGAAAAAGGATAGTTTTTATCCCGAAAATCCTACGGGAGTAGGAACTATGCGGGTGAAGCCCTGGAACTATTTATCTTTTAAACCACGGTGATAAAAAGCAACTTAGTTAGTTTAAAAGTTCATGAAAGTAGCCTAACTTTTATGAACTTTTAAACTAAAGCGTTCTACTGTCATTTCTAAAAATATATAAACGGGTCAAATACGCGTACATATATAGAACTTCCTCGTAAAGCTCGACGTTTCGGCCAAGTTACATTGAAAGTGGTCACGAGCGGACTATTACTACGACAAGGCTTCTTTAATTATACAAATATCCATGCAGACGAAGTTGCAAGCACAGCTAGTTTGTAATAAAATTTTAGAACGGGAATTACACGGCGTATGGAACATTTATTTTAGATTTTTTTTCACGCGGACAAAGTCTCGGACACTGCTAGTAAATATAGCAATTTTCATGAAATTTGGTATGAAGAGGTTTCGGAGGTGATAAATCGATCTAGCTATGTGTCATTTTTAGAAAACTTTGTTAAAAAAATATCATCCAGGTACTCTTATATACATTTTTTTTGTAATCATACTTGCATTCTTGAATGTTTAGATATTTTTTAAACAATTGTGCACGAATAAGCGAACACAAGTCGGTAAAAGTTGGCATAAATGGCATAAATCTAGACCAACACATGAAGTCATTTTTATAATAGAAAATTCATTATGTACAATGCATCTTATTTATTTCAGGTATCTATAAAACAGCTCTAACTAATTGGATACCAAAGGTTTGAGTTTTAGTGTAGGTATGTATTTTGTATTTCTTATAAAAACTTAATTTTAGATTAACAAATTTGTTTATATCTGTCCGCTCTCGTGTTGACAATTTATCATCAATCAATCAATAGTATCATCACGTAACCTTTTGTGGCAATTGATTATTACCAAAGGATTTTAATGAATTGTTACCTCAAAATATAATTAAACGGAGCTTTTCGAAATATTCATGTTAAATCAGCATATGGTTGTAAACTGTCTGGTGGGTACATTTTTCTAAATACTCTATAAACCTTGAATAATTTTTAACGAAATAAAACTGCAGCTACCGACTTTCCATTTCCTATCTCTTTAGAGCTCTGCATCAGATATTCACCAAATCAAAATGGAACCACACGGAGTATGTACCAACCTAATTAAAAAATAATTTTCAAAATTGGTTCATAAATGACCGAGTTTTAAGGTAACATACCCTGTGTTGGTCCGGGCTCCTTTGAAGAATAGGTCAACTGCCGCTCTACCACGCAGACAGTAAAAGGTTACCGATTAGCTATGCGAGTCACTTGCCATCGTGGCTATTAAATGGTAGAATTCTGCTTGTCGCACTCGTGTCTGCTACCACCGCCTTACCTATTCCTGTCGCAATAATAATAATAATAATAATAGTAAATACTCACGGGACAAATTACACTTACTGATCTAACCCCAAAGTAAGCAAGTTATTTGCTTGTGTTAGGGTTGTTAGTCAACGATACTAATACATAGAAATATATATACAAATACTAGAATATATTTAATAAACACCCAAACCCGGAAATACAGGCATTTATGCTCATCACACAAATGTTTGTCGGGGATCGAACCCGAGCCCCGTTGATTGCGTAGTCAGGATCGCTAACCACTCGACCAACGGGACGGTCAGTGTTTGTCACTGTCGTGTTCCGGTTGGAGAGTAAGGTAGCCAGTAAACTTATGCAGGTGGCATTTGACCTCGTCACAAGATTGCAACGCACCAGTAACAACTTTGGTGTCTATAGGCGATGGTTGATTCTTTTTAACAGGAGTCCTATCTGTTTGTTTGCTATCTTATGATCTAATTAAAAATATACATAAAAACATACAGCCGAATTGATAACCTCCTCCTTTTGTGAAGTCGGTTGAGTAATACCTCTGAATTTTGCAGCAATCGTTGCAATATTCGTAGACAGCTATGAAACAATAAATCTATAATTAAAAACTACCCCGTCGGTTGAATGGTTAGCGACCTAGATTATGGAATAAGGCCTAAGTTCGATTGCCGACGGGGTAACCATTTGTGTAATGTCTAATAAACATAAAAATTTGAGTTTCTGGTTATTAAATATAATTCAATATTTAGTAGTTGATTTACGTAATAATTTGCTTATAATTTGTTATATCAATTCATGTAGTTTGTTCAGCGACTATTAATAAAATAAAGTCAAACCCCATTTATCAGGTAATCTTTACTTTTCCTATGCGTTACGTTTCGTCACAGAAATAATAACTTAAGTCGCTAGTTAGCGGAAATTGTTTTAATGTCTTTGGTTATTTTCATACGCCACTTTTGCAATACCACTGAAACAAAAAAAGCTGCAAAAATGAACACATGAAGGAGAAAAATGTAAAAAGACCCTAACGATACAATTCCCTTTCTCACCCCAACATATTTTGTCACACCAAACAAAACAAAACAAATGAAAGATAAAAAAAAAACTAGGATAAATGTTAGAACACAATATAGTATATATGTTAGAGAACAATATGTATATTGTGCTCTAATATATACATACTCACATATATCGTGCTCAACGAACAAACCAAAACATCCCCGGCAGAGTTGAACAGCAACAACAACAATTTCACTCAACAAGGGTTGCAAAGTAATCATTACTGCAAAGTTCCCAACCCTCAGTTAGATTTTTATGATATAAATCACTAACAAGTCTCAATAATTTTTGTATGTTTAGTATTTTTCTTTCTATTCGATACACAATTTTGTAGTAATAGTCATTTAAAAATTTAAACCGACTTTAAAAATTTACTTTTTACTCTTGTCTTAAAAACTACTAAACCGATTTTGATCAATTTTGGGCTGTTTCCTAAACATACAAGTACGAAATTACACTTACTTGAATAGTACACTTACTTGAATGTTTTAATATGTCATAATACTCAAATATTATCCAATTCCAACAATATTACACACATACATGTAAACTGATAATTTCGTTTTTTCGCCGGTTGAAAAAGGTAATTATAAAATCTGATTATTTATTAGACAAAAAGGGTCGGGAATAGTTATTCCTCTTTTACACCTTCCCCGTATTTTAAGAATAAACCACCTGTGATCCTGCCAGGCAGTTGGTAAAATACGAACGTGTCACTACCATCGTGACCGCTAGGTGGTAGAGGCCTGCAACGTCTCGCTTGGGTATTAGGTACCACCGCCTTACCTATTCCAGCCGTAATAGCACCGTTGCTTGCGTTGACGTTTTCCGGGTTGAAGAGAAATGTAGCCGGTAAACTTATGCATGTGGCATTAAAACCCCGCCACAAGGACAGCAAGGCACCACTAACATCTTTGCGACAAAGTTAGTGGTGCGTTCCCATCCGTGTTGGGTGCTAAAGTCACTTGAATAAGTTTACCGGCTACCTTACCCTCTAAATCGGAATACGTTAATGACAAGCATTGCTGCTATTACGACAAGAATAAACTACATTTTAGATACATTTTTAGATAACTACATAAAGATTAAACTCTACTTTAGATGCAATTTTTCGAACATGTGTTAACATTACTAACATAAGTCAAAGACCTCTATTTTCTGATGTACCATGATGTCTATGTAATGCCTAATAAAGCTCCGATGATTGGATTGTTTCCTTTACAGTTTTGGCATTAGATGAAAGTTACCTTATTTTTTTAAATAAACTCGCTTGTGGTTCCAAAATCACGTAATTTTTATTACACTAGCTGACCCGGCAAACGTTGTTTTGCCTCACATATTATTAATCTATAGCGGACACACAACGTGACACGTAATTTATATACATCTACGGGATTGTCCTTCCACGCAGCCAAAATGGCATTAAACTTTATATGGTGGGTAAGTATTCTTAAATTTTCTAATTTTCCGCGCAATTTTCATAATATTTTCTTTTATAAGAACCTTCTCGTTACAATTACAAACACAACAAAAAAAATACCGAAATTGGTCCAGCCATTCAGGCGTGATGTCGTGACCAAGGAAAATAGGGATTGATTTTTATATATATAGATTTAATCAATGTTATGAACTACGGCATCAATAAAAATGTTTTGTTTAAATAAACATTTACAGTTACAAATTAGTATATTTTGTAAATAATAGGTTCTGAATCGAGGAACTTACTAATATAAGCAGTATTTGCATGTAATAGAATGTAATTAACACTTACATAACTTGTGTAAATAAAACAATCATTTAATACATATTTTTTGCATTAAACGTAAAAAAATAAACAAACATAATTAAAGAAATCATTTTATAAACAGTTACAGATTTGGAGCAACAGTATTCCTATATAAATAACTTTCTTGGACAGAAATTGAATATGAGCTAGTACAATATTTATGGCAATATATTTCTAAATGAAGTACGTTCAATTAATTGATAAGTATCCTAAACTGTGATAACGCATCGAGCCGGAAAATTGTACTGTTCGAACCCCAAACATGTAGTTTCATGGGCAAATGGGTTTCAGGAGATGGGCCTGGTTAATGGGCTTCCTGCTGACCAGATGATTTATAGGGGACCACTCTTTATGTTGTAAATATTTGTTTTCTTTTACGATGTTGTTGTGGATAAAACAGGTTATATAAACTCGGCTGACAATACGGCAACATAATTAAATATGAAAATCTGAAGTATGTTTGTAAATATATTTGTTATTTAAAAAATAATCACACATTATTAAAAATCATCATATTTCGTCACAGTTAAAAAGTAACATAAACCCACTATTGGGGTACTAGAGAATAATAAAAAAAAAAATTATTAAACGTATTTGATTAAACTAGACAAAAAGGATATCATAAATTATTATTAGCATGTTATTTAGATAATAATAAAGCTTGAAATTGAATTGTTCTTCACCAATCAATCACAAGTATCTTATTGTAACCCACCACCACCACCCCATTGATCGAGTGGTTAGCAAACATAACTACGAATCGATGGGACTCGGGTTCGATTTCCGACAGGACTATACATTTGTGTGATGAGCACAGATGTTTGAATCTCTGGGTCTGGGTATATATTATATATGTAACAGCATTTATATTTCTATGTATTAGTATAGTTGCCTAGCACCTATAACTCAAGAAAATTAATTGTTTACTTTGGGGTTAAAAAAGTATAGTTATACATAAAATCCGCTGTGCTTACTTCATCGGATCTTTTTAGTTTATGGCTTTGTTTCCGAATTAATAGTAACTATATAGACTGAAAAGTATATATTAGAGATTTATGTAATATGTTAATATGTCCAAATGGTTTATCTATAATTGTCATTACAACATTTTTCCATTCAAAGAAAGTTGTTCCTGAATAGCGAATATTATAAATATTAAGAGAATATTAAGAGTTGTATAATTGTTGACTTTTAAACAGCGCTGTGGTAAATAGTTACGTGGTAAAATAAAACATCAACAAACCTAATAATAACCTTAAATAATTTAAGAGGTAATACGTTATAAAAAGGACACATTCCAAATGTGATTCACACGTTATTTTTAAAACATAATGTCTATTTAAAGGTCTGTTTAATATTTTGAACTGATCTAACATAGACGTGAATCGTGCAAAATACAACCAAATGTAAAATTTTACAAGAAGTAATATAATTAAATACGACCTTTTAAATTTTAGAATAAGTTTCTACCATTCTATCTTTTTTAACTTAATATTAAGCATTAAATTTTTAACAATATCTAATATTTCTATATTTTAAAAACTCATGCCTCAAAATTAATAAGTATACTTAACTAAAAAGTTTTCATGTTAAATAATTTTGTATAAAATTTCATGTCGACGAACTTACAACATTTTCTCATCTTCATAAAATTGAAATTAATATAAAATTGATCCCCATTTTTACTCCAATAATTTAGCATAAAGGCGCCATCCTGTAACATAAAAATTCTAGCGGTGTGTCAAAACACGGGGCCCATCGATTGACGACACGTGTTCACGGCGTGACGGAAATTTAAACAGCCTGTATCATCGATAGGAATAGCGGTAAAATAGAGCTTCGATCGATGGAATATTTGTGTTCAATAAAATTATTATAGAAGAACTGAGAGATAAGAGAACAACAAACAAGAGTTCTGAAGAAATAAAATAAAAATATCATCAGAACAGTTCTTTTACGGAAAATATGTGACTCAAACTACGAGCATTCTTCTATTAACGAGCTGGATAAGTGGGTGGTTATCCTAATTGCCGCAGTTGTCAACACTAATGATCATAACGCCTGTTCTTTGCGATAACGACGACAAGCCGCTGTATAATATGCTCTTCATGACATGATATTGATACAGTACCACTTTGCTCAACCATGCTCAGGACTACTACTAAGATTTAGAAAATCTTAGCAGCGGTCCTGAGCATAGTAGCATAATTAATAGCGATAAACGTCAACGAAAATATACTAGTAATATTTAGAAAGTTTGTTCGTGGCGTGAGCAATAGGCGCGCGCTTTGACTGATACTTGACGTGACACGGCGACAAATCACTTTTTGTAGACAATGAATATCGATATCAATGCGAGGATGTTCTTAATATTTTGATTCGATAATTAAATCAAAATTACAGAGATTAGATAATTAATTAAAAATTTATGTGCCTATTTTTTTACATATTCGATATCAGAATCAAGTAGAGCATCCTCTTTCAGTATGTACTGTCTTTTACTAATCAACCTGTATATTTTTAAGGAATTGTAACTAATATGATTTGTTAAGGTATCATGTAGTTGTTTTAATTAAATTGAAAATAATTGTAATAACATTTTGTGTTTAGTTTATTATCGTATCGTACTAAATTTAATTTAAATCGCTTCAGCGGTTTAGGCGTGAAAAAGAGACAGACAGACAGAAAGTATTACTTTCGTATTTACAACAATAATATTAGTATGGACTGCATACAAACTAACCACTAGTATTAACCGCATACCAACTAAAAAAGACAAGTAGTCTTCGTTACAATATTTGAGACAATAAATAAATCATTATGAGTATGAAAACGGAAACTCAGGCCAACAGCAAAATCTTAATAATCGATAAGCAATTGAAGCTGATTTGCCAAACGAAATTCACTACCTTCCTTGTCTTATCGTCTGAGACGCAAAAAGACATGGTACGGACAGTTTCGTGTCACTCTTTCTTTGTATTTTATTGGCATGAACTTTTATTACTCTAAAGGAAAGAGTTTTATACAAGGACACCCTGTTTTGTCATTATTTACGCCCGAGCGTTATATTTCGGCAAAAAGTCAAACAAGCTGACAGACAGAGAAATTTATTGTGGTGATATCGAAATGAATTGACTCCGTTTACGCAGTTTTCGTTGGATTCCTTTTGAAACTCTTTTATTTATTTTCGAGAAAGTTTTCAGCGACGCACGATTTATTGCTATTGAATTTGGTTTGTATTTTATTTATTGACTCGTTACGTTCCACTGCCCGCCGCGCTAATGTAGGTTTTTAATATCATGGGATTTCTCAATTTTTTCAGGATACAACCCATCTGTGCTTTATAATTCAATTGTACAACATGTTTAATATACAAACGAAGAAGTGAAACAAGAAAAAACGATATCAAAGACCGACATTTAAAAATTGGACAATTTTGCAGCGAAAACTAATCATTTTAACACGCTTTTATTAGCTTTGGTCGTATGTTCGTATGTTAGTATGTATGTAACGGAAACTTTTTTACGGAACGGATTTTAGGTACTTTAAAACGTCGAATTAATTTGAAACTTGGCAATCTTATCAAGGACTAATGACGACGCTATAATATAATTAGTAAGTCCTGATATCCTTACTAGAACTTACTACAGGATTAGCTATTTGTTTTTCTTAACCCGCGGGGCTATCACGTACCTATCTCGCAATGCGCAACTACCGTAATTATTTAGTTGTTGCAAGACTCATAATAGCCATATATATTAGTAGCAGTCTAAGACCATGCTTTTGTAGAAAATCGAACTAAGAAAAATAAAAGAAATAATAGTTTAACCCTTCGAAACTCAAGGCCGCACGCGCTGTATTAATCGCTGGTGTTTGACTTTGACGCTTAAATTCCTTTTATACCAACGCTGTTACCACAAAATACTAAAAATTTTAACAAGCCAGCAGTATAATGTCGATATAGCTGTCTAATTTCACAGAATATATCCAAGACCGTCAATTATCAAGCTTATTTAAACTAAATTATTCACTATTATTATGTAAAATAGAGTACAAATACAAAGTGGGTGCAGCCACATTTCACCGAGTTGGTTCCGATAGAAAATTATAAAACACAGAGCGGGGTCATATTTTTCCGGTTTGAGACTTGAGGGGTTAAAAAACTAAAAAACACGTTGTTACAGTAAATCGAACTAAAAAAAGAAAAGCAAACAATAGTTTAAAACATTAAAAATACGCTTTTACGAAACTAAAAAATAAATTTAAATTAAGAATAGGGTAAATAAGAAAAAACGTATTACATTGTGGGCAAAGCTGATATGTACTTTTTAGATATCTAATAACACCATGCACCCCATGCTTTTTTACAATGCAATACATTTTTTTCTTATTTACACAATTCTTAATTTAAATTTATTTTTTATTTTTTAGTTTGGTAAGAACGTGTTTTTTAGTTTTTCAAACTATTATTTATTTTAAAATTAGTAATGTAGTTTTGAGATATGAGTAAGATTACCCATATCTTTCGGTCGTCGTTATTCGGTATAATTTTTAAATTACTTTTGTTTATATTATGTGACAACAAACAAGCAGATGGCTTTCCTAAGGAATGAGACAACAATCGTCTATAAACACGGAACGCACCTCTTACTATGCGCGTGACAAAATAGTCATGCCTCATGCATAAGTTTATCGGCTACCTTACACTCCAAACCTTAACACGACAGTGACGCGCATTGACGCTATCAGAAATAGGTAAGTCAGTGTACCACATAAGAGCGAGGTGTTGTAGAGCTCTACCATCTACTCGTAGTAGTCACGTTATTAGTGAATCGTATAGCCAATCGGTTGCCTTTTACGACCTGCCTGGCAGAACGGCAATAGGCCTATTCTTCAAAGGAGCCCGGGACCAACACGGGGGTTACACACTATCAATGTACATTAAACGTCAAATGATGTTTATTTACATAAATATTTACCGATTTTAATTGAATTATTGTAGTTTTCCATGATTGTGGCGTGTATCTTAAATATAAACGTGAAAAAAATAAAATAAAGTATGATGTCTAATTGTAGCATTATAGGCTGTAGAATGTAGAATAATAGAACGAAATCGCCAAATGAATCATTGCACCGGTACGCATTGTTTGAATGTATTTGACCGCCCGTTGGTCGAGTGGTTAGCAATCCTGACTACGCAATCAACGGGGCTCGGGTTCGATCCCGCATTGAACCCGACAAGCATTTATGTGATGAGCATATATGTTTGTATTTCCGGGTCTGGGTGTTTATAAAATATATTCTAGTATTTATATATATTATCCTTGACTGACACCCATAACATAAGCAAATACATGTAATTTACTAGGTGGTAGAGTTCTGCATTGTCTCGCCCGGGTCAGGTACCTGACCCGGGCAAGTACGCCTTACCTATTCCTGCCGCAATAGTGTCAGTGCTTGTCACTGTCGTGTTCAGGTTTGGAGGGTAAGGTAGCCGGTAAACTTATGCATGTGGCATTAGATCTCGCCACTAGATAGCAACGCACTATTAACACCTTTGGTGTCTATAGGCGATAGTTGACTCTTTCCATCTGGAGACCCATCTGCTTGTTTGCTATCTTATGACATTAAAAAAAACAGTAATGGAGAATGGGCTGCAAACTGTTTAAGGTGACGTTATTTTCATAAATATTTAAAATTAAAGTATCTTCACGCCCGTATCCCCGAATCCCCGGGCACTTTCCAATCCCGGACAACTTTGTGTTTCTCAGAAAACTGCAAGAACACTTTTTTGTGCCCGACCCGGGAATCGAACCCGGGACCTCATGTGGTCAACGCCAACGCTGGACCGCTAGACCACAGAGGCAATTTGTCTATTATAAAATTTTTGTAGCTTTGTCTGTTATAAAATTTCGAACTTTTTAAACAGAGTTAAAGCTTTAAGGTTACTTATGTAATTTTTTAACTATAATTAAAAGTATTATATAAAATAACTTATATAATACTTTTAATTATATAAGTTATTTTTACGATCACTACTTTCAATTGTATAAGTAATTCCACTTATATAAGTGTGATAATTTGTGTATATTTTTAGATATTTGTTACTTAACCCCGCGAATAATACTGGATTGATTTGGTTGAAATTTGATACGTAGTTAGGTTATCATTTAGGGGAAAAATATATTGCTCCAGCGAGACTCACCAAAAACTTTTTTGATACAGTATACTGTAGGGTGCAGATAGTAAACTTGCAATATTATTGTATACAAGTCTGATTTTTTTATTATTTTTTATTTTTTATTATTTAGTAAATTTAGTTTTTCTGGTTTCAAACGAATACGCAGCCCACTACTAAAGCTTTGGTGAATTACACAGTATGATATTCCGGGATTTTCCGGAATTCAGAAAATAGACCTATGCATGTCTTAAATCTGTGTATTGGCTGCTGTATTCCGCACTTTATCCAATGTGTGCAGGCGTTTGAGCATGAAGAAGTAACAATCAAATACATACACACACACATAAAATATACAGACATTAAACTCAAATTTGCATTTTTAGTATTTAATTAGCGTAGCTTCCAGCTTGCTACGAGAACGATATATTTTTCTTGAATTAATTTAATAATAAAATTATGTGTATTTTTATTCTTAATCCTTTCATTTTAATAAAAAAACAGTTATGTTTTAAACTCATCGTGACCTCAATAACATAAACAGTATTGAACCAGAACATAGTACCGGAAATACAAAATTTTGATTTTTGATTCAATGGCATTCGGCATATAGGTTGAATAAGTTATATAAATTGGTCAACATTTGTGTCTGCTTCGGGAATCAATTTTAAAACCTCATGATTCACATGTAACTAATAGATTATAAAGTAATAATCCAAGGCAAATGATTTATCCGTCAAAAGGGATCCAGATTCTTACTGAAATACGAATTAACCTAATAAAATATTGAATTTATGAAGGTAGGACTAATTTACTTATGTGCTGAATTTCACATAGATCCATCGTGTCGGTTCTTCTGAGAACCAGCCTCCAAACATGACACAAATTTTCACATTTATAATACTATTTCGCCGTGTTGGTCCCGGCCTCCTTTGTAGAATAGGCCAACTGCCGTTCTGCCAGGCAGGTCGTAAAAGGCGACCGATTGGCTATCGAGTCACTACCATCGTGACTACTAGGTGGTAGAGATCTGCATTGTCTCGCCCGGGTCTGGTACCACCGCCTTACCTATTCCTGCCGCAATAGCGTCAGTGCTTGTCGCTGTCGTGTTCCGGTTTGGAGGGTAAGGTAGCCGGTAAACTTATGCATGTGGCATTAGACCTCGCCACAAGATAGCAACGCACCATTAACATCTTTGGTGTCTATAGGCGATGGTTGACTCTTTCCATCAGGAGACCCATCTGCTTGTTTGCTATCTTATGATATAAAAAAAAAAAAAAAAAAACTAATGTGAGATTAAAGAAGGGACCCTGAAATAATAATCCATAAAACGCGGGCTTCCTTATAATAATTTAATGCTTCCAACCTCCGCTTTCCTCCATTTTCATACAAATAACGAGTGACTGGGAGCAAAACTCTTTAGTCCCTATGCTAATTCAGAGCCCGCAGGAAACAATCCAATTTGAGTCAGGTCCCACGAGATGTGAATGCATACCACAGGTTTATTATATAGGTTTCTTTTAATGTTTAACTTGGACTGATCTTTTTAAAATCTATTTAAAAGTTATAAAACGTTAAAAACATTTAATAAACGGCATCTCTTTGAGTATTATCAGTTGGATGAAGTTGTTTTTAGATGATATAAATACATCGACATAGTAATACCTCTATAAATACTAATGTTGGAAATGTGTTTTTGTATATATAAGAGGGCGCAAATAAGTAGATAACTGTCATGATAGAAAGGTACAACCATAAGATTGACCGTTCCTTTGGTCTAGTGATTAGGGATTTAGACTACAATCGATGGTGCTCGGATTTAATTCTCGACAAGGATAAACATTTGGGTGATGAGCAGTAAAGTTTGTAATTCTGCATCGGGGTGTTTATTAAATAGGCATTTCAAATTAAAATATTAAACATATATGCACGTTGTGTAACAAAAAACCTCTATGGTCCTCAAACGGACTGTTTTAGTACCTTAGCACGATCATAATATATTATGTAGTATTATTTTGTGGTCAAAGATAGATAATTTTCCCGAATCAAAATAATCTGAAACGATAGAAATATTTGATGTTAAAATATTACTATGACAGACCAACATGTCAGTCAAAAAATGTCAGCAGACGGCAAACGGCTGTGACATTAGAGGCCGCGGCCGCTAACCCGACGTGGTGTTGTCCAACTTAAAATATACGCTATATTTTGAGAAAACTGAACGGTAAATACGAAAATTTTATAATACATTCTAAATAGAAAAATTTAATGTTTTTGATAATGTCATCGAACTTCCTCCTTTCATATCGGACAGAATTTTTCGTGCTCACTGTATAGGTATATATGTACTTCTATGTATTAGTATCGTTGACGACCGTCATACCACAAGTTAGATGAATTCGTGAGGTTTATAGATATACTTTAATTTATAGAATTGTTGCCATCATTGTGACGAGTTAATTTGACACTTGAAATCTCTAGCCATAATCAATCACTTTACTACCCAGTTTTCTTGTTAACAGATGTTCTTAGGCTACTATTACACAAGAGTAACTATTATAAAATCTGTTCTAGCGTTCTAGCGGTGTGTTTAAGGGTAAAGACAGACTTCTAAGAAGCGAGGTCCTTAAAAACAACAAAGAAAAATATCGACACGCGGGATTTGAACCTGCGAATAAACTCCCTAAAGCCGGGACGCCCTTCCACTGAGCTAGTGTCGACAGGCTCGAGATGGCGAAATTCTTCTTTGCTATATGATCGATTACGTCGATTGTTTCCCGCGTGTCGATATTTTTCTTTGTTGTTTTTAACAAATGTAAGGTAAGTTTTAAGGTTTTTCCAGTTTCCCAAGCACGGGGTGAACAAACAGAAGACTGTTTGTGGTCATATAAAACCGGATCCTATAAATACGTTAGCAGTCATATAAAATCGTAGCATATAATGCTACATTGATATCCACGTGGACGAGATAACCATAATAAATAAACCGAACAATTTTGAAGGCTGTAATTAGAAAACAGTACAAGTGTTTTAATTCCAAGTAACCATTAAATAAATGGATTTTCCATTGCTCTAAACAAAATCATCCAATTTATATCGAATTAGGTTACGTTTATGGAGTTTATCATCTATTTATTCTCAGAGATCTAGACTGGAGAAGTCAGCCGGTAACAAGCGATTAATGCAAGTCTATTGAATTGTAAATTACAGACAATAAAATACGCGACAACGAAATTTATATTTCAATGGAAATAATTTAAATTATAGTTAGTTTTATTGCTTCATAAATAAAATTCAGATTTATCAAAATCTACCTTTAAAATAAATATTAATTCTGATAATCTACTAGTGAATGACACTAACTTTGTATGTCTACCTCGGCGTGTAGGGAAAAGTGGTAGAATCGGGAACACTTAACTGTGAACGCTCAAAATCCATTGATAAAGGTAATCAACTAAATTAACTTTTATTGCAACACTTTGGTTATCCGTCTACTTTTTAGTTATGACAAATATCTTAAAAATTTAAGTTTTCCTAAAAAAATAAACAAATACAAAAAACATTATTGTTTCTATTTACCCGATACCCTATGGGGTAATTAAGATCTTCCCGCAGGGAAATGAGAACGGTGTCATGGTACTAATGAATAATCATTAATCATGGATTATATTTTGCTGTAAATAGGTTCGAAGTATTTGAAATAATTTGTGACGTTTAAACATTTTTTCACGACCGACTAGCAATACTATGCGCAATTGACGATGTAAAGGGTAATTGGGAACTATCCAAATTACTCTTTAAATAAGAGTAAGTAAATATTCACCTATTGCAAGTACAAACCTACAACTTGTTTCGGCGCTCACTGCAAAATAAGTGAATATTCCCTTTTTGGAGTGAATTTTCAAAAAATTATATTTAGAGTGTATCCGTTTGACGTCGTTCCCAATTACCCGAAGTGGTAAATATACATCAAAATAGCTTCCGTTCTTAACAGTATTTTTGATTTACTTCAAATTACTTGTGATACAAAAAGAGATAGTATGTGCATGATGGTAACGAAATACTATGTATATGAACTTAATAATATGATATTTTAATCGATTACAACACACGACAAAAATTATAACAAAAATGCAGAAAAAACTATTTGAACTACCGTGGAAGTTAGCATGTATCCTTCCATTTTTACTGTCACGTATACACAAAAGAGATACTGTATGCAGTCGAGTGTAGTATGTAGAGAAGTATTATTTATCTAGAAGTTCCTAATTACCCGCCGTTCTCAATTACCCCACTCTCCCCTATAACTTACGCACTGGTAGTGTGAAGCAGGTGATATATGAACAGTTTCCGATCCGGTAGTAGTTTTAAAAAAAATATGTTGACGTGTCAAAATAACTTGTAAAAAGTTTTATTGAATAAAGTATTTCCGATTTCTGATTTCTGATGTGCACGGGACTTCAAACCGCAGCAGATGGTTCTATCATATCGATTTATATGCCATGCTGCATAATATATAATAAATAAATATTCTCCGGACAAATGATCTAACCCCAAAATAAGCAAATTATTTGCATGTGATATGGGTGTTAGTTAACGATACTAATACAAAGAAATACATATATAACTGTTACATACATAATAAGCACCCAAACCCAGAAAACAAACATCTATGTTCATCGCACAAATGCTTGTTCCTGTCGAGGATCGAATCCGAGCCCCATTGATTGCGTAGTCAGGGTCGCGAACCACTCGGCCAACGGGGCGGTCGCAAGTCACGTGTTACGTAAAGCATGTAAATCAAAGCTTCAGGTAAAAGAAAGTATAGATGGAACGCTGGCATATCACAGTGACGCCACTATTTGATAATGTCTGAGTTATAATTGTGACGTTTCAATATATGCTGATAGGAGTCAGCTTCGTTTGGAGAGTGGGTGCATGAGGTTGTATTTATTTACATGGCTAAGCTTGGATTTGATTCTAATAAATGTTTCGAGGTTCTCTGTCTTTATATTTTTTGTTCTGAGATCACAACACTCTTAAAGTTCAATTTTTAAGTTTCAATTAAAAGTTTTGTACCTACTAATTTAACAATGTCAGTTAACTGGACCTCTATTTTTGCCTCGAATATACTTGCGTCATATGACATAGTAACTTCGAACACAGTATATCAAACAGTCATCAGTCACATCTGTTAACTTTTTCGACAAAAAATTCTTAGTACAAGATCAGTTTAACAAACTTGTTTACTCCAGAGATTTATCCACCGGCAGTCGGCACCCTCTGATTTATGCAAATGGCGACGCTTAGCTCAGCTGTACGCCCTGAGATGCGTATCTCAATGGATAATAATATTTCGGCTCTACTTATTTATTAATAGTATAAGGTTTCTATCTTGAAGAAATATCTATTTATTGAATAACTAGCTAAAACGCGTGACTTCGTCTTATTTTAATGACCCACATCCCAAAACCCAAGTGCCTACAAAAAATTATAGTTTCTGAAATGTATATAAATTAATACGAGTATACTGTATAATTTTTTAGCAATTCTCTAGGGAGTAAAATGTGTCGAAATGTGTCCAGTCTTTTGGCCGTGATGCGCGCGTAATGCTGGACCTTTATAATATTATTTATATAGATATCTTTTAAATTATCGTTAAAATTATCGAATTCGGCAATAAGATTACATTTTATCTTGAGAGTAAATGAAAATAAAAAAAAAGACGTGTGGTACCCGGAGACTGCCGCGGTAAAGCTATTGCATAGCATTTTTTATAAACTTATGCAATTACAATAATTATATACTTATTTTATTTATGCAGTATTTTTTTTCTTTATTTTTTTTCTTTGATATTAATTCAAGTTACACTTTGAGCGTGGTGACCGATAAAAAAACAATTTTTTTTTTTTTATTAAATAAATGAGATATTAATATTGTTCAAAATATTTTTATTATCTTTCAATACATGTCCGTTCTTCAGGAATATTTAATAAATGCACTTTTTTTATTCATATTTAAAACACTTTGTACACAAATTATACGAGTACAGATATTCATTTATATTTATATTATACAGAGTTGTACGTAGATGATAAATACCTATACACCTATATACTTTCTCACAAACAGCTGATTACGGTAGTTTTCCAATACAACCAATGCCATCTAAAGGCGGGTTGCTGAACTAAAGAGACAAGCGTGATATTTCAAAAAGTCATTAAAAGTTCTGGTATTTATCGATAGATGGAAAAACTAAAAAGTATCACCGCTGTGCCGGTCGGAGTGGGGGATGTTAGGTTTTTTCGTTACGGAATTTCTGGATCCGGTCTCCACGCTCAAGGCCCGCGATAGAAGCTATGCAATAGCTTAATAAAGAAAGGATGTTTATTTGCTAAAAGTTTTTGCATATTAAAAGAAACAAAAATAGTTTAAATGCATGTAATTGCAAGACAGTTTATTAGCATGTATCAATCCATATACATGCTTACATATGATAACATAATAAGATGTGCAAAATAAATTGCCGTGAACAGGATTGTCAAATATAATAATTGGTGAATTCGGCGTCTTCTGCAAGAGAACTAGTTTAGTAATACTTTCTTATAATTATATTATAAAATCAAAAATAGTTGTAAATATGTACACAGTTCTTTTGGTTGTAAGTGTGGATATAACCGATGAGTTCTAGGCCTAAGCATCTTATGCTTTTAAGAAAGTCTCTTAAAACAATTTACCGTGCTCCTTTGTAGAATAAGCCAACTGCCGTTCTGCCAGGCAGGTCGTAAAAGGCGACTGATTGGCTACGCGAGTCACTACCAACGTGGCTACTAGGTGGTAGAGTTCTGCATTGTCTCGCCCGGGTCGGTACCACCGCCTTACCTATTCCTGCCGCAATAGCGGCAGCGCTTGTCGCTGTTGTGTTCCGGTTTGGAGGGTAAGGTAGCCGGTAAACTTATGCACGTGGCATTAGACCTCGCCACAAGATAGCAACGTATCATTAACATCTTTGGTGTCTATAGGCGATGGTGTCTCTTTCCATCAGGAGACCCATCTGCTTGTTTGCTATCTTATGATATGAAAAAAAAAAATTACAATGAGAATATCCTTTTATTTTAATTAATCTAATGCGTTACTAATGCTATTTTATACAAATATCAGTTTTTTGCACTTCTTCACCATGTAAACTTGAATTGTGCGAAATTTCATACTCTCTTTTCGCGTAAGAGTAGTAAAAAGGAGTACAAGGTTTACGCTTTACGTGTTGATATATAAGATAATTCAACATATACTATACAATTTATAAACAACTATATTAATTTAATTGCGAGCAATTGATAGAAGAAGCAATTTAGGCTAAGCTTCTCTTCTAAATATTCAAATATATTTTATATAATAACCTTTCGTATATTATGTGGTTTTGCTTTTATATCTTATTATAATATAGAACTTTTATTAGAATGGAAAATACCAATTGAAGTTTCTAACAACTTTCTTATTGACTAAAACCATATCGAAGATAATAAAAAGAAATTTAGTAAACATTTACAAAAACTATTATAAATTAGTTGTCATAGCGATACACAATTGTTTGAGAAAAAAAATATTTTCAGAATTTGAAAAAAGAACTCTGGGATTAATTACGCTATAATACGAAAAGGAAAAACACTTAACTCGCAAATTAAAAGTTCTATTTTTGAATTCCGTAATTGTTTTTTATTCATAGAAATGTCAGTTCCAGAAACTGTCAGTCTACTTCACATGACGACGCATGTTAGATTTTATTGCTTTATTTTGACCTGTAATAAAATGCTTTTTGAAATTTAGCAAATTAAAAGTTCTATTTTTGAATTCCTTAAATGCTTTTTATTCATAGAAATGTCAGTTCTAGAAACCGTCAGTCTGCTTCACATGACGACGTATGTTAGATTTTATTGCTTTATTTTGACCTGTAATAAAATGCTTTTTGAAGATGACGTAATATTTTTTTCTATTCATGAAACAAATATTAATGGCCAAGCCATGGGCATTACTAGTGCCGGACAAAGCGTGTGAAAATAACTGTAAAAGTCATGAAATAGTTGAAACAAGTTGCTCGGACAATAGTCGGTGCATATTTCCCTGCTGCGTGGAGCGCTCGCTCTCGGCCGGCTCCAGCAAACTGTATGGAAATTGTGTAAAGCGTAGCCTCGGAGCCCCGCAGTTTACTTGGGGCCATTAATTCTACAATTTATCTTTTCACTTTTCAGGGCGTACGTGACAATATTAAGTAGTGTCATTTATAAAACCTTACTTTGTTAATATAAGCTGTGAGATCTTGCAAATGTTATTCAAACTTCATTTATATTCAAACTTCAATTATAATATTATTAACCGATATTAAAATAAATTGGTAAAGTGCATATCGGGTTATGCGCAATATAGGGTTTCGAAGTTACATATAACACTAATACAGACTAAGAATAAGGCTTTTCCTGTTTCACACTATGAACGTTTAACCTACATAACGTCAGTGACGTATACATCCGCACTACAGATTTACCGTCTACGTAGGTCGACTGTTACTCAGAAACTTAGAAAGCCTTTTAAGTCGTGATAGTTTTCCTTTTAACTCCTGAATTTTCTCCCATCTCTAACTAACCGTTCAGCTTGCAGAGGGAAGTTGCACTTCACTCTAACAAAAATAAGCACAGCTTAATATTTTGCAAACGAGTCCTTTAATCGAAAAATTGTTTTTTTACAAACATACAATATTATTTCAATCCTATACAACAATACCTCACACTATGTGGTACACGACAAAGAACTAACATCCCCATTTTACATGTTGAGATGTAACCCTAAGAAAAAAAATTCAAGATTTTATGTTACCACTTTGTTGTCGTGATGTACTACATTCATTTTAAGTTACAACGTTCTAGTACTAGGTATCTCTGAACTAGACTGCGGACGGACGGACAGACGGACACAGCGGGTTCCTAGTTTACTTAGGAACCCTAAAGAGGAAAGTTTTAAGTACAGTCGAGTTTTTTAGTGTATTATTTATGTAACATATTTTTAAGGGACTAAGGAACAGGTGCTTGTTTTGTACTTAGGGATTTTTCACGATCTTGTTTTGAACGGTTAGAACAGTTTACGCATACTGCATGTGGCATTAATACCCCGGCCAGGGATAGGACCTTTAATATCTTTGGTATCTATGGGCGATAGTTATCTCTTTCCATCTAGAGAGCCCTCTGCTTGTTTGCTGTGTAAAAAGTTATAAAATAAGAGTTTTACCAAGACAAACTTAAAATTGATGTAATAAGTTTAATGGTAGATATTTTTGACCTCAATTAAAAAAAATAATATTAATAATAACCGTTTCATTAAAGTGGCAGATAGAGACGAAACTATCCTATTAAATTGTATAATGTGACATGTCACTACTCTATTGGCAAATGGGGCATGTGTTTAGCCTTGGGCAAGTTATTATTTTCACGAAAAGCGAATAAATCAGATTTAACGAGGGTTAATCGACTTGTGACTTGAGTCCAAGAGCTCATGTGTGCATGTCATTTTGTGGCATTGGAGATGAAATTGTGCCTTTAAAAATAAATTAAAAATAAAAATGTTTACACACGCTGCAGGTATTTACAGTACAAACAATTGTAGACTAACCTTATTTGAAATTATATTTTAATATATTTTTCAGAAAAACAAACATCTTTTCGCCTTGTTGGTCCCGGCCTCCTTTGAAGAATAGGCCAACTGCCGTTCTGCCAGGCATGCCGTAAAAGGCGACCGATTGGCTATCGAGTCACTAACATCGTGGCTACTAGGTGGTAGAGTTCTGCATTCTCTCGCCCGGGTCTGTAACCACCGTCTTACCTATTCCTGCCGCAATAGCGTCAGTGCCTGTCGCTGTCGTGTTCCGGTTTGGAGGGTTAGGTGGCTACCTACTCTCCAAATTACCGGCTGGTAAACTTATGCATGTAGCATTAGACCTCGCCACAAGATAGCGACGCACCATTAACATCTTTGGTGTCTATAGGCGATGGTTGACTCTTTCTATCAGGAGACCCATCTGCTTGTTTGCTATCTTATGATATAAAAAATAAAAAAGTGTGTAACGGTGTGTGTCACGCTCAATGTGGGGTTTTGAGTTTGCTAATAACAATAATGCGGACTGAGAAAAGGGGTTTTATTGTTTCATACTATGAATATAGAAAAGTATTTTCACGCACAACAAGTGCACCCACGACTAACCGAAGATACTTAGTCCCATAATGGGTAGGTGGCAATAATAGGTAGTGCCTAGCCTAGCCTATCAGGCACTTTTTCCAATCCCTAGCAACGTTATTTTTATCAGAAAGCTGAAAAAACACGTTTTTGATTTTCCCGTCCCGGGAATTGAACCCGGGACCTCAGGCGGTCAATACCGACATGACATGACAACAGAGTCGACCAATCTATGCACCTATAACCTATTTAACGTCAATGACGGATACGTCCGCACTACAGGTTTACAACCTATAAAAACTTTCAAGTATAATATATTATAAGTTGGTCGACTATTACTGAAAAACTTGTAAAGCCTTCTAAACCGTGATAGTTTTCCTTTGAACTTCATTATATTCATTACTACTGTGATTTTTTTCCTACACCCAAACCAACCGTTTGGCTGGTAGAAGGGAGTATACTTCTCACTAACAAAAATTAACATTTTGAAGCTCAATATTTTACAAACAAATCCCCTAGTCGAAAAATAATTTTCACAAACCTACAATATTTTTTAAAACCTATCCAATGATATCCCACAATATGGGATACGTGAGAAAAAAATTAACATCCCACTTTACACGTAGAGGAGCTACCCCAAAAAAAATATTTTTCAAGATTTTATGTTACCACTTTGTTGCCGTGACTAATATGTATATTCGTGCCAAATAACAGCTTTCTAGTACTAAGGATCTCTGAGCAATCGTGCGGACGGACGGACGGACAGACGGACATTGCGAAATTATAAGGGTTCCTAGCCTACCCTATAAAAAGAGTCCAAAATATCTTATGTGTCAAATTGGACCCCGTTCTCGTAGGTTTTGTATTCCAACCAATCATCCAAACATAGAACTCATAGTCCTTAAAATAGGACAAAACAGGGAACATTTTTTATTCACACAAAATTAAGGCTTTCAGTTTAATGAATTTTTCATATAATTTAATAGCATTTTTGTAGTTTACCGAAAGAAAGTAATAAAAAATATTATGATGACATTTATTCCATCAACCTAAAAACAGAAAGGCAACACATGGCCTTGTACTAAAAATACATTATACGTTCGTGTGTCCAAAAATCTTCAATTCACTCCTTATTATTTACTTAGATTTATTTAAACGAAGAACTATGTAAATATATTAAATTTTGTTTCGTGGCCCAACCCGCACAGTTAGCCTCTGCTAACATAGCTTTGTAGCGTAAATAGGTTTTGGTGTACATATTTGCATATTTATAGCATTATTTCTACAATTCCAGTAAAATCTAATATACAACAATATTCTTTGATAGTAATAAGGACTACGTAAGAAAATAAGTAGAATATATGAATATCTTCATACATATACACTTGATATTAAAACTGCTTTTTTGATACTATTTTTCTCCAAATTTCATATTTTTCGAATATATTTCTGTTTATGTGTCTGTAATTTTTCGGGCTGATTTTAAAATTTTGCTCTTTTTGAAAAGCGGATTAAGTTTATACATAGGTATCGAAAACAAGCTGACCCGACAAACGTTGTTTTACCATACAAAATATTTGTATTTTGTTTTCTGTTTAGGATTCAGTACATCAAAAGAAAAAAATTAAATCCTTATAGGACTATTTTTTTCATCTTTCTATCTGTCAAGATTCTTTTCTCTGGAATGCGTAGAAATATCAAATATTATTACAGTTTTCTTAGCCTTGAAAAAATAAATTTATTAAAAAAATAAATATAAGCTAACATGGTTTATTTAGCACATATACACTATGTCTGGATCGTGGTGTATGGCGATTAATTCTCTATGTCTACTCCATAATGTAATCTTTCAAATTCCATTATATTACAAGGGTGTCAACTACACGAAAGGATATCAGCTACACGAAAGAACTTGGGGATGCATTTCTATTATTTTAAGGATAAGCAAGTTCTTATCTTAAAGGTCCCTAGATTGTATATTATGCTTGAACAGCCGTGTCAAAATTTTCGGAACAAAAATTACCTGAAAAGTCGTATAATTATGAATGCTTTTTTATGTCATCAGATGGCAAATAAGCAGATGGGCCTCCTGATAGAAAGAGTCAACCGTCACCTATATACACCAAAGATGTTAATGGTGTTTTGCTATTTTGTAGCAAGGTGTTATGGCACATGCATAAGTTTACCGGCTACCTTAGCCTCTTACTAGAGCTGAGCGAGACAATGCAGAAATCTAACACCTAGTAGCTCTGATGGTAGTGACTCGCATAGCCATCGGTTGCCTTTTACGACCTGCCTGGTAGAACGACAGTTGGCCTATTCTACGAAGGAGCCCGGGAGTATCACAGGGGAATGTCCAAGCATTAAGTTGTGATGCTGTAACTTTTAATCTTGAAGCGATGATTGGTCCAGTAGTTTGGCAACAGATTTCATCATAATTCATACCCAATTTTCGGAACATTTTACAAAAAAGAGATAACAAAAGATAGAGAACAATTTCGTATCTTGAAGTAAGATTAAAGAATTAAATCGACTAGAAATAGCTTGTCATCATTCAAACGTCAAGGATTTTAGCTGCTTTAAGTTAGATGCGATCTATAGGTGTGGTGCGGCCTAGTGGTAAGCACAGTACTACCAATGAACAGCAAATAATTTTAAATGCAATTACTTTGAAAAATAGATCAATATGTCATCTTTTCAAGTGTGAGTAGTTTATCAGCCTACCAAAGCAGTATATGTGCACCTACATGACGATGACTCCAAAAAAATTTAAAAGTACCGGTAATTACTATTTATGGTGTATTACTAATTATGATGATAGTACCAGCAAAACACGCGCACTGTTGGGCATCTTTCATCCAATAACTCTCACCTAATTTGTGAGGGAAGACTTATTCTCCAAAAATAAGATTACTGCAATTGTTATCCTACTAATATAAATGTAAAAGTATCGTATGTTATTATGATACCCCACCACCAACTTTTCATTTTGGAAAAATGCGTTTTCCATATTTACATAAATTTTTAACACAATGGGTTGCGGGTCGTATCAAGCTTAATCATAAAAATTGTTGAAGCAAGCAACAAATCAAATAGCATTTTGTTTACCCCAAAATACCCCAGTTGACGGCTTGCAAATCTTGATATCGCGGACTCATTATTTCCCAGTTGACAGACAAATTATTAAGCCTTAATGTTGTCTGTTCATTTGTCAAGGGACTTAGCTGCTTTGATTATACATAGTAAGAAAAAGAATTAATTTTTAAAAACGGCTGTAAAAGAAAGAACGCTGGCTTATGTTGTATAAAACAAAGACTGAATCAAGTATCCAAAAACATGACTTTTGGTTCACCACAATTTACAGAAAAGGTTTCCCCATTGTCAACCTTCAGCAGCTACAGTTTGTTTCTTGCAGTCATTGGTTTCATACTTTTACCCTTCCGTTCGCGGTAGGTGATATTCACACAATGCCTGACTCAGGATTGTTGCTAAGATTGTTTTCATTCATCTAACATTTTTACTCAACCTGGGTGTTAAAGCCAGGATCTCACCATCTGCGTCAAATTTAAAAAAAATCTATTGTATTATTTAGTATGTCTCAAATTATTTTAATTATAGTCAATTAAGATACGTCCTTCTAAATAAAATATTCTAAAATTTCATTTAATCGAAATTATTCTAGAAAAATGTATTGTCCTGAAAAATCGAGCACTTTTTCTACCCTGTAAGTAATTTAGCGTTAATACTTTATAGTAAATTTTGATTAATTTTTTTCTAGGTAGTATACAATGCGACTGCATATACTTCATATGTTCAACATTACACTGTATTTTTAGCATATGTGAATTATGAAGTATATTACTTTAAACTCGTTGTTATTTTTTTCTTAATCTAACGATGAACCTGTTGATGGTCGTCGATCCAGAATGTTCTTGTACAAATTACTATCAAATCCTTACACTAACAAAACAATTAGGAAATAGAATCAACCTCTCATTTTTCCTATCATATGAACACTCAATCGTCATTATATCCAACAGATTATGTAAACCTGATTTATTTGTTTCTGACGCGGCCAAGTGGGTATTTATTTGTATTTTTTTAATCTAGCTATGATTATTGCTCGAGGATCTCTTGTGTGTTCATTTGTCAAGCGTGACCCACCCTCGTAAATCTATCGGAATATTGTGCGCTCTGTTTGGCCTAGTGCCAGAGATATCGCGATCTGGTTTTGCAGTTTTCCGATATCAGAATTATTCTACCGCTGATTGATCGATTTCTATTTTGGGATATTATAAAGTTCGTTATATAAAGTTCGTGTGTATAGTTAAGGGATAAGTTACATTGTTTTGGTTTTGGGCTAAATTATTAGATATGTGTTTATAAGTGTGACCGATGAAGATAGATAGTGACTACTAAAGTGATAGGATTTTCAAATGCCTCACTCAGGTTTGATAGAAAGAAAGCAAGAAACATTTATTAAGCGGAAAAGTGAGATGTATGTAAATTACAAATGCGTATATTTACTTAAGTTTACAATGATAAGTTTAAGTAAAAAATAGAAATATAAAAAATAGAAACAAAACTATTTTTAAAGTACATACAATGTGTGTGTATCTCACAGTGAAAAGGATCCAACAACGTGTTATAGTGCGCGCGGAACTAGTTGGCCGCGCCATACGTATTACGTATTACGTATGGCGCGGCCAACTAGTTCCGTGCGCACTATAGACGTGAGCTCGGTGCTAGACCATAGTAACTCGGTTAAACCGTAGTAAGTTACAGATGTGGAACTATTGATTAAATATTAAATATCAGTGCGTAAGAGCAAAATAAAAAATACAAAAAATTAGAAATTACCACAACACACAGCTTTGTGACTTTCCGCTTCTATTAATCATTATTCACTACCTAATTAACTACATCATAATATGATCAGAAAACAGAGAAAAATCCGTAATTGGCTAATGTTTAATGTATATAGTATCGTAAGTATTTTCTGTAAATTAAGCTGTGGATTTTTGTTTATGTAAAATAAATAAATACAGGTCGACACGTCAAAGATTGTACATATCCAAGGTCACGATAGTTCATGGTCATAGTAAACTGTAAAATATTAACCCTCAATAAATTAGTGGAGTAATTTAAAAAACCGGCCTAGTGCGAGTCGAACTCGGGCACAAGAGTTCCGTACCATCATCTACAAAAAACGGCATAAAATTATGTTTGTTAAATGGAGACCTCCCCTTAATATATTCATTTTTTTAGTATTTGTTCTTGTAGCGGCAATGGAAATACACAATTTGTGAAAATTTCAGCCTTCTAGCTATCATGGCTTATGAGATACAGGCTGGTGACAGACAGACAGATGGAGACAGCGGAGGCTTAGTAATAGTTTTTATCTATTAGGTATGGAACTCTAAAAAGTATGGTAAAATACAAATGGGTCTAGTCACGAGTTTGGTAAATCACTGTTTATAAACAATGAACTTCTATGCCCCGTGTGCTGGTGTCCGTATTTTTATTGGATAATTAGGTCACAATTTAAGTATGTATTTTTACTTGAATTTTCGTACTACAATAACGTCAGTTCGTCACTCTCGTGACCCAGTAGGAAGGGTTAGGTCTCAGGTAAAGTGTCATTTAAATACCACCTTGTAGATGGCAACGTAACATTAACATCTTTGGTGTCCGTAGCCACGGATATCCATTTCCTTCAGGAGAGCAATCTGGTTATTTGTTATACTAATATGGTTTCGATTGTTTGTACAGACATTTTATGCTACTCCGAAAAAACCCTTAAATACTGGAATATTTTATGAACAAATAATTTTATACGTAAAGGTTAAGTAGTTCTTCATAATCTTGAAAGCTCTCAAACTCGATGGTTGCCATTTATTTCAAAGATAATATTTAAGAAACTTCAATTTTTTTCTCTGTATTATTAAATTAAAATCTCTGTATTATTAGTTCTAAGTAACCGAAAATGCTATTTCTAGATAACAGAATTAAATATACAGGGTGACTCTAGTAAAATATTGTATATTGTACTGTAAATGTAATTGGATGTATTTTTTTACTCCTCTACATTTCTGTTTAATTTCGATGCGGGTTCCAGAACAGCTTAGCTTTTCCCCCGGGGCACCCTGAGCTCGCAACTCAGAGGTTATCAGGACGGTTGCCGCTGTTGATTCTGGTTTACAGAAGTTACAGTGGTGGGAACGAGAGGTGGGCCCATTGGTAAGGTATAGTACATATCGAAGGACACGATAGTTAATGGTCAAAGTGAACAATAATAATATAATAAAATGGGAATATTGCTTAATTACACAGTAAACCCCAATGAAATTAGTGTAGTAATAACCATCTTAAAAGTATGATTACAGCAAGTTAGTAGTTAAATGTATCTCCTTTATTGAACATTTTTAATGAATAATTTATAAATTGAATTACTCATTGACATTAGCATTCATATTACGATAGTTGTAGTATCGACATTGACATACTATTGAATTAAAAAATTACTATACAACATTCTCCCTTCTTAAAAGGGTAATTCTGAAGTGCGGACAGCACAGTGTGTCAAAGATATTTGTATGGAGACAGGTAGATTATGACCTGGAATATCACATAGACTGCTTTTTATCCCGGAAAAATTAAGTGATCCCGCGGGATTCACCAAAAAAATTTTTTTATATATCATAAGATAGCAAACAAGCAGATGGGTCTCCTGATGGAAAGAGTCAACCATCGCCTGTAGACACCAAAGATGTTAATGGTGCGTTGTCATCTTGTGGCTACGTCTAATGCCACATGCATAAGTTTACCGGCTACCTTACCCTCCAAACCGGAACACGACAGTGATTAGCACTGACGTTTTGTGGCAGGAATAGGTAAGGCGGTGGTACCAGACCTGGTCGAGACAATGCAGAAAACTACCACTTGTTTTACTTATGAGTATTAAAGTACTGATTTTATATTGTAGCTATGTAGTATTTTATGAGAGAAGACACATTTAAAATATAGCAAATGTTTTCTAACCTAGAATCTGTTGTCGTATTTATTTAATTTTGTCTATAATTGTAATTGCGTATTTGGAAGTGCCTACATCGTTGGAGTTAGCACATTCGGCTTTATATTTGGCTACAAATTCTCGAGTTCAAGTCCTGCTTTGCAGTAAATGTTATTGAATTTTTTCTATATACAAAAATTTTACTACCAATTTTATTTGGTGGGATATTGAAAAACATGTTAATCCTGTTACTTGTAAAAAAATGTAAGACTTTTAAACGTTTGACACTGAATACCGCCTGCTCTTGGTAAAACTCCACTTCAATATGTATTTACATACTTTTGAAGACACTCATAGGTACTGTTTTCCTCGTTTTATTTACAAACACCAACCGATTTTAAGTTTAACCGCATACTCATAGCTATTAATCACCACTCTGACAATTATCTGGCTAAACCCGATAATGCAATAAAACACAAAACCGGTTGATGTAAATAAATAAATATAGTATCTTCACGCTCGTATCCCCGACGATGAAGGCAGAGGTATAACAAGTGCATCCACGATTAGCCAAAGAAACTTAGTCCCATAATGTTATATGTGGCAAGCCTATAATCAACCGGGCACTTTTCCAATCGCGGTCTACGCCATTTTTATCAAAAAAGTAAAATAAACGCATCTTTAACTGTCCGATCCGGGAATCGAACCCAATACATCATGTAGTCTACACCGATACCGGATCACCGGACCACAGAAGTGACAAATAAGACGAGTAAAACAATACAAGTGTCTTCAAAATATATTATTCTTGTTTATTGCAACACAAACATCCGACAAAAGCGGCGACGAGGATTAGCACTTATTTTTCCAGGCTAGAGACATACATACATTGGAGCGAGCCTGGGCGTCTGCTGACGTTCAATTAATTCTACCTACCATAAACTGGATTGGCGGGATAATGTTTAATCTAACTTTCCAAAGATTTTATGATTAATAAACAACGCTCTCAAGATTAACCTGATACACTTCCCTTAAACCTAACAAATTCCCGTAAGTATCTCCTAACTTCAAGTTTAACTTTAATACTTCCCGGCTTCTTTAATTTGAGCGTTCAACGCCTCAGACAAGCCAAGAGTAACTTTACAGAGTAAACTTTCCACAATTAACCCTTTATATCGCACCAACAATGAGAATTAATTAGCAGCAGCTAATCGATTTCTAAAAAGAACTTTATTTTATCTACCCTCTTTTGTTTAGGGATTTCATCAATCTTGATTTATAAAAATCCCTTGAGATCGTTTAAAATGAAAAACTGCCTTGATGAGACCATATTGAGCGGTTCCAATTGGAAGTTCGTCGGAAACACGCAATATGCCGTCGATAACAAATTTGTGAATCAATTCAAGGGACCATTTTTAATATCCGCTCGGGGTCAACATCCTTCCCTTCGCACGGCCCTGCAGCCTGCGTCCACAGTGTTAAATTGAATAAAGGCTGATTTGTAGGCCTGGACACGATCTGAAAGAACGTTTTCAATACTCCTTATTGAACCATTAGGTCTAATGGTTGCGACAATAGAGCATTACAATTTGTTTCGTCGGTTTACATATCAGAATCATACAGACTTAAGGACAAGTTTTGTGATGTAATACAATGTGAATCTTATTTTCATGTATTTGGGTTAGACTTCTGATAGACGGATGATGATGGTGTTTCAATTGAGTTTATCACCGGATATTGTAAAGTGGTTGCAGTTACGACACGATCTGTTGCTAGATATTGAGATGTGCTCAGTGGTAAGAATGTGGGGACTTATTCAGTAGTTAAACGAAATTAATTTCGAAAATTTGGTTATATAATATTTTCCAAAAAAATGAAATAGCTACAAAATGAAAATTTCTTTTTAAGAACATTATCGATAGACATACAAGTAGTTTGGAAAAAATAGGCAATATGAAAAACGTAGAAACAAAATATGCATGAATAGATTTTATAGAAAATATAAATATCTTCTTATACTGAGTTTATAGATGTGAACGACACGTTCATGATGTCGAAAAAAATAAATTTGTATCTTCCAATTGTAAATGTTACATTTAAACTGCGATCGAAAAGTAATTGGAATTTTCAATTGAAGTTAATATTCACTAGTTACATTTATTGCAATAAAATTCAGAAACACAAAACGATCCGTTTAATTAAAATTATATGAATACCATATTTTACATAATTGTCAGAAAATATGGACTATAGTGTACAATTTTCAGGATATTTAATATACGACGAATGTAGTATTTTTAAGTAAAATTAAAGAAGTATATCAATTAGAGATATTATTTTCTTTTACTACTTTAAAAATCTTAAAAAAACTAACTTAAAAGTACCTAAAAATCAAAACAATAAATAATAATTTTAAAAAATCACAAATATATTTAAATCGGCAAGTAATTGTAAGTAATTTTAAAAACCGTATGCTAGGACTCACCTGCTGGACAGTTGCAATCCGCAGCATCTCTGGTCTGACGCCGCAGTACTTTCTCCTCCCGAAGACTGAGCACGAAATTTTCCAGGTCCAATTGCTGAACCTCCAATACCTGCAGACGATGCTCTAACCGATGCTGTTTCGCTAAGCTATACCCACATATTACTAGAACAAATCCACAAAAACACACGCACACTACACTGTTTAGTCGGGAGCCTTCACTGTTTCCCATTGTAAAACTAAGTTAATTTACACCATTTCACTATCCAATCCATTCAGAGATTGGACCTCAATACAAGTTTTTCACAAAAACTTTTCTAATAGATTTAAAAATATTGTTTTTAGAAACAAATATTTGATAAAATTTCAGAATAACGCTACATTTAAGAAAAATAAACAGAATTTAAAAGTTTATTATTGCGTATGAGATTATAAATTGAAGTTTGATGAGACAGGTAACCTTGAATTTGCAAAATTTTCGAAAGCAAACTAAACCAGTTAGAAAAGTCAAAGTTTTTTGACTCAGTGTAGTCTGTCTAAATGGTAAGTTATAACTGTGAGTGGAGTAGTTCAGCGGTCCCTCGGGAAAGGAAGCCGCCTGTCCGACGCTAACTGCCCTTCTAGTTGTGTCGATTAGTCGTCAAGTACCCTTCCGAACTTTGATAGACGTGTTACACTGTCACGGATGTTTGTTGTTCCATCGAAACACTTGTTCAGTTCACTTGATTTAGTGATGAGGTATTTGACCGTAATTTTAAACCATAAACCAAAACTATTTTTTGGTGACCCAGTATTAAAGGCAAATAAAATATATGTTATTTGTTATTAAACTATGTTGTGATCGAAGCAAAGTTAATTGTAATTTGGAATTTATTAGTTGTTAAAAAAATGAAATAAATGACGATTCCAAATTTTTCCTTCAAAAGGTTTCAAAACATTTTAGTGTAAGCCTAGGTTCTAATAAAGAAGAAAGTATTTTTTTTTTTATATCATAAGATAGCAAACAAGCAGATGGGTCTCCTGATGGAAAGAGTCAACCATCGCCTATAGACACCAAAGATGTTAATGGTGCGTTGCTATCTTGTGGCGAGGTCTAATGCCACATGCATAAGTTTACCGGCTACCTTACCCTCCAAACCGGAACACGACAGCGACAAGCACTGACGCTATTGCGGCAGGAATAGATAAGGCGGTGGTACCAGACCCGGGCGAGACAATGCAGAACTCTACCACCTAGTAGCCACGATGGTAGTGACTCGATAGCCAATCGGTCGCCTTTTACGACCTGCCTGGCAGAACGGCAGTTGGCCTATTCTACAAAGGAGGCCGGGACCAACACGGCGAGTATCTGCTTTTCTGCCTGACAGCTCGTAGCAGAGCAAGGTACCAAGCCACTTTCGTAGTGACTGCTAGGAAGCAAAATTATACTACTCATTTGAATTAGTGCCTAATTTCTTGGAATATCTACACTCATTACGCTAGTATTTGATATAACTGTGTACATTTCAGTAAGTTAAGGTGGCTGGTAAACTAACTTGGGATGTAACTATCATTTTATTTCATAGGTTAGCAATTAAGCAGATGGTTCTCCTGATGGAAAGGTATTACCATTGCCTACAGACCCCATATGTTAATAGTCCGTTGCTATCTGTGTTGCGGTATCGAAATGCTACATGCATAAACGTACCAGTTACTTTAGTCTCCAAGCTGGAACACGACAGCAACAAGTAAATATATATATATATATATATATATATATATATATATATATATATATATCATAAGATAGCAAACAAGCAGATGAGTCTCCTGATGGTAAGAGTCAACCATCGCCTATAGACACCAAAGAAGTTAATGGTGCGTTGCTATCTTGTGGCGAGGTATAATGCCACATGCATAAGTTAATTCAGGATTTTAGGAGTGACCAGCTAGAGTTAATTTTGGTGGGCCTACACCGCGTCAAGAGCGTCTCGTAAAAGACTGAAACTCTGGTGGCTGCAGTATCTTGACGATAAGTGAGTAAGGTCTGGTCTGGTGGTCTGGTACCACCGCCTTACCTATTCCTGCCGTAATAGCGTCACTGCTTGTCGCTGTTGTGTTCCGGTTTGGAGGGTAAGGTAGCCGGTAAACTTATGCATGTGGCATGAGACCTCGCCACAAGATAGCAACGCACCATTTACATCTTTGGTGTTTATAGGCGATGGTTGACTCTTTCCATCAGGAGACCTATCTGCTTGTTTGCTATCTTATGATATAAAAAAATGTAATCTTATTATAAATAACATTAGTTTAGGTTAATTAAATAATACATTTCAGTTAAAAATATAGATGGTTACTACTAAAGTAAGTGTTTACCCTCCCGTTTCAAAGCGGATATATTTTAGAAGCAATAGCTCGCAACAACCTTGACTTTTGTTCAAAAATCAACAGTTCCCCACCGGCACCGCGCCCGGCTACATATTAAGAAATAACAAAACCATTTGCATTTAAATTGCATATAAAGTGCGCCGACTTCGCAGAGCAAGCAATTAAGGACGTTCTTGTTTTATATCAAGACTAATGTCCGAAGGGTGGGAAGAGATAAAATTTTGTTACCCTTTTGTGAATGCTGTTTTGACAAATATTTTGTTCTTGGTTTTAAATTGCACTAAAATAGCTTAATACTAATCGTTTTATCAATTAGTATTAGACAGATGAAATGGCTTAGCGTAAGTCTTAGTTTACAGAAATTTAGGTAAAAAATAAAAAAGTATCAAAATAGTTCCCTTGAGTAGAAAAACGAACGTAGTTAACTGCTACGGTAATCTTTCCACCAGAATGTTAGTCACATTTTTGCTATCATGTGATATAAATAAATGTCATAGCATAGCTTAGCATAGCAAACACACAGGTGGCTCTCGTAATAGAAAGAGTTAACCATCGCCTATAGAAAATTACAACCTTAATAGTGCATTACTATTCATGTGGTAGGACGATAGTTCCACATGCATTTATTTACTGGCTAGTTTTTCCTCCAAACCGGAATAAGACAGTGATAAATACTGACGCTATTGCGAACGGAATAGGGAAGGTGCTGGCATCAAAACCCAAGCGAGATGTTGGAGAATTCTATCACCTAGTAGTCACGATAGTAATGATACGTATAAAATTTAATGTAAACAAATATAATATAACAATAAAATTAAAAACGCTGCTAGGATGTAGATTATAGACAGGCGTGCAATTAATACACCCACGGGCCATAATTATACAACAGTAACAAATTCCAGATGATGTGAAAGATTTCCAACCAATTGAAAAATTGGTAACACATAAGGCTAGCTATGTGGTTTTTAGACAAAAATTAGTCTTATTAAGAACGAATTGAGATGATTTTAAATGACAGTACAGTTAATACGCATACCGCTTTATTGTTAGTAAAGAAATATCATCGCTTATATTTTGTAGACCCAAGAAATAAAGACGTGTTACTATTGAGATAGCAGGGCGGTAGCTGGTAAATTTGAAAAGTGTAACCTGTACGCATTTTTTTGTATCATAGGATAGCAAACAAGAAGATAGCTCTTCCGTTGGAAAGAGAAATCCATCGCCTGTAGACACCGAAGATTATTATTAACATCGTGTTCTGATACATGTATGCTGTTTAAAATCACATACATAAGTTTTTCAGCTACATTAAAGGAGACTGATACCGTTGCATACAAACTTGGGCCCCCTTGTAATAAGATGAATATTTTGTTAATTAATAGCTAGTTTAACGTTATATAAATACTGAAAATTTTACAAATTTTAGCAATCTGAGAACAGAGATATAAGATATTCACCAGAAGTAAGGTCACGGTACTACGGTACAGTTTAACTCACTATAACCGTTTACTATTATATAAACAATTTATACTTGTAATACAGGCAACTATGCTTCATGTTTATAAATTGACACAATACTAAAACACAGATTTTTGGAAAACACAAATTAAAGGATGCCTTTCTGTAGGTAGTAGGTACGTAAAATAGCGAAGAGTGAAGTCCGCGACTTGCGAGTTCGACTCTTGCGAGCCGTCAGTGATGTCAGTTGTAATTGTCAATTTTAGCTGTATTAAATCCACAGACACTAAATCGTATTAAGTTTGAAGTAACGTAATCAATCGATTATATAAATTGTTTCGATTACATTTTCTATTTTTATATTATAAATGGATTGTAAAATAATGATGGTACTTCCTGTTGATTATACTAAATATTAATCAATAATACACTTTTACATATATTTACGAGCTTATATTTCGATTAAAATTATTTACATAAATCGATTATAATTTTATCGATTATACAATTATAGTACCACAAACTTATTTTCGTGATTTCTTTTTTCTCAGAAAGCGGATTAAGCTCATATTTTGAACTTTGAAATAGAAAAATAGTATCATTTTTTTGAACCATACTTCAATCCTTTACATTTGGGCCCAAAAATCCCCCTCTCCTTTCAGACCAGAACACGACAGTGACAAGCATTGATTATATTGCTTATAGAATTGGTAAGGCGATGCTAAAAAATCCGGGTATGACATTGCAGAACCCTTGATGTCATACGTATACCTTCTTGATCACGAGCTGACTGGCAGAATGATAAATCGTCTAGGGGTTCAGAACAAAACAATAAGTACTGACGGTTTGGAAGCAAGAACATACAAACTATAGCATCAAGCTGAGAAAAATGCATCTTTTTTATTCCGTATTGATCCGGGCCTCCTTTGAAGAATAGACCATCCGCCGCTCTGCCAGGCAGTTCATAAGAGATGCACGATTCGTTAAATGGGCAACTACTATCATGGCTACTATATAATAGGGTTCTGCAATGTCTCGTCCAGATTGTTACCACCGCCTTCCTATTTTTGATGCAATAGCACCAGTGGTTGTCACTGTCGTGTTTCGGTTAGGAGGGTAAGGTAGCCGGTAACCTTAAGCATAATAGCAACGCACCATTAATGTAGCTGGTGTCTAAAACGACGGTTAACTCTTTTTATCAGGGAAGGCATCACCTTGTTTATCTTACAATAAAAAAGTATATTTTTATACAAATAAAAATACGAAAGGAAAACATGCCAAGATAAAAATGCAAATTTTTCAAGTTAACCTTCGGGTCGTGTTAGAGACACAATGTATCTCATCTCCCCTTGCTAGGATTGTAAATCTCCCTGCTCTAGCCACCGTCCCAAGGATTTCTGTTGTCACGATTGCTCTGATCCGACGCGTGATAAATTGTCAACTTTAATTTGTCACTATAAGCATTGTGTAATTTGTAATTTATTTTGATTAAGTCCTAATTGAATAAACACATATCTAATTAATGTTTTCCTTTGCTAGGTTAATTATCGCACTGATTTTCTGGCAGGGTAAGCAAATTGAAAATAAATAATGCTCTGGCTCACCATGATTTTGCAAATGGTGAATTAAACTTGTGACTGGCATTTAACCATTTTACCAATTGTCATTGCCTATTATATTTAAGGAAACGCGCCTTTAACATCTTTGCTGTTTATATGAAATTGTTAGCTGTTTGTATTAGAAGCGCTATTTGTTTGCTATCCTATTATGCAATTAATATTGAAAAAAGTTGGTGTCGTAATTTGCAGCCGCATAAACTTAAACCACTAGCTAAAACAACGAGGAAAATAAAATATGTTTTACAAAAAAGCCGAAATTTTGAATTTTTCGTGGAGAGTCTAACTGTTTAGATAAATAGCTGTAATTTGCGGTTTACTCATATTTTATGAGGTGCTAAAGGGTAGTAGTTTATCATCAGAACTTTCCTTGTTTCTCCCGCGTCTTAATGACACCGACTGTACGCTCCGCAAGGTAACGTTATGTTTGAGTCATCCATACTATCCATACTAATATTATAAATGCGAAAGTAACTCTGTCTGTCTGTCTGTCTGTTACGCTTTCACGGCCAAACCACTAAACCGATTTGGATAAAATTTGGTACAAATATAGTTTAAGACCCAAGAAAGGACATAGGATAGTTCTTATCCCGGAAATCCCACGGGAACGGGAACTATGCGGGTTTTTGTTTTAGAATTTTTTCCACGCGAACGAAGTCGCGGACACAGCTAGTATTATATAAACTTAAAACTACAACGCGTTCTCTGTTGTTTTATTGGTTTAGCATTTTTAAATTAGTGATATAATTCGAATAAAATGTCTGATTAAAATAATTAAAAAAGAAATTGACCAGTACTGTGGACTTCGTTTCGTAGTAAAACAATATCTAGCTCGGGTTCGATCCCTGACGGGGACAAGCATTTGTGTGATGAGCATAAATGTTTGTAGTTCCGGGTTTGGGTGTTTATAAAATATATCCTAGTATTTATATATGTATTTCTATATATTAGTATCATTGAGTAACACCCATAACACAAGCAAATAATTTGCTTACTTTGGGGTTAGATCAGTAAGGGTAATTTGTCGCGTGAATTTTTATTTTTATTATTAAAATCATCATCGTCTCTTAGATAACGAAAAAAAATCCTAGCCAATGTGAAACTATGTTTTTTTTTTATTTTAAACTATTGACTGATACTCATATTGCGAACAAATAATTTTTTATTAATTTGGGGCTAGATCAATTTTGAGATCAGAAATAATATTTATTTATTGTTTGTCGTCGCGATCGTTGATCCAATCGTATTTTTTCGTTAAGAAAAATAAATAAAAACAATGTGATTACCAACCAAAACCTAGATAATGAAATTATTATTATATGGATATTGTTCTGGGTACATAGTTATATTAATACTATAACATTATTTTTTAGTATTTTATTAATTACTAGCTGTTGCCAGCGACTTCGTCCGCGCGGACTTCGTTTACTCCGCACAGCACTTCCCTGTAGGTGATGGCGTGATAATATGTAGCCTATATATTGTACTATAAGTAATATTCATGCAAAATTTGAAGTAAATCCATGCAGTACTTTTTGAGTTTATACCGGACATACAAACAGACAATCAGACAAAAATTCTAAAATCTATATTTTTGGCTTCGATATCGATTGTATATTACGCCCCAAGTATTCTTTTAAAAAAATATTCAATGTACAGTTTTGACTTTCCTACGATTTTATTATATGTATAGATGTATATATTACTGTAATTAAGCTACTTGTGACATACCGAAGCTGTTAAAAAAATGGTACTGATAAGTTAAGTTTGAGCGTAATTGTGGCACATTCATATATACAGACATCCGGTAGCCCACAATTTTTTTGTTCCATTTATATACATATATTATACTTAACAAATATTTTTTAAAAGTATTAAATAAATTTATAAGAGGGTATTATTTATATCCGTGTACTTATTTTATTAGTGAAATATGAGTGCAATAGATATAGCTTAAGTTCAGAAAAATGCTTGACCTAGGCATGTTGAGAAAAGAGCACTACCTCGCTTCAAGGATGCATGCAAACGCAATACATTAGGAAACATCAAATACACAAATATTTATGGCATTATGGCATTATGGCAAAGGGGTTATGGCAAAGAACGCAGCTAGTGAGTCTTCTCAAAAATCCTAATTATTATGAAGATGTTTACTCATTTAGCCTCTGTTCGTATTTTTATTCGGTACTCAATTGAAAGGCAGATTTAATCCTCTTTATAAAGGTCCTGGATGAGGAAATAAATTGGTTGACGTCATTATTTAGAATGTAACTAAATATTTGATAAACAAATACGTATAGTTGATTACAAAACCTTCACATGAAAACATACAAAATAACAGAACGTGAGTCGCACTGCTTGTAGTTCCGAGGCGGAAATGAAACGAATTTCCTGCGCCGGGCGACACTCCGCCGGATTGACAGGCTAGCTGTGCAAATTGTATTAGGTGCTGCTGTTTTAATACAGATATTACTTATTGCAAAAATAATATTTCATAGAGGATTATTACACTTACGTCAAGGTAAATTATCTTGAACCTTAAGAAATCTATCATTCTGTCAGACAGTTCGTAAAAGGTCGAAGATTGACCAAAATGTCATTACTGTGACTACTAGATGTAATAGTTTTCTAACTCAACAAACAAAAAGCAGTGGTAACAAACCCAGTCTCAACTGAATTTGTTACCATTGCTTTATATATTTTAACCGCAATGGCAATATTGCTAGTTAATGTTGTGTTCGTTTTTGGACAGTAAGTTAGCCAATGGACTTATGCATATAGCACTAACATTCTACTACAAGAATAACAACACAGAATTAATATCATTGATGTCTAAAGGCGATAGTTATCTCTTTCTATTAAAAGAACCATCTGCTTACATTCTTTCCTATAATACCGGATAATATAAGAGGAATCAGGCAATAGTTCGCATGTGGTGGTTTATATTTTTGAACTCAAAAATCCAACACTTATTTGAATAAAATCTAAAGTGTTTTCAGTGATTTGAACTCAGTAAATGCATTCATTCATTTCCCAAAATATCGATGTCCAGCCAGCTAAAACCATCGAACAGCCGCTTACATTACAAAAGGTGTCTGCTAAAAAAAGATAGAGCGACTCCACCAGACCGGGTAATACCGATTAAGCCAGATATTCGTTCTTTTTAATCGGATTACCCGGTCAGAGTCGATTTAAGTATAGAGTGGTTTGTTATTTAGTTGCTTTGGATGTATTTTTTTTAATTTAACTATGAAAATTATTGAGTTAAATTAAAATGAATATTTTACTAATTATAACATGTTACAGAACTATTGCAAGTTCATTTTCATCTATCTTATTCATAGAAATTTTTAACTCAATCGGTTAAGAAGAACTTAAGACTTTTAAATAAAGGTTAAGTTATGCACAAGACAGCATTACATAACTGATATATTTTAACGTATAAACTATTGGCATCGATGAGAAAACAATAATATCTAATGTGAAAACAAAATCCAATATACTTTTTTGGTAATTATTTCTAAAGAAGCTAAGGAACATAATGAAGTTTGGCAATTCTGTACAAAGTCATTTTATATTTTATGCTGTGTTATATTACGATTTTTTATATCCTATAAGCAGGATTCATTACTTTGATAAAGTCGATAAATCAAAGAAAATTTTAATCCAATGAATTTGATTTTTGATTCAAATATTTTTTTAGGGTTCCGTACCTAAAATTTTAAAATGGGACCCCTATTACTAAGCCTCCGCTGTATGTCAGTCCGTCTGTCTGTCTGACACCAGGCTGTATTGAGATACAGCCTGGTGACAGACAGACAGACAGAAAATTTCAGCTTTCTAGCTATCACGGTTTATGAGTAAACCGTGATAGCTAGAAAGCTGAAATTTTCACAAGTTATGTATTTTCGTTACCGCTATAACAACAAATACTAAAAATAAATAACATGAAAATATTAAGGTCCCCACACAACAAACAATTTTTCGTCGTTTTTTGATGAGATGATGGTACGGAACCCTTCGTGCGCGAGTCTGACTCGCATTTGTTTTTAAATATTTTATTGAGTCAAATACGTGCCATATTTGATGCAATAAATTATATTTGAATAAGATTTTAAAATTAATATCAAGTGGCACATATTAGGCAACGCATACAACATTAAATTAATCTAAAATAACTCATTTTAATTTTCAATCGACATACATTAATTTAAAATTGCTAAAATTTGTCAACTAAAAATTTCTAATGCAGTTTTGTTATTAAAAACATCCATTGTGTATAAAATTACTCACTTTCATTCCACTTATTTGTTATATTTATTATATATTATATAGTTATTATTAATTTAACTATGATTAGGTATGTATCTGTAATCTATAAAATTAATCGTATTTAAATACTTTTAAAATCTCTATTTGAGATTTAAATAAACAGTATTCCAATCATAGTGGCGGTGAAATATTTAAAAATAGTATTATTTTTCATTATAGTTTTTGGAATATACATATAGACATGCACCACTAGTGAGAATTGATAGTAAGGTGTAAATTACAGATTTACTGCTTACCCACTTTTGTTTGATCTGGGCTTTTTGTAAAGGAAAGGTCATAATGCATGTGCACTATTGTAATAATTGTATTATTCGATTTCTCACTCTCATTCCTATTACCATAAATAAAATTGTTACCGTTATGTGGTTAATATGATAATTTATTAAAAATACAGAAATAAAAAAGACCGAGCCAAGGCACTTGTATTTTTAAAGTATTTTTTACGACATAAATTATGTTGGCGCATTCTACAATAACGTATACTCTAAGACTTACCCGTTTGAATTTTGCTCTCGATATTTGCCACCATAGACCCTTTTACAGATATTCAGCTTTAATTAAATTTCCAATTTTCCGACTTAGACTGGATTTAGTTGAAGATCTAGACTCTTTTGATACGTGGCTTCGTCTAGGTATCGACTTATAGATGGCAAAGACTTTACGTTAATCTGTCAACGAAGAACATAAATCCAGAGTCCAGAGGGTTGAAATTTGGAGGATTTATTATTTAGATAGTTTGGTCGTAAAATAAGGATTTTTTTATATATCACATATCATAAGATAGCAACCAAGCAGATGGGTGTCCTGCAGGAAAGAGTCAACTATCGCCTATAGACACCAAAGATGTTATTGGTGCGTTGCTATATTGAAGCGAGGTCTAATGCCACATTCATAAGTTTATCGGCTAACTTACCCTCTAAAATGGAATAAGACAGTGACAAGCACTGACGTAATTGCAGCAGGAATAGGTAAGGCGGTGGTATCAGACCCGGGCAAGACAATGCAGAACTCTACCGCCTAGTTGCCACGATGGTAGTGACTCTCATAGCAAATCGGCCGCCTTTTACGACCTGCTTGATAGACCGGCAGTTGGCGTATTCTTCAGAGATCCAAGGGACAAACACGCGGGAGGGGGTTTATTGGAAATTCTAACCTAAGTTTTCCCACTGTTGATATGGGACCCTTATTTAGAAATATAATAAATAAATATTCACGGGACAAATAACACTTACTGATCTAACCCCAAAGTAAGCAAATTATTTGCTTGTGTTATGGGTGTTAGTCAACGATACTAATACATAGAAATACATATATGAATACTAGAATATATTTAATAAACACTCAAACCCGGAAATACAAACATTTATGCTCATCACACAAAAGCTTGTCCCCGTCGGGGATCGAACCCGAGCTCCGTCGATTGTACAGCCAGGGTCGCTAACCACCCGACCAACGGGGCGGTCCACAGCAGCTACTGACATATAGCCTTAGTACTGTCAGAAGACTAACACGTATAACTTACAGTAATAACTAAATAACATAATACAACATCTCGACGGGGCTTGCTAGTACCGCTTCACGTATTCCTGCAGCAAAAGGGTCGATTCGATGGGTATGATAGCCGGTATAGTTTTGCATATACATACCATTACCGCCCTACCACACCATGCCATTTATAGTATGTATATATGAAGGTTATCTCTTTCTATCAGGATATACATCTGCTTGTTTTCTATCCAGTGATAAAAATGAAAATTTATTTACAGTCTATTCTGAGCAAAGAATTATTTTCTTCGTGGCAATAGCCATACTGGATTAATAACTATGCTATCAGTCACCGCTTTTGATCGAACAATATATTTCTATCTAACCAAGCCAGCCATAGAATTCTAATCTTTATCTTTCTTGGTTTTCTTTACTGATTGGCTTTTTCTCATGTAATCTGTTGTCACTATTTAATACACGATTAAATAATAGTGCACTATTTATTTACTATAGCTATTTAGTAAATTAAAAAGTTTAAAATAAAATTAAAACGGCATGAGTAACTATCCACATTTCTCAGTCAGTATTACTTTTATACTAGTGTTTCTAGTAAGCCTCCATACAAAACTTTTAAATGAAACAATTTATATGGAAAGTTTTACAGTAATTTAAGTCAACCTTAATTCATGACGTATGTACCATAATCCTACAATTTTATAGCATGTCAAAACAATAACCTATTTAAGAAATACTTAAATATTTATTGCAAAGTTAAGCCAGCAATGTATACCATACAAATGGAAAACATTGTAACTAAAATAAAGTAGTACTAGCCTCTTCCGTTACAGCTCGGGTAAAGAATTTTAATCTACCCTCGTTAGACATATTTGGAGGACTGGGGGTGTCGTTGTGTTTAAAGGGATAATGGGATGCTACGGACGGATGGACGTAAGAATTTTATTACTATTTTATTTAGGGTGTTTGAAATTTTTTACAATACAGGCTATTTAAAGTGCAATTCTGAATTATTTTCGATCAAATTACTGCATAAAGCCTTACTGTCTTTTGTTGAACCAAACCTTAAGAAGAATAAACTTACTTAGGGTTGATTTTAAATGAAAAGAATAGGGGCTTTATTTGACCTGAATTTTCAAGTATTTCTTTTCCAAATTTCATCAAAATTGGTTTTGTATATTTAGCTTTAATAGCGTAAGAGACAGACAGACTTTCACGTTTATAATATTAGTGTGGATGTAACTTTTAATAATTTTTAGTAATAATCAGATTGCAGTCATTGTGATTATAGTCAAATAAAAAGACAAGATACTGTTACTCTTTATGTTTGATAAATCCAGAAAACAAGATCAGAATGGGGCAAGACGGAGATCAGTCTCTACCTGAACGGCATGAATACTCATTCCTATAACGTAACTAGAACGAGAAGTCAAACGTCACGAGTAAGATTCGATATTTTTTTTAAATAGAAGTGTACATACTATAGAAAGAAGGGCGCAAGTGGAATATACCACAACAATCTAGATTTGTTATTAATTTTTCTTTATTATATTTTTAATTTCAATGGTTTTCTGAAATTATTGCGTACAAACTTGCATATACAAGTTTGTATATTGTCATCGTTTTTCCAGTATTGTATATTGTATGTGTATGCATAGATGTACATAAATCATGTATGTGCATATTCATCTATGTTGTAAATGTATGCATAGATGTACATAAATCATGTATGTGCATATTCATCTATGTTGTAAATGTATGCATAGATGTACATAAATCATGTATGTGCATATTCATCTATGTTGTAAATGTATGCATAGATGTACATAAATCATGTATGTGCATATTTATCTATGTTGTAAATGTATGCATAGATGTACATAAATCATGTATGTGCATATTCATCTATGTTGTAAATGTATACATAGATGTACATAAATCATGTATGTGCATATTCATCTATGTTGTAAATGTATGCATAGATGTACATAAATCATGTATGTGCATATTCATCTATGTTGTAAATGTATGCATAGATGTACATAAATCATGTATGTGCATATTCATCTATGTTGTAAATGTATGCATAGATGTACATAAATCATTTATGTGCATATTTATCTATGTTGTATGTGTATGCAAAGATGTACACAAATCATGGATGTGCATATTCATCTATGTTGTAAATGAATGCATAGATGTACATAAATTACGTATGTGCATATTTATCTATGTTGTAAATGTATGCATAGATGTACATAAATCATGTATGTGCATATTCATCTATGTTGTAAATGTATACATAGATGTACATAAATCATGTATGTGCATATTCATCTATGTTGTAAATGTATGCATAGATGTACATAAATCATGTATGTGCATATTCATCTATGTTGTAAATGTATGCATAGATGTACATAAATCATGTATGTGCATATTTATCTATGTTGTATGTGTATGCATAGATGTACACAAATCATGGATGTGCATATTCATCTATGTTGTATGTTGTATGTGTATGCATAGATGTACATAAATCATGTATGTGCATATTCATCTATGTTGTAAATGTATGCATAGATGTACATAAATCATGTATGTGCATATTTATCTATGTTGTATGTGTATGCATAGATGTACACAAATCATGGATGTGCATATTCATCTATGTTGTAAATGTATGCATAGATGTACATAAATCATGTATGTGCATATTCATCTATGTTGTAAATGTATGCATAGATGTACATAAATCATGTATGTGCATATTTATCTATGTTATATGTGTATGCATAGATGTACACAAATCATGGATGTGCATATTCATCTATGTTGTATGTTGTATGTGTATGCATATTAATCAAAATCATCAGTTCGATAATATTTTTACGCTTTTGAGACCTGCTGCTATTTTTTAAAATAGAATTTTTTCGCTTCTTTAATATTTGCAACCGACTTCTTGAGGAAGCTCTCAATTCAGCTATTTTTTTTGTTCGTTATTTTAGAAACTGGTAATTTATTAACCGACATAGAAAAAGGACATACATTTGTATACATGGAGAAGGAATGACCAAAAGAGTGTGATAGATCTGATTTTGATTGATAGTAGACTCCGCAGTTGTTTAATGGATACGCGCGCCTACAGAGGTCCCAATCTGGAAACGAACCACTATTTGGTAATAAGCCGATATAGGGGTCTGTTTAAGAAGTGGAGACATTGGCGACAGCGTGTTCCATTCGGAGAGCTTGAAAGGATAAAGAGCGAAAAGTTGCAAGACCCGAGTATAAGGAGTATGTATGAGATTCAGGTTCGAGATAGGTTGGCGAAAGTGAACCTACCGGACTTGGATGTAGACGAATGTTGGAAAGTTTTGAAAGATAGTATGATAGTAGCCGCGAAAGAAGTATGTGGTAGTGCAAAACTGTGCAAGTCAATGGAAGGAGATGCATGGTGGGATGATGAAGTGAAAGCTGCGATTGAGAGAAAGAAGAAAGCATGGCTAGACTATGTATCATGTTTGCAAGCGAATGATGGTATGAAAGACAAGAAGAAAGAATTGTATCGTTGTTGTAAGAATCTTTTATTTAACAATATATTTTTTTTAATGTTGTTTTTAATACACAATAATGGCGGCGTTTTGTTATATAGCCTAAAGTGTATTTGGAGGGTGATATACTGCAAATAGCTGTACTGAATCTCTTTTTTGTTCTATTATACGGCAATTGGCTTTTAATTACCGTCCAAATACACTTTAGGCTGTACTAAGTCCCTATATAAATCTATTGTACAGTAATTGGCTTTAAATCACTTAACTTATGTTTAGAGATGCGTACAAAAATTGAAGAACCCTAAATACAAAACATATGTTTGTCACTTGATTTCGCTATTGTGTTGTATTGACGTCGATCGTTTGACTTTACAACTAAACCAACTTATTGTTAACTATAACTTATGAGACATGTATTTCAATCATGTTTTACTTTATTTTTAAGGGAAATATGCCTTATAAAATAATAAAAACAATTGAGAGAAGCCAAAACCGTATTTGTATCGTACCCAGTTTGTGGGAGGATAAAGGTGAATTATAATGACCAAGAAAACAACTTGATATAACTAAATTGATCAAGAACGAAAAATCAAGCCCTTTAAATATTGGTCAATCACAAAAATATTTTTAAGAAGAATACGTTATTTCGTGCTTGTGATTTAATATTATTAGTTCTTCAAAGAGAAACACATACTCTTTTGCCTGTAATTGTATCTAAGTATATAATATTTTTAAAACGATTGTAAGTATACATATATACAGGGTGTTGCAAAAGTGGTACAGTAAGCCGCAAGGGGGTGGCTCAGGGGGTCATTCTTAACAACTTTTGTTTAACGACTTTTGGAAATTCGCGAAAAAAATATTGATTCTCTATAGAAACTTTGTTGGTCACGTGACTTTTCACAATGGAAAAACAAAATTGTTTTTCGGGAATTTTCACAAATCGTTGAACAAAAGTTGTTCAAAATGATCCTCTGAGTCACCCCCTTTCGACTTACTATACCGCTTTTGTAAAACTCCGTATAGTAGCAAGTTAAAAATAAAAAAATACATATTTTCTCAGTGTAATGATTTTTATTTCTCTTTTTAACTCTTTTTTATATATTCTTTGAAGAATAGACCAATTGTCTTTCTGCCAGGCAGGTCGTAAAAGACAACCGATGGGCTATGCGAGTCACTTCCATCGTGGTTACTAGGTGATAGAGCTCTGCATTGGCTCGACCGGGTCTGGTACCACCGCCTTATCTATTCCTGCTGCAAAGCGTCAGTGCTAGTCACTGTCATGTTCCCGTTTGGAGGGTAAGGTGGCCGGTAAACTTATGCATTAGGCATTAGACATTGCCACAAGAGAGCAACGCACCATTAACATTTTTGCTGTATGTAGGCGATGGTTGATTCTTTTCATCAGGAGACCGATCTGCTTGTTTGCTATCTTATGACATTAAAAAAAATCAGTTATTGTAAATTACCAACCAAGTAACCTTAATGAAGAAGATAAGCCTAAAAAATAATAAATCAGATAACCTACAATCACTTTTTAATGTTTTTGTTACGGAACCCTTTTCCTTGAACATTAATAAAAATGACGATTGTAGGTTTATCTGAATTAGTAATTTTTCAGCTTTATCTTCATCACGATTACTTGGTTGGTAATTTATAATATTTAAATATTCCTTTTCAATATTCCTCTTGATTTTTTCCACATGATATCAACTATGCAGATATAAAAACAGCAAACAACAATTTTCTCAGTAATACAGCCTTGAGCTGTACTATAGCTATATATGCAGATTTTTTAACACCATTGGCTGCATAACAGTCTACAATTACGCCATAAATATTAGCTGTAGAACGGTGATTGCATATCCCATTTTACAGAAACAAGCATTTAGTGATACTATAATAACACTTAAAGCTGTAATAAATTCCCGTGCTAAACAAAATACAGCTAATGTACAGCTTTAAGGATTAAAATCAGCCTAATGAGTTACAAATTGCTTAAAGCTGTACAGTAGTGTATTAATATTCAGATATAACGCCTAAAGCTTACGCGGAACTCTAAGAAAACCCTTGTACAGCATTAGGCTGTATATAAACTCATAAAGGTCTCTTATACTGATAAAAGCATCTTTTTACACCATTGTACGGCTGCAATAGAACTTTAAGTTCTATATGAGCTGCTTTATGGGTATTAAACATGCTTGATTGCTGCTTGGGCGTCTAGCCCTACATAATCATGTGCTTATCCCAACGCTATTGTATGGAAGTGAGAGTTGGGTATGTCAGAAAGAGATGAAAGTAGAATCAACGCGGTCGAGATGAGGTCGCTAAGAAAAATATGTGGTGTGACACTCGCGGACCGGGTTCGTAATGTCGAAGTGAGAGAGAGGTTAGGTTTGAAAGAAAGTGTCGGTGTAAAGATGAGGAAGGGCATGCTCCGTTGGTTCGGACATGTAGAAAGAATGGTAGATGAAAGGTTAATAAAACAGATATACAACGCGAACGTGGAAGGATGTAGGTACCGGGGAAGACCAAGACTGACAAACCACGATCAGATTGATCGAGTACTGTCCGAAGGTGGTGTCAAGAGTCTTCGCAACCGGCGTGTGTGTATGAAGAGAGTGATGAATGTGGAAGAAGCGAGACAAGCCTACAAGGATCGTGATGTATGGCACTCGGTTCTCTCTGCCTACCCCGTAAGGGATCTGGCGTGAAGATATATTGATGACATAGAAAAAGAACATAACAATACGTGTAACTTAAGTTGTCCATAACATATCGCGGATAACATCAGTCAGACGTATCATATTTTTTTTTACTCAATACTCAATAATTTATTGCTTAATATGTTACAATTATTACATTTGGTGTTATTATATTATATTAAATGTGATGAACATATACACCCTAATAGGGTATTGCAATGTAGGACTGGACCGATCCATTTTATGATACAATTATACGGTTGTCTTTAAAGAAATCGTTTATGGTGTAGTAACATTTTTCTACCAATAGACTTTTTACAAGTTTTATAAATATACGATAATTTTCTTCAGATTTAATTTTATCAGGTAGTTTATTATATATTTTCATACACATTATATTCGGTCCGGAACTATGCATTTTTAGTTTTGATATTGGCAATTCTAGATTATATTTGGATCTACTTGCGAAGTATCGTGGCATATCGGTTTTATTTTTAAAAAAATGGGGATATTTTCTTACAAATTTCATTGCTTCCAATATGTATATTGATGTCAAAGTTAATATTTTGAGGCTTTTAAAGTATGGTTTGCAACTTTCGGTTTCTTTAATGTTTTTGAGGATGCGTATACATTTTTTTTTTGGGAAATAAATAGCTCTTGTATGTTTGAACTATTACCCCATAGCAAAATGCCATATGTAAGCCACGAATTTGCGTATGCGTGATATGCTACCAAAGCAGTATTAAGGTCTGTTGCTTTACGTAGTTCTCTCAAAGCGTATGTAAAGCTCGACATTTTTGTTCTTATTTTACTTATATGATTCTTCCAGTTTATATGAGAATCTATATCTAGGCCTAGTAACGTGAACGTATCAACGCATTCTATTTTCGTATTATTATATTTAAAGTCAATGTTAAGAGGAATTTTTTGATAGGGTCTGAATTGAATTAATTTAGTCTTTGAAAAATTTATGTCAAGGTTGTGGTCTTTCATCCAGTTATTTAAATTATTAAAAATGTCAGTAAGATTTTTATTTAAATTAATATTATTTTTACAAGATGTCAAAAGTGAGATGTCGTCCGCAAATAGTACACAGTATTCATTAAGTATTTTTGGGAGGTCATTTATGTACAGTAAAAACAGGATACATCCTAGTACGCTTCCTTGTGGGATAGAATTTTTTATTTGTGTCATTTTTGATTTAATAATGTCAATTTTTCCGGTCTTAGCATCAAAGTTTTCAATTGCTACGCATTGTTGGCGATTACTTAGGCAAGACTTGAACCACTGTAGTGGAATTCCGCGAATCCCTACGTCATAAAGTTTTCGTAATAGAATCCTATATTGCACTTTGTCGTATGCTTTTGTCATATCTAATAAAATTTTATTTTATAGCTCGTGTGACATAAACCCGCACTTTAGCCACACTTTTCGGGATAAAAAGGACTATTTAGATCACGGAAAAGCGTAGTTAAAGTACGGGCTTAGGTCACACAAATCCATATTTTTTTATGGGACCAAATGGGATATACCCTCTGTATATCCCATTTGGTCCCATTTAAATAAGATGAATATCTGATTTGCGGCCCCATTGGTCAAGTGGTTAGCGAAACTGACTACACATCAATGGGGCTCGGGCTTCAATTCCCAACAGGGATAGGCATTTATGTGATGATCATAGATGTTTGTATTTCTGGGTTTGGGTGTTTATTAAATCTATTTGAGTATTTATATGTGCATCTCTATCTATTAGTATTGTTGACTAGCACTCATATTACAAGCAAATAAATTGCTTACTTTTGAGTTATATTAATTCGTGTAATTTGTCCAGTGATATTTATTTATTTATTTATTGTTTTAGATATAAAGGATTTTTTTATATCATAAGATAACAACCAAGCAAATGGGTCCCCTGATGGAAAGAGTTAACCATCGCGTAGAGACACCAAAGGTGTTAATGGTGCGTTGCTATCTTGTGCCGAGGTGTGCTCTAATGCCACATGCAGAAGTTTACCCTCCAAACCGAAACACTACAGAGACAAGCACTGACGCTATAACGGACAGAATAGGTAAGGCGGTGGTACCAGTCCCGGGCGAGACAATGCAGAACTCTATCACCTAGTAGCCACGATGGTAGTGACTCGCGTAGCCAATCGGTCGCCTTTTACTTCCTACCTGACAGAACGGCAGTTGTCCTATTCTTCAAAGGAGCCCGGTACCAACACGGGGAGCAGTTTTAATAGTTTAATATACTCTTATTATTTTGAATAGAAAGTCAATGAAATATGAAAGTGTTCAGTGAAAAGCTTTCCACAGTTTAGCTAGAGCTCGACAAAACACGATATTGGTATTTGCACAGTACTATATGTTCAGATTTCCATTAGGCAATAACGAACAATAGTCCCAACCCGGATACAGCGAAATGCACTTTTAATATAAATTTACTGCGCGCTAATGGAGCTCGCTAGTTACTGTTAATTAATCTATTACGCTTGTGAATCATTCCAACTAGAATGGAAACCGCTGAAATATTCTAACTGACGTAATACGAACCCCGAACAATTGAAACACCAAAAGTACAACAACTGTCGTCAAATTCCAATAAGACTTTTTAATTATTCAATGGAAATGAACCTAGGATACATAATACAATTATGTTGTAATAAAGTTTTGCTTACAAAAAACCGGAACCTTTATAATATCATATTGTTGTCCGTCTGTCTGTCTATCCGTCCACCTGTCAAGCAAGATCCCTTATGTCGGAAACTTCTACGTTAATGCCAAAAAAGATACAGCCATTTATACCGCAAAAAACTTATGAGAGTATAATACTAATATTTTTTTCTTCTTATTTATTTGGATCAACAAACAGTAACACTAAAAGTTTCACTTTATTAAATTAATGTTTTTTTAATATTCCAATAAGATATCAAACAAACAAATGGCTCTGGCGATGGAAAGAGATAACTTTCATCTATAGAATACAAAGATGTTCAGAGTAGGTACGTTATTATTCGTTTAGCCTGGATGTAATAACACACATTTATATTTTTCTACCTGAAGTACCAGATTAATATACTTTAACACTATAACGAAAAAAGGTTGAGATGGGACTAGAACAGGAGAGACGTTGCAAATCTTTATCACTGAGTAGTCAGTAATGATATGTTTTGACTTTGCTTGATTGCTTGTTGGGGAAGCCTTCGGGGAAGCACATTGTCCAATCTTCAAGAGAGGCTTGTATCAATAGTCAATACGTGCTATAAATGTGTTCCACCACTAAACCCCTGCTAGGGAAAATTTTAAATTATTTGTTTGTGTGTATGTACGTATTGTGTTGTTTGTGTGTATGTGAAAATTTGAAATCAAAAGAAAAATTTACTCGATTGGATTTACATTTGATTTTTAATAATACTATTTGATTATATTGAATTTAAGCTACCGGGCGTTTTTGAGCTTTTTTCTGTCTTGCTTTTTTTTGTCTCACATCAGTTTTGTTAAAAAAAATTGTTTATTTTTTTTTGATACGGGTTCAATTATAGAGTTGAGAAAAAGTAATTAGACTTATCTACTCAATAGAAAAACCAAAGTCGTTGTCAGGGTTTAAAAAACGAGTGTACTCATGTGTAATATGTAACTCATGGTTTAAAAAGCACGTAAAGCTGTCGATTCCAGTTATAGCAAATTAAAAGCGATAATTTCATGTGTTGGTAATGATATGTTAGGAGCTATCTCACAGGATAGCAACGAAAACTGCAAGTCTGTAGTGCAGATGGTTCATGGGTGGTGGTAATTACTATCATATTATCTCCTGTAGATTTACTTTTTTATAAAAAAAATCATTGGTACATATTACATGAATAATTTAAATAGATGAGATATATCTAAATCTTAATAAAATCATTGGGTTACATTAAATAATATCACATTACTTCTGAGAGAATATTAACTAAGTGAAGATAATGTGATCTTGACGCATAATGCTTTTATCAGCGCTCTACTCGATGGAGTAATTAATAAATTAATTGGAGGAGCGTGAAAATTAGCCCGTAACGATATATCTACTAGATGACATTCATTTAGTAGAGAGACTTGGATTATGCCGCAGGAGTGCTCTCAAGAATTTAGGGAAATTTTCCCAATATTGTAAAAGCTATTTAACATCTAAGGACGTGAGTGCAAAGGCAAAGTGTTGCGAATTTTTACTTATAATTTATGGTAGTGCCACTTGGGGGCATTACTGTTACCACCGGTATAGAAGAGAACAAAACTAAATACTTGCGTAATACTATAGCTATGAAATTTAACTGAGATCATAGATAGATGTAAACTTATTTTTCATTTTTGTTATATTCTAATTAATGAAATGGGAATCGAATTAAAATATTAAAACTTCATAAAAAGAAAAAAATATGGAAAAATGTTTAATGTACTGGAGGGAAAAAAATTAAATCATACGTGTGAATGTTGGGATTGTAGGTATAAATTAAATAAATAGTAGTACAAGGGAAAAAGGAAAGGGGGTAAATAAGGGAAATCTGGTTATAGATTTGCTTAAAGTTTAATTTGACGGCACTCTTATTTATTGGCTCAGATTGTTAAATTTAACTGGCTATATTAATAAATGAAATGCGGTTAATATAACTAAATATTGAATATATGTAGCTCTGTACTTATTACTAGAAGAAGGCACTTAGAAAAAAATAGGGAGAAATACAAAAAATATTTTTTTAAGGAGCTTTGAAATTTTTGGAAAATCCCTTGGAATTACCAACTTTTTTTTAAATTAAATAAGCTGTAGGGCACAGTTCTTACATAAAAGTCTCATTTTTTTCTAATTAGAATTGGGTCTACAAGGGAAACCACAATAAAAACGCGCCACTTACTCTATCTCAAGGTGGTATGGAATTGAGTTTTTTAGTCGAAAGGCATGTAGAGAAGGTACATATTGGAGCAATTTTAGTCCAAGACTGATGTGAATGTGAATATAATACTAACCATATACACCAAAAATACTAGCCATACCCGTGCGAATAATTCGCACTAAGTAATTTTATTAAATACTTTTTAAGTTGATTTGAAATTGAACAAAAAAGTTACAGACCGTCAATCATGTTGATGTTGTTTCAAAATTAAAGCTGTCAGATGGCAGCATTGCTGTATTATGTTTTAATATGTGTATATAATTTTAATTTTAATAATTTATAAAAACGAAAGCCGTAATATTTTTTTTATTTGTTGATGCCGGTAGAGCAAGCAATTATCTATAAAATGATATAGAATTTATTTAGAGTAATTGTGAGGTTTTCTCTAAAAAGGGAGGCAAACATCTTAGCGTATTAATATATATATAATGATAATATTATATTAGTATGATTGCGCTATCGCTTGCACTGGTAGGTCACGTTTTTTGTAGTCACTTAAAACTCTTGAATTGTAAGATGCAAAGGCATCTTATTGATGATGATAATTAGAAGAGGCCTTTTATCTAGCTTATTATATTGAATTATCTTATCTATCTTTCCCCTAGAGAAACCGGCGCCTTTTGAAAATTTGCCTTTCTGCCAGATACGAACGAGTGGATTACCTTATGAAAAGCCACTACCACAGCCCATGGACATTTACAACACAAAGGTTATTTGCCAATGCGATGCTGGCTTCTAAGGAATTGTTGATCCTCCTCTTAAATAAGCATCAAACGATTTGCCAGACATGTAACAGATATCATAACTCTCTCGCCTCATTCGGTGTTTGATACCATGGCGCATTTCTGACGCAATAGGGATGTATCTGTTCAATACGTGTTAGGAGAAGTTAATTCTCATAATTTAATGGAGAAGAATTTCATAGGTATTTGCTTTAATTGGTCTCGTTTTTTAAATTAAAGAAATATTTTCCTCAACCTAATCTTTTAATAGAGAACTGGCGTTCCCTTGTGGGATACTGGGTTTCGGCTGGTTTTCTATTCAATTCGTTGAAAAATTGAGATTCACCATCATAGGTTGCAAAAATCGAAATAACGATCTTCCGAACGTGTCAAAATAACTTGTAAAAAGTTTTATTGAATAAAATACTTTTAATTTCTGATTTCTGATTCCCATTTTTTCCAATGGATATTGCTTATTATTTGCCATAGCTAGGACTGAAAGACTTACATACACTTGGAAGCATGTGCATTTACCCACAACCATTTTCCTTTCTTGTCCGAGTCTTAACACAGCCTTGCTTAAGGAAAGGTAGCCGAGAAATATACATATTATGTAGGCGGCAGATTATCTCAGACACATTGGTAGCGACGTATCGTTCATTATCTTCGGTGTTTATAGATCAGACTTGAAATTTTTTTTCTCAAGAGAGCATTCTTCTCATTTATTGTAGATAAAAAACACAGCAACGTTTTTAAGTTTTTGTAAATAATATTAATATTTAATAAAACCTTAAAAAGCAATAAAGAAAAATTTTGACTCGCAGGGATTGAACCTGCAACATTTCCTCAAGCCGGGATGCTCTACCACTGAGCTAGTGTCGAAAGGCTCAAAGTAGCGAAATTTTTCTTTGGTATATGATCGATTAACGTCGATTATACTGATCGCTAGGTATACATTCGTATAACTAGTTAAATAAGTCCATCGTTACAGATGAAATTCACATTTATAATTTTGATCAGTACTTTTGTGTTTCTAACTATTTTTGTATTATAGCACTCACTCCGTGCTTGGGAAAACTTGAATAACTTTAAACAAGAGAAAATTTCATTATTTAATAATTTAATGACTCTTTCGAATCGTACAAAAGAATTTGTAGGGTATTTTTTTGTGATATAGACATGATAATAATAACAAAGCGACATTAAACATGTAGGAAAATGTCTTAATAAAAAAAAATCAAAATAAAATGTCACCATGGATTAGCGAAAGATTTGAATTTTATGAAACAATTTCCCCAGTCCCGCTTTGAAGACGCCCTGATGTAAAAACTTCCGCCTCTAAATAATAAAATCGCCTAATGACAGTAAAAAATACGATCTTCAACCTAATAAGGAAGCCTGCTGAATATTTATTGGGAAACTTTATTATGGCCGAGTATTGAAGTAACAGGGCCAAATTTTTACTTTTTTATGGACAAACTTAGCGCACTGCAACTACCTCAGGATGTTACGTGACGTAATATGTGGAGATTATTGTTGTTTAAAGTAGATAGATTGAATCATTATTCCATCATTATCCATATACTTCTAGTATTTATGATTTATAATACACTTTTAGATGTAATACATTAATATGTAATCCCACTAATATAAATACAAAAGTTTATTTATTATTTATTTATTTATTTCCATAAGTTAAGATAAACATATTTATACGTATGTATAAATATGCATGAAATTTGATACAGGTAGTCTACGCCCCGACATATTATGTTACCAGTTCTTATAGTACATAAAAAACACTAATCTAGCAACTGGCCGCTTGGTTCGCTAATAAATTAAATTACAAAACAGAGAAGAGGTGTCATGGAACATTTAGTGAAAACCAGTTTCCTTTGGCTATATATTTACTTATTAATACAGTTAACGATAAAACCAAATAATTTATACATTTAACTTAATGTCGCCTTTGTGATCTAGTGGTGCCGTGTCTGTGTTGACCTCATGAGGTCCCGGTTTCGCTACCCGTGTCGGTCAAATCAAAAATGTGTTTGTTTAGTTATCTGAGTGCTAAGTGTGAGTTTTTCTTTTCGCATTCGATCGTGTGCGCGTTTCGAGTTTACTAGGAATTTGTATGTGATTTGTACAGCGCCACCTAGTGGTAAACTGGTTTCTCGCGTTTACCACTAGGTGGCGCTGTACAAATCACATACAAATTCCTAGTAAACTCCAAACGCGCTCACGATCGAATGCGAAAAGAAAAACTCACACTTAGCACTCAGATAAAAACGTTTCCTGGGATTGGATAAGTGTCTGGTTGACGATAATCTTGCCGTCTGTCACATTGTGGACCGAAGTTTCTTCGGCTAATTGTGGCTGCACTGATTGCACTTCTGCTTACTTTTTCGGGGATTTGGGCGTGAAGATACTTATTAATACAAGCAAAATAAAAAATGATGAATTTTTGAATTATGATGCACAAACATATCATTTATCCTCTCTCTCAGTCTTAATCTCTTTCTCTTTTTCTTTCGAGTGTCTATCCTATCTGTGCTTACTTTTCTACCTATTTCATCAATTAAGAAAATAAAGTTGCAAGAATCCGTTCTTAGTGCTTACTTAATCTTTGTAAAAATACCTTGTACAAAGCTTTATGCTGTAAATAGCCTATCATCCATCGTTAGCATAACAAATACGACCTGGGTACTTTCAAGAAAAGAGATTATTCATTTTTAAAAGACCGGCAAAACATATACAAGACCTCTGGTATTACCGATTAGACATGCGCAAAATGTGTCAATGAAATGAAATGAATGAAGTACTTCTTTTCGCCCAATGAAGTACTTCTTTTCGCCCAATGAAGTACTTCATTGGTTTATGAGACATGCGCAGAATGTCTCATAATACTTAACTCCTTCACTTCGTCAATGTTAATTGACTTCACCTACTTCAGTAGTCCATTTAGTTCAGTTGATCATACCGTAGCCTTTGATTTCGTTTGGCATTTGGAACTCGTTCCCATTCAAGTACAGAATTGTTTATTCAACTATAAAATAATTATTACAGTATCTTTTGACTATACTTTTCAAAATCAATTACGTTTTTCGCCGTGTTGGTCCCGGCCTCCTTTAAAGAATAGGCCAACTGCCGTTCTGCCAGGCAGATCGTAAAATGCGACCGATTGGCTATCGAGTCACTACCATCGTGGCTACTAGGTGGTAGAGTTCTGCATTGTCTCGCCCGGGTCTGGTACCACCAACCTATTCCTGCCGCAGTAGCGTCAGTGCTTGTCGCTGTCGTGTTCCGGTTTGGAGGGTAAGGTAGCCGGTAAACTTATGCATGTGGCATTAGACCTCGCCACAAGATAGCAACGCACCATTAACATCTTTGGTGTCTATAGGCGATGGTTGATTCCATCAGGAGACCCATCTGCTTGTTTGCTATCTTATGACATAAAAAAATTTACAAAATAGTAGTAATGGAATTATAAATAAATATTATTGTCATTTATAAACAAATGCAGTAATGAAATTGAAATGTACTTTAACGTAATGTAATAACGGTCATAAATAACTTTTCGCCTAAAATCCGACTACTGAGAGGTATCAGTACAAAATATAATATGTGATAGCGATGTGGATAGCAAATCGCGCGCGTGTGTGTAGGTGCTCGGTTAGATTCGTTTAATACGATCAGCCATCGCCAGTGCTCGGGTCAGTCAACGTACTTCAATTCGTATTTCGTTCACTTGTCTGACGTTCGGCGTTCCACGATGCACAGATTACTTATGTATCACGATGGACTAGAACTAGATGAAGTAGTGAACTAAATGAAATTCAACTGAACTAGATGTATTTGAAATGAAGTACTTCATTTTGAAGGATTCATTCGTGAACTACACACCGCTATTACCGATGTCCATGAAGGTCGGTAATCACTTACCGACCTTCATGGACCTTGAATTCCAGGTCCAGGAGGACCATTCATCAGGTGTACCTTATTTTAGGTTGCCTCATCTTCTATAAATTTACCCTCTTATAACATCTTCTTTAAAAATATAAATTTCTACAGTGTAGCCTTTTCTAAGTGGTTAAGCTTTTACGTCGAGTGGGTCTGGGCGTTCTTTGAAGAATAGATCATCTGCTTTTCTGCCAGGTAATTGGTAAGGTGCCAACAATTGGCTAAAGTCACTAGCATCGTTGCTATTATGTGGTAGAGTTCTGCATTGTCTCGCTCGGGTACTCGTACCTGATACCACCACCTAGTCTATTCCTGCCGCAATAGCGTCAGTGCTTGTCACTATCATGTTTCGGTTTAGAGAGTGAGGTAGTCGGTAAATTTATTTAATAATAATAATAACATCCTAGACAAATTACATAAATTGATCTTACCTCAAAGTAAACAAATTATTTGCTTGTGATATTATGGGTGTTAGTCAACGATACTGATACATAGCAATACGTATATAAGTATTTAAATATATAATAAACACACAAACTCTGAAATATAAACATTTATGCTCTTCACTCAAATGGCTGTCGCTGTTGGGAATTGAACCCGAGTAACATTGATTGCGTTGAATTTCGTAGGTTCGCTAACCACTCGACCAACGGATCGTTCAACAAAAACTTATGCATGTGGCATAAAAATCCCGCCACAAAGATAACATCGCACCATTAACATCTTTGGTGTCTATAGGCGATGGTTGTCTCTTTCCATCATGAGACCCATCTGCTTGTTTGCATTCTTGATATAAAAAAATAACTATGGCTTTACAACAAATAAACCTTAGCTTATACTAACAATAGAAGTACCTACAAAAATTCTGGCAGACCAGACCAAGTGTAAACCGAACGTGCTAACACAAAAAAGGCAAAACACACGGAACTGAATTTTTCGGTCTGCTGCACCCGCATCACACGCCGAATCTATGTGCTCTATGCATTAGACTCTATCACAATCAGTAGGGCTGCCACCTCCAACTTTATTACGCAGATTGACTGGCAAAATATTGTACATACTGAAGGTGATTGTTCAGTAGTCGATCTTGATGCCGAATATGTAAAATAATATGTATTTTAATTTTGGCCTGATTTATGCATAACAATTTAGTACCGAGACCCTCGTACGGTGCATAGAAGTTCATTGCTTACAAACAGCAATTTACCAAACTCTTCTCTTATTACATTGTGCGGTGACTCTATTTTTTAATATTAACTACACTTATTTCATTGAGGTTTACTTTGTGGTTAAGCAATAAAATAAATAAATAAAATCTTTTTATTTCTCACTTATAATATTAATAGTAATACTATTAAATTGCTAGTATTTTTCGTTTTGTTTTATAATATACTATGCTATGTGGTTAAGCAATATTATCTTTTTATTATATTTTTATTGTTTACTTATGACTATTAGCGTGTCCTTCCATATGTGCAATCTTTTACCAATCAACTTTTATATAATTATTAATACATAAACATTTTTACCTTTTTATTATAACGCCCGGTTCCCTTGCGGGGTAGGCAGAGTAAACTGAACGTCTATAGACATTCCGGTTCACCGCGATTCACCGGTTGTTCGGTTGGGGAGATAAGTGGTGATGGCCGTGTTTACCGACATGTTAACGATTATCGACTATTTCTAGTGATAACCGGATCCGACAGCTTTACGTACTCATCCGAGTCACACGAGTAGTAAATACACCACTCAGCCCGACTCCGAGTTGCTACTGAGATTTTGGTCTTACGAGTAAAACTCCGAAAAAACCTCAGTAACTCTTATATCCGACTCAGGACCCGGGACCTCACGAGCGATCTTAAGAGCCGAAAAGGCTATCCCTAGACCACAAGGTAGTCAAGTTTTTAGAGGCCTTTTTATAAGAACTAATTACTACCTCGTTGTTTTTATCTTTGGCTCCAAGTGCGTTTGAATTTCAAGACGAGCCAAACAAATATCCGTTATAGTTGAAATGGAGCTATAATGATCACTGTTGGTGATATTGATCGAACCTGATAATGAACGAACAATAAGTTCATAAAGTTAATAAGCACTATAGTGCAATTTTCAAGGCATTTTTTGCCTCGCACGACTGCTCTATGAAACCAATCACCAGCGGATGTATTTCCAAACTGATACGACTTAGGGGCCTTCAAGAAAAGAGTGAACTCCATCCTTAAAGGCTGGCAATGCACCTGCAGGACCTTAAGTGTTGCAGCTGTTCATGGGCGGTAGTGATCACTTACCATCAGTTGAGTTTCTTGGCCGTTTCCCCCTATTCCATAAAAAATAACAAGTAATTACAATGTTCTGCCATAGGTTTACAGATGGCATGTAAGTTTTAATTATTAGTTTACTAATTTACAATTACTATTAAATGTAAACCATTCATTATTAATCCAAGATAACAAGAAAATTAAATAATGAATTTTCGTTTCGTTTACACTCCTTTTTAAATTTGATTAGAAAAATATTTAACGCAATTAAATTCAACAAATTTCTACTTAGAAAGCTTATTTATAAATAGCCTTACGCCCATATTCCTGAAGACGCAGTCAGAGTCCCACACAATGTGATAGGTGGCAAACCTATCGCCAAACGGGCCCACATCCAATCCCGGGCAACGTTGTTTTTGTCAGAAAACTCAAAAAACACATTTTTTAATTGCTCGACCCGGGAATCGAATCCAGGTCATCATGTGGTCAATACCGACAACGGACCACTTCACCATTAAGGCGACAATAGTACTCATTAAAATGTTGAAATGAAATTAGTTTGTTTTTTGTTTTATTCAGGTTCCTTTCAGATTGCTCCCTTATAAAGGTAAAGATTTGGTGCAACGCAAGAAAAACCAAGTTTTTTCTTTGAAGTTCTGTAAAAAAACCAAGTAAATTTCATTCTGTAAAAAGTTTTGGACGATATTACAATACAATTATGAAAACATGTTACAGTATGGTTAAAACTATGTTATCTGTTAAAATAACTTTAAATATTAGATTGTTAAATATATATACTTAGAAGGAAGAGTCTGTGTCTGAAAACAACTTATAAGGACCAAAAGGTTGGTTGTTGTGAATATTATTAGATGCAAGATACCCATAAAGATTTTTATAATTTCTAGAAAATCCAAAAAATCCAGGAATGTAGTGCCCATAATTTGAAAGAAACACTGCAAGTAATGGATCAACTGATAGGTGATTGGCGTTGTTGTACCTTAGAGGCAATTTGATTGGTAGCTGTACATATACAAAGTCTCGTGTATCTGAGTTTCGGCTGTTTTGTCGCAAAGATAACGGATAATTTACCAATTTATCGCCTGTTCTGATATTATAATTTGCAAGAATTTTGAGAAGATTGCTTGTTAAATTATTTTTTTCTAAATTTGTGTTTATTTTAAGTTTTTTAAGTGCAGTTACTCCATTCGTAAAATAAGTATCTTGGTCTTTTGCTGGCACGTATTTGTCATCTAGCGCTTCTGTAACTTCGTAAGTATTCTTAAAATCAATTCTCGAGCTCTGTGGGTCAATTTTAGTAAAAACTTTGGTCCAAATTTTATCAAAGTTATTTTGGTTTTTAGTGTACATTGAAGTATTAAAGTTGTCTGCTAAGTCAAAATTTAATTTCCTTTCTTCTCTTTGCCGAAATTTTATTTCAGGTTTGTTTGTACTGTGTTCGTACTCATTGCCATAATATTCTTCGTCGTCAATTATTTTATCATATATTGGGGATGTATCTGAAAAAAAAAAAAATCTATAGTGACTTTTTGACAAAAATACTTCTTAAAATTGGTCTGTATATTGATGGAGGTATGGTTCAAAAATTTATGATAACAAAATTGGGGGATACAGCTTGATGTTATAGCTACATAACTATCATTAACGTTCAAAATTTAATTATACCGCTGGATAGTTAAAGGATGAAAGAAATTGATAAGCTGAAATGCCGTCATTTTTAGACAATTTTCCTGCGTTACAAATTTTGCATTTAGCATATCTTTTGACTCGTAGCAATTATGACCTTCGATTAAGCTGTATTTAAAACTTCTTGTAAAGATTTATTTATTGGCTGAGTAAAATATAATAATTTTAATTGTCTGTCTATAATTTTTTTTCATATCATAACAAAGAAGCTAATGGCTCTCTTGATGGAAACAATAACCAGCACCTACAGGATATTTGCCGCTCAATAGAAGCAGCTGTGTTAGCCAAATATTTGACCATATTAAGGCGATTACAGCTGCGAACGACCTTGAGTTAGTGACAGGCGCAGCGTAAATACTATTTCGCACGTCAAGATCTCCCGTCGTCAAAGAGTATATACAGTGGAAGCAGATACGTTTTAACATAATTGTTTACCTATATGAACTTTTATCATCATGAATCAAATGAATGTTGGCAAACTCAAAACTCACAATCGATAATCGGTCATTTATCGATTATCCTTTCATTTTAGAAAAACGATCAATATCGAAAGAAATTAATATTAATTAATATTAATAAATATCGAAAATCGACAAAAAAATTATATGATAATTTTACACAATAATGACTGTTACGTATCTAATTTTTTTTTAATATACAATACATATTGTGTAGCACTTTATTTTAATACATACAATTAACCTTTAATATTTAACAAAACCTTTCAAAATGTGATTTTGTAAAAAGTGATCTCTTAAATAACCTTTTAAAAAACATTTTTTTTTGTTTCAAAATTTCGTAAGAAAAAGTAGAGATTTAATTTAATTGAAAGCTTATAGAGGATGGTTTTAAACAGGTTGATTAATTTAGACTATTTGTAATTAATTTAATTTATTTATATTTATTTCATTTCATATGACAGCAAACAAGAAAACAGTTTTCCTAATAGAAACATATAACCATCGCCTATAGACACTTAAAAATTTTAATGGTGCATCGCTATTCATCTAGCAGGGTTAGAATGTGTTTATCAGCTACCTTGTTCTCAAAACCAAATCACGACAGTTAAAAACACAGACGCTATTGCGACAGGAATATGTAAGGCGGTAGTTCCAAAATCGGGTTAATGTGTTGCAAAAAACCAAGGTTGAAAAAAAAACTAATTTTAACTAGTAACTGCCTCGTAGTCTAGGGGATAACCTAAAGAACGTTTAAGGTATTTTTCGAAAATTAAAAAATCTCAGTAGCCACTTGGATTCTGGCGGGTGGTGTGTTACCACTTCCGTGCCTCGGATGAGCATGTAAAGTCATCGGTCCTGGTTATTGTTAAAACAACAACAACGACATATATTTATGCCAGTTCCCTTACGAGGTAGGCAAAGAGAACCGAGTACAATATGTCACGATCCCTACAATTTTTTCTTGCTTCCTGCACGTTAATTACTCTCTTCATGCAAACACGCTGGTTGCGAAGACTTCACTACCTTTAAATAGTACCAGTTTTTTATCTTTTTTCTTCAGAGTTTTGATGTTTTGATCCTTGTAAGGGATAAAATTAAAAAACCTTAAACTCATATTTAATTGTGTTAAAAAACATAAAAAATAAGTTTTAAGTAATTTCTACAATATTTTACAATAAACAATCTATTTTTCATTCAAACATAAACGCTTTTTTACCATTTTAAGGAATAAAATTTATAAAATCCCTAAACATATAATTCTTAAATTATGTTGAAGAACATAACTACCAAAGTTCAAGTTATGTTGACCATGAATAAATGAAAATGGTGAATTGTAACTCCCATTTGATTGAATTGAATAAGTAGGTACTAAATTCTATGAGAGTTTAGATAATAAACTTTTTATTTTTAATACAAATTTATACACTTGCCCTTTTAATGGATGAAATTAAAAGAAATTTTAAAATAAAAATTTCTTTAATTGTATTGAAAAGCATAAATACTAAATTTTAAGTAATTTCTCCAACAAACAATTATTTTTCATACAAAAATTAACTCTCCTTTTACCCATTTATGGGATGAAATTCAAAAGTGCGTATTCCTTTAATCGTATTAAAAGCATAAGTACTAAATTTTATGTAATAAACAATTTATTTTAATACAATCATTAACGCCCCTTTTTGTTTTGTTTTTTTAGAGTTTTCTGCGACCGTTTGCTATTTCAAGTATACATGCATATTATTACAGATTAATTATTGTTATTATTATTAATGTATTTTTCGAGTAGGTATTTTAACTACTATTTACTTTAAACTTTTGTATACAAATTTATATGGATGAACATCTGAAATAAAGCAATAATAATTATTATTATTTATTTCTTTAAAAGTTTAAATTACATCATAATGACAACCTCTGTAAAAAAACAGCCTTTCCGCTCCAAACTTATTATCTACTATAAAAAACGTTCAAGCGTAACGAAATGTCCAATTTTCAAACAGCACAACCTTATTACTGTGCCAAACGTACTATCTGTATTATTACTCTTTGATTCGAATGTGGAGAGCGGAGTACGCTAACGTGCGACACAGCCTCCCCGTACGAACGCTACCAAGAGACTGACTTTCGGAGCAAGCGCTGTCCGCGAATGAAATAATAAGGTTTTTATTGATTTAATGGCACGCTATAATAATTTTGTAAAATTTTGAACTTAAATTTTATAAAGCAATAAATTGTCTGTAATAAAGTGAAAAAATCATTAAAATCGTTTCAGTAGTTTGAAAGTTATAAGAAAATTCTTGCGTAAAAATAAGAAAGATATTCGATTTTTTTTCGTCAAAAATAACAACAAAATTTGAAAAATCGAACTTAAAATTTAAAGTAAATTATATTCTACGTATAATGTATATTTTTTTTAAATTATTGGATTAACCGTTTAGGAGTAGTAGGCTTTCAAAGAGAAGTATATATATATATATATATATATATATATATATATATATATATATATATATATATATATATATATTACACTCGCAGATTTAATGTATGCGCGTTCAAACATTAAATCTGCGAGTGAATAATCTATTCTAATCTAAAGAAAATAAATTATATGTTGTTTACGGACCATTATAATTGGAATATTTAAAAACAAATTAAATGGGACCAACATCGAGGTATACCCATTACAACTGTAAACGGTCTAACATAAAAATTTAAATGCGCCGAATTGAGAAGCTCTTACGTTTCTTCGTCGGTTGATAAAAGATAGATCTTTTATCAAAGATTACATGCTTCTACATCAGATCTTCACTGAATCCTACACGTGGAATACACTCAAACTAAAAAAAAAAATATTTTTTTAATCGGTTCATAAATTTCCGAGTTCTAAGGTAACAAACATAAAAAAACATACAGCCGAGTTGATAGATAACCCCTCTTTTTCTAAATCGGTTGGAAAATATGTTTTCATAATGTTATTTAAATTTGTATTCCCTCTTCTCTCAATACAAATTATCAATATTAAACCGACGTCTCTCTTTTCGGTACCATCACGGAAGATACATAGAACAGTACGAGTATAATAGCAAATTTAATTAATTTCACCTTTTTAATAATGAATATACGCAAAGTAACGCCTAAATCAATAAAAAAAATATTAGTATACTATTGTTAGTTGTAATATCAGTAAACTCTTTAAAGTGGGCACTGGGCATGCCAAAGCTTGTTGCAAGAAATTCAAAAGTTTTTGATAATATTCCCGTACGTTAGTACATAG